>APFE031364308.1:175211-203254 GCA_000404065.3 Pinus taeda
TCTAAGAAAAACCTTTTGCGACCAACCTTGCTTTGTACCTGTCCTTTGTATCATCAACACCCCTTTTCAATTTGTAAACCCATTTACATCCCACAGTTTTTCTGTCTTTAGGAAGTTCTACCAGATCCCATGTACCATTCTTGACTAATGCCATCATTTCGTCCTTCATAGCTTCTTTCCACTTTCACTTTTAGAACCTTCTACAGCTTCCTGATAGCACAAAGGTTCATCATCATTAGCGGTTAAAGCAACTAAAGTAACATAATCATCATACCTTTTAGGAGGACGTTTGATTCTTGTGGACCTCCTTAAAGATGTTTCTGGTACTTCCACAATTTGTTGATTATTATCTGTAGGAACTTCTTCATGATCTGCATCTGAAACATGTTCATGATCTACATCTCAAACTTGTTCATGATCTGCATCTAAAACTTGTTCATCCTGACTCGGTATTTGAACTGGTTTCAAACTGAATGTGTTGAAGCTTAGATACATTATCCTATTTCAATTTATCATCTACATCTGAATTTTCAAGTGAGGATTCATTAAATTTAACATCTATGTTAATGATGATCTTGTGAGTAGTAGGATCCCACAATCTGTATCCCTTAGTCCCATCACCATATCCAACAAAAATATATTTTTTTGATTTAGGATCTAATTTAGAACACTGATGTTTCGGAACTAGAGCATATGCATCACAACCAAAAACTTTTAGTTTAGAATAATCACAAGGATGACCTTTCCATACCTCTTGAGGAATTTTTCAACCTATCGTCGTTGATGGTGATCGATTTATCAAATAACAAGTTGTAGAAACCGCTTCTGTCCACAATTCCTTCTGCAACTTGGCGTTACTAAACATACTTCTTGCTCTTTCTAAAAGAGTCATGCTCATGCGTTCAGCAACTCCATTTTGTTGAGGAGTATATATAGTGGTCTTATGTCTTTCGATCCCAGCGTCCTTGCAATAATTGTCAAATTCCTTTGAAGTAAACTCACCACCATGTCAGTTCTTAAACATTTAATGGTTCTTCCAGTGATGTTTTCAACTAATGCTCTAAACTGTTTGAAAACAGTAAATACATCAGACTTCTTCTTTAACATGTAGACCCACACTTTTCTAGAGAAATCATTAATAGATACAAAATATGACGATCCTCCATATGAGGTTGTAGGAGATGGACCCCAAACATCAAAATGGATATAATCAAGGATTCCCTTACTAGTATGTTTTCCAGTTTTAAACTTCTGCTTGCCTTGTTTCCCAAATAGACAATGTTTGCAGAAATCTAACTTAACAGACTTTAAATTAGGAAGTAACTTACGATCAAATAAAATATTTAAACCTATTTCGCTCATATGGCCCAACCTTTGATGCCATAAACGAATCGAATTATTGTTGTTTTCAGATACTATAGAAACATGATCTGACTCTGTTCTTCCTTCTAACTGAAAAAGATTTCCAACTTTCTTTGCTTTCATTACTAGTAAAATTCCTTTATAAACTTTCATTACTCCACCTTGAATAAAAGTTTTATATCCATTAGTGTCTAGTACTCCTAGTGAAATGAGGTTTTTTCTTAATTCAAGTACATGTCTTACATCAGTTAGAATTTTATTTGTCCCATCAAACATTTTAAGTTGGATGCTTCCAATTCCCACAATGTTACATGTGACATCATTTCCCATGTAAACGACTCCATCATTGATTGATTTATAAGTCTTAAAGCATTCTCTATGAATGCACATGTGATTTGATGCTCCAGAATCTAACAGCCAATGTTGATCATGATTAGACAAATTAACTAATAACACTTCATCACTCATACCTGAAACGGATGTTGAACCTGTATCTGTCGTGTTTTCTTCTTTCTTCTCTGTCGAAGAGTCTTCTTCGGATGTTTGCTGTCTCTTCCAACAGTCCTTCTTCAAATGTACCGATTTGCCATAAAACCAACACTTTACCTTACTCTTCTTCCCTTTCAATTTTGAACGTGAGTCGTTGTGCTTACTGAAGCGTCTTTCTTTAGAACGACCTCTGATCATCATTGCTTCTGATGTAGAGGTTTCTGAATTTGACCTCTTCCTTGTCTCTTCGGACAACAAAGCTCCAACAACATCATCAAATTCAAGGGTTTCTGATGAACTAAGACTTATAGAAGTAACAAAATAATCCCATGACTCGAGCAACGAGCATAATAAAGTTATAGCTTTATCTTTTGATTCAAATTTTACTTCTATACTTTCTAACTGCACCAGGAGAGTATTAAAGGTATTCAAATGATCAGTAGTAGATGTAACTTCCTTCATGCGCAAACTATACAACTATTGCTTCAGAAGAATCCTATTGGTTAAGGATTTTGTCATGTACAGCTTCTCAAGCTTTGTCCACAAACCAGCAGCAGTTTTCTCTGACACGATGTTAAACAAAACATCATCCGCTAAACATAGTCAAATACCTCTTAGTGCTCTTTCATCCAAGTCGCTCCATTCATCATCTGTCATGGTGTAAGGTTGTTTGGCTTTTCCCAACAAATCCTTCGCCACACCTTGTTGCACGAGTAGATCATACATCTTCACTTTCCAGATTTCGAAGTTGTTTTTGCCATTGAACTTCTCGATCTCAAAATGAGCACTTTGAGTTTTTGCCATGTTGTAACACACAAAATTTCCAATTCCAACTTTTTAATAAATGTAGTTTTTTATTTAAAATGCCTTTGCCTTATACTATAATGCCTTTACCTTATAATAAAATGCTTATGCCGTACAAATTGCAGATTTTCCAAAGAGAAAAATGCTTGGCGCTCCTTGACAGTGAAAGATCTGCGCCACAAACAAAATCCATGCGAGTCATGAAATTGGCGCGCTTAATCCTTGCTTTTCGGCGCCAATTGGGATTTTGGCACACTGGCGCGAGTATAGCGCTCAAAACCGTACCAATGGGCGCGCCTGTTCCTAAATAAATCGCACAAACCCTTCCTTTGGCTCAAAATTGGTGCGACTATTCCCAACGAAACCGCGCCAACAGAAAAGCTCCACCTTCCGCAACAGACTTGGCGTCTCTGTCACACGTACCAGCTCCACAACATGCTCTGATACCAATTGTTGGAGCAAAACAATGCGCGGCGGAAATTTAAAAGGCATACACAGCACATACAAAATCATAAAAAATAACACAAATATTTAACGTGGTTCACCCAACCAATCTGGGCTACATCCACCAAACAGAGGCATTGGCAATCTTATTATTCAACAGGAGATTACAACAATTTAATTCCTCACACACTCACAGCTCACTCTCACTTATCCTCTACGGGCTTACATTTTTTATAGCTGGGAGTGTAAAACTGAATCATAAATTCTCTCACAACAAATATAGGATGCAATAACTCCTCCTCAAGAATAAATGGAGCTAATATAGCAACAAATCCTATTATTGTCACCTACATGAGATTTTTGCCAAATTTAATAAACAGAAAAATCTCAACATTTGGCACACCAATCATTTTTTATATGTGAATTGAAGTTACATTTGAATTATATTGTTTGGTGCTTTCCCAACTTTATTTTCAAAATTTATTGAAGTATGATGATGGGTTTGGACGAATTAAAGGGAAAAATTCTTAAAATTCCAACTCACGTCATATCATTAAGTCCTTCAAGTACTCCTCCCTTGATTGCAATATGTCTAGATTTTATTTATCATTCATTTATATAATTAAACTTATGTCATTTATTTATGTGCATGTGAATACTTGTTTCTTGAATTTTGTAAGATAAAGATTTAGCATCGAGTTCGAATGTGAAGGATATTTTGTTAGTCTCAAATGTCACAAATTTTTATCAAGGAAAAGATACTATGTACTCTTGTTGCTAGGAATAGATAACTAGATTACCATACCAATTATAACGTGTTATTTTCTAGAAATCAACCTAGGTCACTAGTACTACACCGTGAATTGGATCTCTTTATGATGCCCTGATAACATGTTTATTGTTATGAAAAAAAATATATGCTTCTAATAAATGTTTGGTATAATGTTTGAGCATAATAAATACATTGTTAATAATATTATTGGTGTAGTGTTCAATATGCTTACAATCATAACTATGATGATGAATTGTATGTCTACCATCTACCATTGCTCCGAACTATGATGTCAAAGGAAGAGAAACAAGTTAAATGAGTAGAGCTCAAAGAAGAATCCTACCAAGAATATTTATATCAACCACCTATTCAATTCCCACTACATCTTGAGTCACCAATTCAAAACATCTATAGTAACACTAGTTATTTCCACGTTAGGGATGAAGGCAGTAATATAGAGGTTGGTATGGATGATCTTACAAGATACTCATGTCATGGAGGGAATTTTGCTACATGCATTCCAACAAAATAAACTATGGGATGATATTGATATCATTGATACCTTCTTTGAAAGCCTAAAAGCTACTTCCACCACCTCTCTCTTTGGACAAGGGCTAACAAGGTCTACCCAACTATGGACAACAATGTTATTGTACGACTTGAAGGTAATGTATGGTATGTCAGACATGTGTTTCTTAACAGTTTTGAGGTAACTAACCATTTGATACCCTAATTTTTTTAGGAATCGTCTCACACAATTAACATCAAAAATGGTTGATTTTATGCATGTTATATGACAATGTATTTTTCTATTGCACACTAACTTAAGATTATTCAAAGATAAGGTACTCCTAAGTGATAATATCTTGTTGAACAATTGTGCAAAGGAAAAGAAAAAGTTGAAAAGGTTGGGTGTTGAGTACATATTATACCATGCATGTCCCAATGACTATATTATGTATAGATATAAATATGTAGACAAAGAGATGTGTCCAAAATGTGAGCATGATGAGTACCAAAAATCATAAAACAAGATTAAGCCACATGGTCTTCCTCATAATATATTGAAGCGCATGCTTATTCTAAGAATTCAAAGGATTTTTCATCGCAAACAATTAGTAATTAGTCAAGTTGCAAATGTGTCATGCCTCACATAAAAGTGAGAGATGAGTTATGCAAATCCCAGAAAATTCAATAGCCATGAAGCATGTAGAGGATACATGCCTCGATAAATTCAAGGATGAATCATGGATCCTTTGATTGAGCATAGCCATGGGTGGAGTTAACTCATATTCCCTCCAAAATACAAACTATTCTGTTTGGCCAATGGTAGTGATCAATTAAAAAAAATACCCATGGTTTTTAATGAAGTATGAACATCTTGTTTTGGCTCTTATAGTTCTAAGTAAAAGAAAAGTGAAAATTGTGGATGTCTACTTAAACCATTGATCAATGAGTTCAAGCTATTATGGGAAGGCATATATGTATATGATGTATCAATTCTCATTCTAATGGACTCGACGTTTTCTATGTTGTATAGAATATGTGCATACACAATGCATGATTAACCATGACTAGGATTATATTCTAGTAATCATGTTGAATGTTTTGTTTATAGACATAATATCATTTAGCATATTTAATTTGGTGCAACTATGTTTTTTTATGCTAATGTGCAATGTGTGCAATACCATCATAGATCTTGTAATGGACAGGTATCATGGATGTAAATGTTGTTGACCTTCTATAAGGGCTACATGGTCCAACCATCTATGAAATTTGATACACGAATGATCAAGGGTATTCCTCCTAGAAAACCACCATTGTATAAAAGTCACATCTATCTTCAATGGTAAACTAGAGACAACCCAAAGACTTCAAATAATAACACTAGCATATTAGATCAACGCATATGACATAAATAAGAAGAAAGAATTTGCATAATTCTTTTATTCAAATGGGGAATCTATGTTTGATGATCCTGATTTTTTTTACACAAAAGTTGAGAAAATTCCTATTAGGATGAAAAGGAAATCTATATTTTATAAGCTTCCATACTATGAGCTTAAGATTTCCCACTTACATTAGATCCCATGCACATATTCAAAAATGTTCCATCTTCTTTATGGAGGCACAAATCATCGAAAAAAATGACATGTTGGTTGTTATGAGAGATTTTATTGCTTTGAATACCAAAAAGAGACATTGACTAAGAAAAGAAATTAGAGGAGACATTAGTCCTTTTGTTCTTTTAAATAAGGTCATGTCCCATGGATTTTGAAAAAAGATTATGTTTTTATGGGAAAGGATGCTATATTGGGCGTGAAGGAACATTCTTTATATGGGTCAAATCTATGACATTATGGTAGTAGAAGGATATTATTTGGGGTTAATATCACATGACCATCTAAACCTTCTAAGAGTATATACATTGAACACTTGAACTTTTTTTTCTACACAGTAGTTTAAAATATATATTGCACTCATAGTTTATGGAAATTAACTATGTCTATGTGTAATTGTAGTGTTATTATCAATTAATCATGTGCAATTGTGTGAACCATGACTTCCCCTAGGTCCTGCGATGTGACATATAAAAATTATCTGCATTTGTACATTAGATCACATCAAAGAAGATTCATATGGCTAGTATTCGATACTGGCATCAAGAGGCAACTGAAATTGTTTTTATGTTTGAGAAGGATCTTCCAATGAAGTTATGGACTAATACTTGTCCATCTTATGCTTCACCTGAATGATGAGGTTGAATCAGATAGGGTACTATCATGATTTTGGATGTTTTTATTAGAAAGGTACATGAAAAATTTGAAGGGGTTTATTCAAAAAATGAAAAAATTGTAGGGCTCTATGGTAGATGCATGGTATATGGGTTGTTCTATTATTCCAATGAGTACATCAAGTAAGTAGATGACACACTAGGGGTAGTGGTTCAAGAAAATCGATTGGATGACGATAAAAGGGAAGGGAAGCTACTCCAAATTAATGGAAAAAGGTGCATGCTAAAGAGTACGCAACTTATATTTTCACAATTTTGTACAAAGAAATTGTTTAAATTGAATTTTATGATATATATTTGATCTCTTACTAACCATTTTGAATTCTTGTACATGATATAAAATTAAAAAATTGATGCCATTAATAAATTCATTCTTTATAATGCTGAGGCAATGCAACCATGGGCCACATTGTATGAAGAGAAAAGAAGGAAATGGAACAGTGATAAGAAAGCATTCAAATTGTTGAATGGAAGAACCATGCCTTATCTTAATCATTTAAAAGGAGATATGCCAAACATCTACCCCGAAAATTTGGCAGATGACCAAATCACATATAAATATGGCATGTTCGTTCATTACCCCCTTAAAGAAGAGGATGCACTAAACACATGGATCGAGTGCAGCGGCTCTGTAATAATGCCTATGAGTACCATGTTCAATTGTAACATGTAACATGTAACAATGCATATTTGAATTGTAACATGTATTATATTTGTATAATGTTAGAGTTATTATACATATGAAACTTTCCTTTGTTTGAAATTCTTACAACTGCATATTAGCTTCAAAAAAATGTTGGCTAAAAACATGAAGCCTTATATTTTCTCAAAACATTGCAAACAAGTGTATTTTTACCTATATGTGTTAAATAGGTATTGGTGGTTTGTATTGAGACATGATCCAAAATCAAAACATCTGTCGAGAATAAAAATATCACAGGATAATCAAGTTGATGGCAACAAAGTGTGATACGTAATTTTTTTATTTCGACATATATATTGTGAATGTGTCGTTTTACTATGGGTATCTAAAATTGGTTGATTATATTTTATTTCTTCATTTTATAATGTTGGATATGAACAACCAGCATATTTAGAAGGTATTAAATAGTACAAGCATAAAATGTAGTGTGTCTCAATTATATACCAAATTCTAACTTTTAATATTAATCTTAAATAGTACAAGCATAAAATGTAGTGTGTCTCAATTATATACCAAATTGTAACTTTTAATATTAGTCTTAAATACTATAAGCATAAAATGTAATGTGTCTCAATTACATACCAAATTTTAACTTTTAATATTAATCTATCTCACTCATATATAAACTTTTAATATCTTAATATTTATTCATTTTAGATTTTTTTTAATTCAAGTCCCACTAGCACAATTGGTTGAGGATGGGCCTTGTTAGCAAAGCAACTCGGGATCAAACCTCATGGGGGTGGTTGTGCCCTGTGTTAGGGGGAGGAGGGATGCTAAAAAAATCTAGTCAGCTTAGGGCTGGTGTTCCCCAGGTCAGGTGCGATTCCCAAGTGACTTTAACAAATTAGATGCCCCTGGGTCGTGGCTCCTCAAGCCACAAGTCAAGCCTGGAGGATCATAGACTACTTGGCAAACAAAAAAAATAGATTATCTTAAGATTTGTTAAAAAAAAAAAAATAGTCAAATGTTCTTTTATATAAAAATATTTTTTTAATTAAATACATGACATGTAAGAAAATATTTATAAATAACTTAATATAATAGAAATATACATTAAAAAAAAGGTATACTTATTTTATTTCGTAATTTATCTCAATTACATGTAAATGTTAAATTTTAATATTGGTTTATTTCAATTAATGGAAACTTTAAAATTTTAATTGTATTGTATTTCAACTAAGTACAAAATTATAAAATTTTAATCCTATTGTATTTTAACTAAGTACAAAATTTTGAATATTAATATTTGTTATGAAAAATCATTTTTAAAATAAAAGTAAAAGAAAACTATAACGAACCCTAGGATTGAAGGGATTTTTTGGGGTTTGAAGGGAGGACGGCTCTGCGGCTCTCGACGGTCCCTGATCCCGCGCGATCTGAGTATGCAGCTGGCCGCAATGAGGGAACCCCTGCATGGTGACTCTCTTGACAAATTCAGCAGGCCCTAGCTCGAAACGCCTTACAGGAATGGAGAGGGTTGCAACATGGGAAAGAAGAGGATGCATACATCCAAGCCCTGGCTAGATAGGATATCGTGGAAGAGCACCAGCAATTTTTTCGAGGCGATTGCTGATGTCGTCTACCTGCATGCAAAGGAGGGGAAATACCCAGGATGAGATCGAAGTCTCTACGCTACTTGGAGAACAGATCTCGGGTTTTGGGCAGTGGTAGCGTCCAGATCTGGAATCAAATCTACTTTTTATGCAGTGGATTTTTCTTCCCACTAGACTGATTCGGTTTGGATTCTTAAATGGCTGCTCCACAGCTTTGGACAGAGGATCAATCCAGAGATCGAACACATCAGGTCGTCGATGACCAGGAACATTTTCTCAATAGGACCCAAAGGGGCGGCAGGGAAGCATAAAAATTGCTCCATGCCTACACTACGGTGGAAAGGAAACTGGCGCTACGACCAAGTCTTGCCCCACAGACTGGATGCAGATCTGATCGCGTCGGATCTGGAAAACAGGGCAGATTTGGAATTAAATGACCTTTTCCAAATATTCATTAAAACGCCCAAGGGGAACTCAACACTGATATGGGTTTCAGCTTCAGCTAGTGTAAGAGATCTGAAATACATCATTGCCAATCAAATCGGCTATCCCGCTAGCAAGCAACACTTGTTAACGGGGGGCAGATCTCTTAAGGATTTTCTATCCATAAAGGATTACAATATTAAGCCAGGATCTACAATCATCCTCAATCTGAGATTACAAGGAGGAGCAGCGTCTGGCAAATCAACAGAAGGAGGCAGCGGATCTAAATCAAATCATACCTCGGATCTACTCCAGCAGCACAGAAGTGAAGGAACATCTTACAAGCATATTTTACAAGGAGGAAAAGCTTCTTCATCAGATCCAAAATTGGTTGGATCAGAACCAAGCCCATATATAGTGGAGCAACTGCAGCACACTCCAGAACTAACAATTGAAATAGCAGAAGCAGAGAAGGTATGTGACAGTTACGAAAAGAAAGCCATCATATGCCGTTTTAACGGATTTGGGCCCAAACCTTTCGATCTATTTCATTGGATTCTCACGAAATGGTCTCTGGACTATGAGATCCATCTCTGCTCCAAAGGGTTTTTCATATTCAAATTTCAATCACCAGAAGTCAAAGATCTAGTGATTCAGGAAGGACCTTGGTTCTGGGGATCTTCGGGTCTTTTTATCACTCCATGGTTTCCAGATTTTGATGCAAACACTTTCGTTGTGTCCAAGATGCCAGTATGGGTTCGTCTTCACAATCTCCCTATTCATTTCTGGGATCAAGAGGTACTGGCAAGCATAGACAATGCCATAGGCAGATATATCAAAATGGATACACAAAGAATAGAAGAAAGAATTTTTACTTTTGCACGCATATGCGGAGAAGTAGACCTCATTAAAGGGTTACTGGGAAGCATAAAACTGAAACACAAAGATCGTAGCTGGATGCATCCATTAGACTATGAAAATACAGCTTTCAGATGCAGAATATGTTGGAAAATTGGACATCTACAAAATGCTTGTCCAGAATACAAAAAGAATAGTCGTAGAAAGAAGAGAACCGGCCGCCAACAAAAAGGATGGAAATTCAACCACTCAGATTTGGAAGAGGAGGAAGAGGATGAACCTGGTCCAAACGAAAGTAGCCAAACAGAAATAAAAAAAGATTCCTATACAAGAAACCATGGAATCGCAATTTGGAAAGAATCCAAATACAATAGAAATCAGTGGAACCAAAAGGCAACATTCATCAGATACCTCAGATTCAGACAAAGAAAACTCCCGACTCGGCGAAGAAAATCCACTTCAAATTGTTCCCATAACCCCAGCCCAAGGAGAATGGCGAAAGGTCGAGAAGAAAAAGGGGAGGAAGTCTTGAACCTCCAAACTTGGCTACTATGTTCTCGTTGTGGGCGTTTTATCATGAAGTTTTTTGTTTTTATTTTTTGACCTCTATATTTGACGTTGCTCTCATCTCTGACAGGCACTGGCCAGAAATTTTCCTCATATGAGGAGGTCGTGCTTTTGCTCAGTGACTTTCTATTCATGTTTTTAGCTGGACTGAATATTCATCCAGTGAGCTCTATGATTCGTAAATTATAGAGAAAAATGAATGCTTCGGCATATGTTGTGTAACTTTTTATCCTGGTAATAAAAAGTTCGATTTTTTCTTTTGGAAAAAAAAAAATAATTATTATTATTATTATTATAAATATAAACATAGAATTTACACAGCTAAATAAGTGATATAAGGACATAACAATCCATTAGACATTAGTCAATTGGGTTTAGCTTAGATGGTTGGGATAAATGTTGCTATCTTCCCCACTCACCTTCCATTCATGCATGTAACATGTTGAACTCATAATGAGTATATGATCTTACAATGGCTTTGAGCCTTATTGTTTCCACAGTCCCTCAATGAGGAAACATTTATATTTTTCATATGGAATATAAAGATATTTATTATCAAAAAAATATTATAAAAAAACAATAAACCATTTATAAGTAACTTAGTAAAAACCATTTTGTGTAAATGATGCACAATTGTACACATTCCTCATAACCAATGAAGAAGGTGGGAATATCACATATTTGATAAGTCTCCAAAAACATATTGCTATTGCAACTACTTTTTACATTCATATATTCCTCATTGGTTATTTCAAGAGTAATAAGCTAATAGAATATGCCACAATGTAATCACATCAAACTCATCTTCATATTGAATAAATTATGTTAAATTCCTAGATTTATCAACAACTTATATTCATCTTGTTTAGTATTTTAATAAGCAAGATAATATCACTATTTGAAATATAATTATTTTCATGATTTAACAAAAACATTTAAGAAAACAAAGTGATTTAAATAATTAATCAAATATGATTTATGATTGTTTTCAAGATTTAATATGCAAAATGGTGTATTGTATTAACATATGTTTGATGTGTTCCCCGATGGGGTTGTCATGCGAAAAGGACGAGGTGTCTATGAGCCGAACATGCTGGGCTTCCAACTAGCAACCTATGTTAAATGAAGACGCCTAAAATAGATGTTCACTAACTTGCATGGTTGCCAGACTTTAATTCAAGCATGTTAACATGCCTTCTAGTGTTGGTGTATTGAGGACTTTAACAATGTTGTAGGACTTGTATTTTCCATCGACTCCATTCCCTTTCCTATTGTTGTTTCCACTTTTGGTTATGGAGTTCTTTTTGTAGCTCTCCTCTCCTTGCATAAATGTCTGGCAATTTCTTCCCCCATCTTCTCCATTCCTGCTTAGAAATTTCCACTCACACCTCCCTCTCTCTACTCATTTGTGGACTCCTTATTCGTAGGCTTTAAAGGTTTTAATGTCTTTGCTTAGTTGCACTTAGGTTCAATCTTCGAAGTTGGGGCTTCTTAGCCTTGTGCACCTCTTCCTCCCATCTGCAGTTATGAAAAGACAATGAACTTGTTGCCATAGAGGTACCAGTGGTTGAGGAGAAGTTAGTGCTTCGTGTGCTAGGTTTCAGGCAGATGATTTGGCTCAACATTTTCATGTACATATCCCTATGGAAATTTAATCATAACATCACACCCTCAAGGAGGAAGCTCATCTTGAGCTACAAGAGGTCTTGGATGTTGAAGCTTTGGGTATTCTAGAGACCTAGATTCCTGGAAATTAGAATACAAAAGGTAGGAAAAATCACTATCTATACATGGTAGACTTATATTTGTAACCCAAGACTATTCTGGGCAAACTATTGGTGGATCACAGAGAAGCGTGGGATGAAATTATGGTTAAATATGATCTGAAGTCGATGCTTATGGATATTAAAGGCCATTTGGCACATCTAGAACATGGTTTACCCCTAGGCCCTGATGGAGCTTTTCACTGTGAGAATGATACCCAACCTATAAAGGTGGATATCTCTTTTTTTCTTGATGATTCTATTTAAGTTTTTGTTTGTTGCTCAACTTTAGGACTATGTTTGACTTATTTTATTATGCTTCTATTCAGTTTTCTCGCTTCAAAGACAACTCTAAAACCCAGTTGTATATTGCACTTACACTTAGATTTTTTTGGTTCATAATTGTTAAACAATTTTTCTCTCTCTAGTCTAGTTTCCTCGTTGGTATGTGTTGGGTCTAAAATGCGGATGCAAATTAAAGTTCATTAGCTGTCAACCTAGGTAAGTAAAACTTCGAGGATCATCCAATATATGGACTTAGAGACAAACTAAACTAAGCTAGGTGAAGAAATGTCAAATCTCCCTTACAGGAGGTTTTTTTTTCATTGGGATCTCCATCATCTATTTAGTCATTTAACAAAATGAAATCTAAAAATTAAAAGACATTGTGACAAGTGCAAGAAATATTAAAGCTCCCTCACAGGAGACTGTTCATTAATATTTCTAATCAACTATTTAAACTATTGAAATTGAAGCTCTTAAACATAATTCTGATTGATTGCATTAAATATTAAAGCTCTCTTACAAGAGACTATTCGTTTATACCTCAAGCATATAAATCAGAAACTTAAACTAATGAAATCAAACATTAAATAACAAATCAGATTCATTGAAGGAAACATTAATACTTTCTTACGAAAGTTCATTCATTAATATTTCAAACATATGAACCTAATAATTTAATCTAATGAAATTCACAAACAAACATAAAATAAAAGTTTACCAAACCAAAAGTGTATTTTCTAAGCAATGGGGATCCTTCCAAGGATTCACAAGCACACCAAAAGAGAAGTCAAATGTAGAGGATCAAAGAAGCTCCATTTTATTCATCATAATTTTCGAAGTACAATGGCTATAAGGTCATATGATCCAAACCAAAGCTATTCTAAATTCTATCTAGATTAACATTACTAGGTTACAATGAAGGACTAGGTTCTAAGTTTCTAAAAATTAAGATTACAAATGAAGGAGATAACACTCCTATTTATACAAAAGCTATGATAAAAAACTCATAAATGTAGATCCATTATTCCCTCCGTTGATCCACATATTTCTCAACCAATGGTGACACATAACCCTATCCTCCATGATCTCCTCCATGAGGTCCATGATTTCCTCAAATTCGAATTTGAACATAGAGTGTCACATAAAAATGCCTTGGAAGCTTCCTTTGTACCTACACATGTCAAATTTCTCATTCCAATTGTTAGGTATAAGTATAAGGATATTATTTTCTAAATTTTAACCACAAATTCACTTAAAAATACTAAGAAATAATGTTTTGGAAAACACAAGGGTAACCCATATAATGATGAAAGTGAATCTTGATGTGATGACATGGTGGTGAAATAGAGGTGAGAAAATGTGTGAATGGAGTGAAAGTGGATGTATTTTAAGGATAATTCGTAGGCCCAACATACCCCCAAACTGAAGGCATTGCATATCCTCATGCAATCTATTACATTAATTTTGATACTTGAGCTTTTTGGCTGAAGCTTTGCAAGATATCATTTAATAATGTTTGCAAAGTGCGTTTGTTGAATTGCAACTTGGTTGGTTCTTGTGTTTCAACCATATTTTGTTTGTTGCATTCAATGTATGATCTTTGCATAATGATAATGTGATTTTTATTGCAAAGTATTTTTGTTGGAATGCATCATGGTTGGTTCTTGTGTGACAACCATGATTGCGTTGGCATCCAATTAACTTTTAAGTACTTTTTACAAAGCCATTTATATGCTCATGATGATGTAATAGTAAATATATTTGGAAAATAGGTGGGTTTTAGAATGTGATATATGAATATGGAAAAGTATGAATGTAAATATATCCTCCCCCCAAACTGATGGTTTTGGTAGTTGTGTGAAATGAGAAATGGAAGTGCTTTTTTTTCCAAAATTATCAATCTAGTTTTTTTTCAGGGAATTAAATGGTTAAAAGTTAGAAAATATCATCCCTCGACTTACCCTTTCAAAAATGGATGAGAGTTGTGCATGTGTGGTTGCAAAATTCTGATCATAGTCGTCTTCTTTTGGCTGTGAAAATGGTGGATGAAGTCGAAAAAATGAATCTTTTATTGTTGTTGCATCTGCTGCTAAATATGTTGCTGGATCTTTTGTTGAATGTTCAGAATCTGCTGGTCAATGCGGCTGAAAATGTATAAGGCTTGGAAGGTATACAAAATTCATAATTTACACTTCCCCCCAACCTTATTTATTGACTTGTCCTCGAGTCATTTACATCAAAAACTGAAAAGTAATGAAAGTAAATCTGCTTCCTCTGCTACAAAATGAAAGTAAATGTCTTCAAGTCTTCCACACTGGTTGGCAAAATTCTTGTCATGTGAATAAATGTTTTGGTGTCGAACAAACAAGAAATTGTTAACTTAGTGGCCATTAATGGATGCCACTAGTCAACAAGGGACCTCCCATCTTTGATTTGGATGAGAGTCAAGGTGCCCCTAACACATCTTTCTAAGCATGAATGAATTTGTTGTTATTGAATACTTAGAATATCCGACAAACAAGGGACAGTGATGTATTCCCATTGTTAATCGGGTTTATAGCTTTCCCTTAAGCCATGCAAGATTCAAGGTATTTTTAGAAAGATATTTAAACTCAAGGACTATGGACTCAGTGATTTACATAGAAGTAGGATTTTTTTTGAAAACTTGTAAATGGAAATGGAAATGGAAAAGGAAACTGACAACGGAAATGGAAAGTGGCGCATAAAGCTTGTAAGTGAGCTACTTGGTTTTATTTGTGGGTTAGGAATGTATAATGACGTGTATGTGAGAAAAAAAATCGATAATGACTCTTGCTGAGAAAAAGTGAATTATGGCATGCTTTGACAAGTGGTGGGATTTACAATTTTTCAAAAGAGGTCGAAAAATCTCAGAATAACAAATAATATTTCTGGGATTTGTGTTGAAATAGCTGAGGTTGACTAGCGTTGACCAGCCACATGTAGATGTCGAATTCAAGCGTGGATAGGTACTTCATCATCCTTGTACATTTAGGAACAACCCCCAAGTCTTCGAATTTGTTAATCTGTCATGCAACATATCAAACCATTAAACCCTTACAGGAAGTTACAAAAACTTGTAATTTTATGGAAATTTCATTCTTATGATCATGGTCTTGTTCTTTAGAATTTCTCATGAAATTGGTCTTTTGAAGACCAATTGTCATCACAATTTAATCTCCTTAATGATCAATTGATCATCTGAAACTTGCTAAATTAAAATACTTGGCATAAAGAACATAAGTTTGTTCAAGAAGGGATGGTCATTCCCTTCTTGATTCTTATGCAAAAATTGTATGCCAAAATGAAATAGATTATGGAATATCAAAAGCATAATTTTAGTCCAATTCATGTTGTTAATAACAATCTATTTTTAATAAAAAATAACCATGAAAAATAAATCAATTCCCTGTTTGTGTCTGATGACTCATGGAATGTGCATGTAAACGCTTCGCATTATAGATTTGTTGTGTCCTGTAGATTAGTACATTACATAAAAGCATACAACATGAAGAAGTTATAATTTTATTGCCAAAACAAGATAATCCTCCAAATGTTCGATAAATCAATCTTCCAAATTCGCTTTCGAAGTCTTCTCTTGATGTCAAAACAAGACCTGCTAAGGCACAGATCCCTCAAGACATATAACTACCCACTTTACTGCCAGAATACTGCCTTATGTTGTTCACCTCAACTTTGAAGACAATTTCATCGTGGATGCAGACCATGTGACTGTTATTGTGTTACTTGTTTTAAAGGATGAAACAGTTCAAGGCTCCATTAAAGGCATGCCTCATGCTTTATTTTATCCTGTTCTTCCTTCCTGTAAGGTGAATGTAATTTATAAGCTTGGTTTTGGTGTTGTAAACAAATTGTTTCTTGAAAAAGTTCCCATTATTTACAAAATTAATTATAAATAAAATTTAATTAATATGATTTAAAAAATAACTAAAATATAATTATATTATATTACAATAATTAAAATATAGGTATAATATAATAATATATATTAAAACTTTAAAACCAAATCAAAATAATTCAAAAAGTCAAAAACAAAAACCAACGTATGTCATGCATGTTAACGGTAATTACGCGATATGAGTGTTAATGGGAGGAGAATGATGTGCGGGTGAGGTAGGCGAAGGGATAAGGTGAAGAGGGAGTCCTAAGGTGAAAGTTATCGCATAAATTTCAAATCTATGATCGGGAAATTTTATTTTAGGTGTTTAAAGATTTGCGATATGTGATATCGCAAGTATATCGCATTACATCTTTTTTTTATCGCATCGCACTTTTATTGTATTTTTAAATTGGGATTTTGGAAGGAAGTGGATGATATGAAGTGGGGACTATGTGGAATTAAAAATCTTACAAAATGAACTATAGTCACTTTGCAATTTAGAGATTTCGGGTTTGGCAATTTGTTTTAAAAGAAGAAATTGGAGTAAGTTACCAAAATTCCAAAAACGCATTTTTTAACTGTTCTATAATTTCTGGGTAATTTTGTAGGACCACTAGTGAAAAGTAAAAATAAAAATTACTAAAAATTAACTAAGAGTTAATATTTACAATGAATGACTATTTTAATTGCAAAAGTTAAAATATTATACATTTGTACGTAAATTTAACCCAGGCGACAAAATGATCAAACTTCAAATGACTATCATTTGCAAACCAAATACCCAAATGAGGTGAAGCAAACATTAATGAAAAGTTAGTGAAAAGTTGAATTCAATGAAACAATCAAAATATAAATTCGACAAAAACAAAAAAATAAAAAGTAAAATTGTAAAACAGTGAACCTAAATGAAAATCATAAAAAGGTTTTAGCCAAAAACTAATTGAAATGGTCCAATTTTGGAAGTAAAAGAATGAAAAATGGGGGATGTTGGGTTTTCCCTACAACAATGGCGACACACTAGGAAGAACCAGTTATCTCTAGTTGAAGATAATAGACCTTTTATTTACCCAAAGGTTAAAAATAATGGAAATCATGAAATCATCTAACAGTAAAACATTTCCATGGGTTCCATGTAAATAAATTAAGTAATATGAGTTTGTAAAGATAAGTATTCGAAGACTCGAGTAAAAGTCATGAATCCAAATTTGGCAAAATTTATTTTAAAGTTACCTCATATGAAAAATAAAATAAGGTACAGACATGAGTTTTTTGATAAAGCATATATCCATTTTATAAATGGTCTCTCACATCACTTTGTTGCTAAAGAGCCTTAACAATACCCTGACGAAGTTGTCTTTTATGCCATACAAGCCTAGTCCCGCTATCAGCGAGCGTCAATAGCACCGACAGGTTTACTTGTATTTCTCATGCTTCCTCTTTTAATCACCCTTATGATAAGCACATTTGCAAGCTTTAAATTTATGATGTATTTGAGTGAAAGAGGTGGGAAGGTAATATAGATTTATGTTTAATGGACATAATACTTTCATCATGTTGACTCCAAATTCTTTCCCCACGACTATCAATCAGAGGCTTTGTAAAGTCGGGGGGTGACAGGGATTCATTGTATTCAACTCCAATCAGTTCTTTCCTTGCAAAAGTAAACTATATCACTTAGTAAGGATGTGAGTTCCTCCATGAAAAATATTTAAAGCAAGATGGTTTTATGGTTCCATAAAGATATCTCTTTAATGATAAATGAAATTCACTGAAATAGATAGAGTTAAAAGATTTCTCATGTATGCTAATCGTCGTTGGGTGAGGAAAAGGGCCTTTCACATAAATCATGGTAGAGTCACTAAAATAAAAACAAAACCGAAAGCAAAAGGAGAAGAACTCCTAAAAAAAATCAGTGAAAAAAAAATGAAGAAAGCAAAAGATGAGGAAAAAAATCAAATTTAAAAGATAAACTCCAACAAGACTACTTATGCAAATGTCTCAACAAAAGAGATAATAGAAAATAAGCATATGCACATTCCTTCTTATGTTGAAATTTAGATAAATTTTATCCTACAGAGTTATAAGCGTTTTAGGCTTCTGATAGTAGTGAGAATAAAATTCAGCCCAAATGAAAATTTTATATTCGCTATAAATTTTCTTGTTTCAGAGCAAAAACCTGCATAAAAGAG
Source organism: Pinus taeda (assembly GCA_000404065.3). Lineage (NCBI taxonomy): Eukaryota > Viridiplantae > Streptophyta > Pinopsida > Pinales > Pinaceae > Pinus > Pinus taeda. The sequence continues at coordinate 194,143 of APFE031364308.1, forward strand.
TCTCAACCATTTACTAATAAAATGAATGCTTAAGAAACAGATTAAAGGTTCAGAAACTCCCCATTTTAGTTGATTTAATGAGGGTTATTACTGCTTCTCCCAAAAACTTGAAAGCAAACCAAACAAAGGAGAATGTATTCCAAATTTGATCCGGTAGAAGCATGAAAAAGAATCATGAAGACCTGCAAAACATAGTTTTATATTAGTCCAAACTAAAAACAACACTAAAAAATAAAAGTAAGAAATGAAAATGAATGAAAGTGTGCATATGAAACTTATCATTGGAGAAATTGATTTAATCTTACTTGAAAGATATCATCTTCTCCAAGCAAATATAACTTCTTCTTTTAATTAGAATTAAAAGCATGAAGAAGTTGACTAAAATCTTATTGACCCAAAATCATCACTTATTATATCTAATCTAAAGCGAGCAGTAAATTAGAATAATGCAATGTTTTATGTCCAAAGAATCTGGAATGTCAGATGTGTGGATTTTTGTAATTCATTACATCAAGTTCATGGAATAATTGGCCGAACGAACCACAGGAATTAGGGTTTGGTCGTAGGAGCTAGGTTGTGGGCTGCAGCCAACAGGGTCGAGGACCTAAGGCATCGCAGACAAGGGTTTAGAGACGGTGACGAAGATAGGCGTGTACGGTGAAGGATAGCAGAAGGTTACGGGGGAGCAGGTGGCAGATCGGGGCACCAGATGGAGACATCTGGCCGGTCATAGATGGGCTGCTTTGGAACGTGGGCGCAAATGCTTTTCCCTGAATATGGAAACAGGAAAACGCCTAAAGGTTCTGTTTCCGGTTGCCATTGCGTTGTCGCCATCTCCGGGTTACTTGAGGTCTTTAACCTATTTACGAAGGTGGGAACAGACCGTTTTGTGGTTTCCGCGTTAAACCTGCTGCAATTTCTTTAACCATGGTCAAACCTAGCAAATCCGTTGATCTTGATCCCGAGCCAAAAGACATTTTGTCAGTATGGGGGAAGGAATTAACTGCTCAGAACATTGAACAGTTTTTTGGGCTAGCTGGTCGTCATGGGAACTCGAAAGTTGCTTCGGAAGGGCCGTGGAGGAATAGGTCATCAAACGGACTGTTGGAAGAAAGCTTGGGGCTAGTCGTGCTGAATAATCAGGACGTTCTTGGTCATTTCAAACCCCAGGAGTCGTGTTCTCAGAAGGAGGGTTTCCCTCAGGCAGATACTCTCCATTCTCTTCAAGTAAGTAATGTTAAACCCCTCTCACCTGCTCATTTTTTCTCCGAAGGCCTTGAAGATGTTATTCTTAGTTATGGTTCGAAAAACTCGAACTGGAATAGCCCAGGGGGTGGTCTAAAAACTGACCTAGGGGGAATGAGGAAGGAAGGTCGTTGGTCGTTACCAGATCCCTTCTTGCAAGAGGTCTGGTAAACTCTAGTTTGGTTGTTGGATCGATTGGCACGGGGTCTGTCGGGGGCTCGGGTCTAGGAAAGGAAGGCCCCGAAACCGAAATTGGTAGGCAGTCAATGGATTTGGGACTCGCAGAAGGGTTTGAAAGAGGATCTGGAAGCAGGGCTCTAGCAGAAATCAACGTCACAGGGAACCCTCCATTATGAAAGGACACTCTCGTGCTGCAAGAAGAAGCGGAAAATGGTGCTACTGTCACCCAAGTTAGGGAGGAGGACCCTGGCAAGAGGCATATCGGGGAGAAAAGGAAGAAACAGAAATTCATTAAGAAAAAAGAGTTTGAAGCGAACCTAGTTTTGGGGATGGATGTTCAAATAGAGGAGGATATTGGGATGGTCGAATGTACTCTGGTAGGATAAGAAAGGGGTAAGAAATATTCAACTCAGTTCATCCAAAATTGTGCGGCTCAGCAGTGGCAGTCAGTCCAGACAAAAATTTCAAGGTTTTAGTCTTGGCGAAAGGCTGGTTTATGGTAAAGTTTGAGAAAAAGTAAGTGGTGGACTGGGTAATGGGGAAAATTTGGGCTTTTTGCAATCACCCTGTTCTATTCAAGCGATGGACTCCTTTGTTCGACGCGCAGCAAGAAAAGGTTGAAATATTTCCGGTTTGGGTGCACATACCTGGTCTGCCTCCTTTCCTATGGGTGGACTCAGTATTCAGATCTATAGGAAATATGCTCAATACTTACCTGGAAACGGATATGTCATTCCTTCAAACTGAGAATAAGGCCATGGCTCGAATCTTGGTCAAGTTAAACCCCAAAGAAGGCCTTGCAGAAAACATCAAAATTCAATACAAAGACTTCATTTTCGATCAGCCCTTGGATTATGAACATCTACCCTTCAGATTTCATAGATGCCACGAGTATGACCATCTAGCAAGGGACTGTCCGATGGGTATTCGTCGCAGAAGGAAACAGAAGAAAGTTGAGGCGGAGGTGTTGACAACAGAGAAGGAAAAATCTTTTGAGCCAGATGTGGTCCAAGAGGCGGATGCCATGGATGTGGATAGGAATAAGGAGGATAATTCTTTGGAGCAGGCTCAACAGGAGATCCCAGGCCGGGAGGTCGAGGCTAAAAAAACCTCTTGGGACCGGGGCTTTTTGACCAAGAATCCACAGAAGATCTAGCAGCAACCCTCCTTGAAGACTCAAAGGGTATGTTCCTGGACTCAAATAATTCTTCTCTATCTCCATCCTGTGAAATTAAATATGCACGTATGAATTCTAGTACTCATAGTCATTTATCTGCTAGACATGATCAAATTGATAGCATCATTTCTTCTATCCCCAAATTAGATCTGAACTGTGAAGGGGTTCCGAATGAAATCTGTGAAGTGAAAAATCTTCCTCCCACACCTACTTGTCATTATAATCTTCGCTCTCTCGATAAAAAACCTATTCCCATAGAGCTGGTTGGAGGTTTAGGTATGGATTTTCCCCAAAGCTCAAAGAGGAAATCTCAGGGTAGGAAGTCTTACCTATCAAAAGCTCAGGTGAAAGCAAAGTTTGATGTGGCGGATGGTAAACAAATGTCTATTCTTGGGGTGCTTAGAGCTGTGAAACCCTGTGAGGAGGTGATAAAATGATTTTTATTTCTTGGAATTGCAAGGGTTTAGCCAGTAAACCCAAAGAATTGGCTCTTAAGGAGATGGTTCAGCGTTGCAACCCAAACGTTCTCATGTTGCAAGAAACTTTAGGCATGAGTCTGGAAGTCTCGTCAGCTCTAAGTTCTCTTCTCCCATGTTGGAACTTTCAAGCCTTGGATTCCTTGGGTCATTCGGGAGGCCTGGCTATAAGCTTTAGGGAAGGAAGATTGAAAGTATTAAACATCTGGGGAGTGGAACATGCAATGGGGATGGAAGTTCAATCCCCTGATTTTGGTTTCTCTCTGTTGATTTTAAATATTTATGGGTCGTGCCAAGGGAGAGTCTCCTTTTGGAATGACCTCCTTTCAAAATTGGTGATGGGAAGTCAAAACCTTGTGATAGGTGGAGATCTAAATTTTTGTATTGGGAATGTTGAGACTTGGGGGCCTTCAGCCAGAGAAGACCCGCTCTCAGATTTTTTCATGAACACCCTCTTCTCTCACAACCTGATAGATGTAAACCTAATAAAATTAAAAAACACCTAGAGGAATCGTCAAACAGGTGAAGCTAGAATCGCAAAAAGATTGGATCGTTTCCTTTTTTGTGAAGATTTAGCTTCCAGAATTCCAGTTTTCTGGCAATGGGAGGGAGAGGGTGGTAACTCGGATCACTTTCCAATTTTTCTTGAGTTCTCCAAGCCTCCTCTTAAGCCGGCAGCTCCCTTTAAATTCAATGCATCTTGGCTACAGGAGGAATCCTTCAAAAAGCTTTTTAGAGAAACTTGGAGAACTCCGTGTAGGAGCTCTTTGGAGGACAAGAGCTTCCTCTTCATGGAAAATCTGAAAATACTGAAGAAAGAAACAGTGGAATGGGTGAAGACTAGGAAGCATAAACAGAATGAGGATCTAATCCAAATCGACAAGGAACTTCGGGAATTGGAAAGTCCAGAGTCGGATGGCTATGTTTCTCAGGAGTCAAAGGATAGAATTTTGTTGCTCGAAAGACATAGAAGTCAAATTCTATTGGCAAAAGAAGAGGAATGGAGGTTGAAAAGTAGGGCAATTTGGCTGAAGGCTGGAGATGAAAACACAAAAAATTTCCACAATTATGCAAAATGGAGGAAGATCTCGAATACCATATAGAAGCTAAAAAACAAAGAAGGCAGAGAGGCCAATACCTTTGAATCTCTCTCATGCATGGGGAGAAGCCATTTTAAAAAGTTATTCACTGAACAATGGGAGATAACATTAGCAGAGGTTATTAGAACAGCTCAATGTTTCCCCTAGTATGTGGAGGAGGAAGAAGCGGAGAATTTGATGGGAGAGGTCACAAAGGAGGAAGTCGAAAGCATTATAAAATCTATGGCCAAAGATAAAAACCCAAGCCCGGATAGGTGGACTATAGAACTCTTCCAACACTTTTTTGACCTGATCATATCAGAATTAACAGAGGTGGTTCAGGAATCTAGGAGGAAAGGTACGGTCTATCCTCCTTTCAATTCAACCTTCATAGCCCTTATTCTTAAAAAAGAAGATCCAGGGTCGTTTGAAGACTTCAAGCCTATATCACTCTGTAACAGCATTTACAAAATCATAGCAAAAGTGATAGTTGTATGTTTAAAGCCAATTCTGTCAAGATGCATTTCAAACGAACAGTTTAGATTTTTGGATGGACGCCAGATTCATGAAGCCACTGGGGTGGCTCAAGAGACAATCCACAACGTTAAGCAGATGAAAAGGAAAGGAGCAGTGGTGAAAATTGATCTCTCAAAAGCCTAGGACATAATTAGTTGGACCTATATCAGGATGTTGTTAACACATTTGGGCTTCAAAATTGACTTCATCAACTGGATCATGGGGTGTATCACCAGTGTCAGTTTTGCGGTTCTAATTAATGGAGTAGCCTCTTCTTTTTTCAAAGGGAAAAGAGGGTTAAGATAAGGATGCCCTTTGTCTCCTTTGCTTTTTCTTCTAGTTGCAGAAGGGTTGAGCCAATTAATTCTGAAGGCCAAAAGGGAAGGAATTGTGAGAGGTTTGGAAGTTGCAGTTAATATGTGCATCTCACACCTTCTCTTTGTTGATGACATCCTACTATTCAGCAATGGGAATATGTCTGAGATCAAGGAACTCAAGAGGATTCTTGAGCTTTTCATGAAAGTTACAGGGATGCAAGTGAATTATAGAAAATCTCAGTTAATTCTGGAAGGTTCTAACAGGCAGGAGAAAAGCCAAATTACCTCAATTCTTCCCTTTTGATGTGTATAAGCTCGAGGATCCTTTCAAGTATTTGGGTTTTTTGCTGAAACCAAATGATTATAAGAAAAAGGACAGGAATTGGCTGCTAGCTAAAATAGAAGCTAGAATATCTCATTGGAGTTTTAAGTGCCTCTCTAGAGCAGATAGGCTAACTTTAATTAAATCAGTCCTCCTAGAAATTCTAGTTTGTTGGGTTGTGTTGACATGGGTACCTAACGGAATACAGGAAAAGATAAGAAGTATTTGTCGTATATTTCTCTGGGTAGGATCAAAGGAGGAGTCAGTGATTCCTTGGGTCACCTGGGAGAAAGTGGCAAGGCCTAAAGAATGGGGAGGGTGGGGAATAAAAGACCTCATTGCTTCCGGCCGCTCACTGGCAGCTAAATCAGGGTGGAGAATCATTAAAATGGAAAATCTTTGGACGAAAGTGGTGAAACGGAAATACATAGACCCTATCCCTCTAGAATATTGGCTAAGGAATCCCAACAAGAAAGGAGGGAATGTGTCGGTGGTTTGGAAGGCTACGATAGAGGCATTCAAGATTATCGAGTAAGGTTTGTCATGGCAGATTGGAAATGGGGTAAATCTTCAGATAGGAAGGGACCCCTGGGAGGGGTGCAATGAAAACTTTTCTCTACCCCCAATTCTTATCAGACACCTAGAATCCAAAGGAATCCTCTTCCTTAGTTAGGTAGAGAAAACTGGCCATTCAACAATTTGGGAAAAAGCATGGAAATCAGGAGAGGAGTTGAATCTCCAGCCCCATTGGTGGAATGATTGGAAGGTCTACACCCAAGAACTCTCCAGATCAAACGTGAGGTTGAGAGACAGACCGAATCTACTGGTGTGGGCCCATGCAGATTCTAGATCCTATACTCCAAAATTCGGGTATAAGTTCCTTAGGTCAAAGAAAGGTTGGGGAGAACCGGAATGGTGGGCAAAGCCACTATGGAAGTTAAAATGCCCTGCAAAAGCCAGACTTTTCTTCTGGTGCATTCTCAAGAGAAAATTCCCTACATGGGACATCCTTCAATCCAGATATAAGTCAGGGCCGGGAAGATGTTCTCTATGTAAAAATGATTCTGAAACAATAAGGAATCTATTTATAGATTGTCTTATTGTTAAAAAGGTATGGGTGTAGGTTGGGAAGCTCATCCAAAAACAGGTAGCCTGGGAAGGAGAAATCATCATTGATGTATGATACAAATGGTGGCGCCTATATCCTGAGGGTAAACTGCGGAACTTACCTCCATTATTTCATGGGGCATCTAGATTGTCAAGAACAAGTGCATCTTCTTGGATAAGGAAACCCCTGCTGAGACAATTTCCATACAATGTACCTCTATTTACTCAAACATTTCCAATTCGGAAGAGGAGTGGAATCCCAGACAGGTTAGAGAGGAACAAATCAAGGAAGGAGTTCCATGGGCTTACTTTGACGGGGCTTCTCAGAACAATAAAGCAGGAGCAGGATTGGCCATTCACATAAATGAAAATCAGATTCTAAAAGCATCCGTGGGTTTAGGCACTGGCTCAAATAACTTCACAGAATTGTCTGCTCTAAAGTTGCTCTTATGCTGGCTTATCCACAGGAACATCTTGACAGTTCAGTTTTTTGGAGATTCTTTAAATGTTATAAAATGGGCTAATGGGCAAAGTAGATGTCACAATTATATTTTGAGACCTTTATTAGAAGAGATTCAGAACTTAAAGCTTTCATTTAATGGTTTTTCTCTATGCCACATCTACAGGGAACGCAATGATTTAGCAAGCAGGCTTTCTAAAGAGGGTTTGCAACAAGATTTGGGCAGCTGGAGAATAGTGGAGGAGAACAATGGAGAGATCCGTGCCTCGGATCAACCTCCTTACTCATAGACTGATATTTTCTAATACCTCGCAGACTTGTCAAAGCCGGTTTTATGGATTTTGTTGATATGGTGTTTTTATGTAAAATTGTTCTTGTTTCTGTATGACTTGTGTATCTGTTTTCTTCAACTTGTCCTAACGATGAACCACACTGGTTGGTTCGAAACGCGTCGACAAATGGCTGTGTACATGTGATTTACGCTGAAGTTTTTCTTTCAACTATTATGGATCACAGAAGCCTCAATTCAACTATCTATTTTCTGTTTGGGTTGTTTTCCTCGGTGAGGAGACTCGGGAAATAGATGCTCGGTTCTGATCTTTTTATGGATATGCAATGTATGGAAACTATATTTTCTTGATGGTTCTAGAGACGGGAGTTGTTTTCCTCATAATGAGGAGGCTCACAGTCTCTGGGATTCCTATTTCTCTTAGTTTTTGGACAGGAAGGGCAGCCTCTTCTTGCAGAGCTCTATGATTCTCAATCATATAGCAAACAGAATGCTCCGGCATATACCATGTAACTTTTTATTCTGATTATAAAAAGTTCAATTTTTTCTTTGGAAAAAAAAATGTCCAAGGAATCTGAAGATAAAACTGTTAGGCCCCTATACTACTAGTGTAACCCCTTATTGTTATTAGTACAACCCCCTTGTTATATCGATATACCCATGTAGTGCCCATATTGTTACTATTGTGCCCCATAGAAGCCCACTATTGTTATTATTGTGCCCTTACATTATTATTGTTATGTCGGCTCTGATTATGACCCCTTAGACTCCTATATATAGAAAGGAGGTCTTTTCATTTGTATCATCCAAGAATTGTTCATTTATGTAATGTAAAGGAGGTTCCCCCTCGAAGAGGCTGAATTCTAAGGTGTGGATCTCTCTTTTCTATCTTTTTGTGAGCTGGTTTCATAACATTTGGTATTAGAGCTTTGGATTCTAGGGTTTCGCTGCTCTAAACAAGTCATCGTGGCATTTTCGCTATAACTTTTTTCTGTGACGTTTCAGAAGTCGCAAAAAAAACCCATTTGAGAAGAATTGGCGCTGAACTTTGGGTCCGAGTTTCAGAGCTTTTCGTGGGATATTTTCGGAGATATGATTTGAGGAAGTTGGCCTTTTTGCAGACTCCTGAATTACACTCAAAACAGGTGACCTGGGGAAAATCGTCATAACTTTCTTTTTGAGCATCGGATTGAAATTTCGTAAGAAGGTGCAGAAAGAGGACGGACTGTAGTTTTCATTTATATATTTTGCAGAGTCAAAGGTTGAAACAGTGACACATGGCACTTCATACAAGTTCGCTCTACTGAACTAGTCTATAATCAGGTCACTGCGGGAGATTGTGCATAACTCTTTCTTGGAGAATCCAATTTGGATCAGACTAGTGGAATTGGAAAGAGGACATAGAAGGCTACTACAGATCACAAGTTCAGAACTGGATGATTTGAAATTGCAGAGATACATCAGATACAATATCAGGCTTCTACAAAGTAAAAAAAAAAAGGTGTGTAGTTTTTTTTTAATTTTTGCATAAGTTTGGTTTGAAGGAATTCAAAGGGCATAGTAAAGAATTATTATCGGTAACTGATGCCCCGAGGAAAGAAAATGCAAACACCTAGTAAGGAACCTGAAAGCTCTAGCATGACTCATGAAGAAGAGGAAGAGATGCTGCATGATATATCAAAATTACAAGAACAAGTGCAACAAATATCACGCTCACAAAAGCTAACAGATGCCAAGATAAATGGCGTGGAATCTAAGATAAAGGGCATGGAAGCTAAGATGGATGATCTGAAGACAGATTTGAGGACAGACATGGCAAATTTGAAGACAGATTTGACAAATTTTCTACAAGAAATACTTACTAATGGTGAAAAGGTTGTAAAGGAAACTCATGATGTGAACAAAAGAAATGTTAATCATGATACCATAGACGCTAATGTTGGA
>APFE031364308.1:210984-243403 GCA_000404065.3 Pinus taeda
GCTGCGCGAAGGTGAGTATAACAGAGTGAAAAGGCCTCACAGGCTAGGAAAGTGTGTGAAGTGGCCTACACGAAGGTATTCACAGTTGGACTAAACCAACCGTTCAGACATCTCAAGGGTGCAAAAACTTAGCTCTAGCATCCCCCCATACTACTTCGGGAGAGACCTCAGTCCACGCTCCATGGGCTATTGCTGAAAGGGCTAGTAGTATAGGGATTTGTTTGGCTAATTAACTACAAACCTGGTTCAGGCCCCACCAAGCCAACAAACGGTTTCGTTGACTTGACCAGAATCTGCATAGAGATGTCTAATGTCGCATCATTGGAATCCAACTAAGAAGGAGATTAGGAATCTATGACTATCGGAGGAAGAGTGGTTAGACTCCTACCCATATACAAAAATCCACAAAATTTTCTTCGCATCTTTCCCTACTGAGATGTACCCATGGATTGTGAAGCTAGCAGATTGCCAAGGAATGTGGAAGCTCGATGGACCTATTGTGTGGACCCCAGAGTTGGTGCACAAATTAGAAGCATCATAGGATAAGATTGTGCATGTTGTTGATCACTAGCTTGATCATATTATAGGAGGATTCATTACTGATTTCATGGTAGGCACTTCAGTTAGCTATAATGAGGCAAAGTGATGCTTTCTCGAAGGATCGCGAGGTAAGTACGCAAAGTCTCTGAACACTTGGATTAAAATGTTATTGTGTGAAAAAGAGGATTATGCAGCTACACTAATGTTTGGGGCTATGTGAAGTGGGGGAAGTTACAAAAACGAAGGAAGTGTGGGACTAGAGACTAGTCCCTTGATTTCACCTCCATGAGGGGATGAGGAAGACCTCGTGAAGGTTTCTCCGCGAAGTGCAATCCATTTGATAAGGTAGAGGATTCTGCGCATACCACCTCCACCCACACTACTGCTAGTTTCACTGCCATCACCTCCATCTTCACCCATACCACCTCCACCACCACCACATTTTAAGATGGTGAGCTCGATGAAGTTGCATGTGTTCAAGGGAGTAGGAAATGAAGACCCAGACCAGTTTTGGTTCATGGTAAATGCCATATGGGAAGTGTAGGGAGTTATAGATGATAATATCAAGAAAGTGACATTGGTTGGTGCTCTATAGGATCATGCAGTGACCTAGTAAATCAAGCACTCAAGTGATAATCTGAATGTGAGAATCTCAGTTAACCAAAATGTGCTAACTAGGGAATTTAGTAGGCCAAGGTCAGAAGTGCAGTTGATCATTGGGTTCAATGAAATTACGATGCTACTAGGTGAGACTCCTTGGGAGCTGGATTAGAGGCTGAAGTGCATGATTCGTGAAGTTAACATGACCTTGATGGATGGACAACACCGTGAATGGTTTGTAGCATCACTATCCCCGCATTTGAGGTGTTAGTGTAGTGTCTTCACGCTACCATCAATGATCAAAATTTACTCTTTTGCATTCATGTTAGGAGTCCCACTTTCAATCATTTGCATTCCATTAGGTCATGGATCAAATGATAGTATATGTTAGTCCAGTTTTTACTCCCCATCATATGATATCTGTTGAACTCTTTTAGTCATCATTCAATCAAATGGTTTAAAGTAAATTTTCATATTTGCTCCGTTTGATTTAAAGAAGTCTTAGGTCTTAGGGTTTTTAAGGACATTAGGTATTAGGGCTTCAATTAAGTCAAATTTTCAGAAAATAAGGGTCATGCAGACATGTGAAGGATATATGAATCTTCAGATAACTTTGAAATTCTCAACATATGTAAATTTAATATTTTTTTCAACTCAAGCTCAATTTGAGGTGAAAACAGAGTATTGTTCCATTTTTGTAAAATTTCATGTAATTTAATTGTTTCTATATGTAATAAGCACTCAGCAGTTGTACCTGTTGACATTGCCAAATCCTGCCACTGTAAAAATCAAGTCATCTTGAGCACCAATCCGCCTACAAAAGCAAAAGAGAACATACCCTAATTTCCTCTCCCACAGAGCTAGGGTTGGTTATGGGATTAGAGATATATGATCAGAGGAGGCATGAGAGATATCATAAGTTATGAGGCTATTTCATATCATCGAACATCAGATCTCCACCATTTGTTGAGAAGTCATTCCAAGGAACAAGCCATTCATCGCACCTAAGGGACGAGTTTTCTTCAAACAATGTTTTTGAGAAAGAAAATAATAATTTGACAGAAGTGAGATTTTTTTGTCCAAAATTGACCCAAGAAGAAAAATCTCTTTTAGTTTTTACACAGGTTTCATGGTTTGGGATAAATGTCAAAATTATCGTTGCCTTAGGAGAGTTGCTACACCTCTGGAGTGACCTTGGAAAAATCCACTTTTCTCCTATATGGGATGCCCAAATGACTTTCTTGATGAATCAAATAATAATTAGACACAACTATCTTTCCAATGAGCTATCATGAGCTTAATTTGGAGTTGAGGAAGACCTTCAAAAGTTGACTGCAACAACACTCTTCATTTAGGCAGTCGCATTCTGCACATTTTGACTAGTCTTGGGAGATTTGACTTTTGATAGCGAAAATGAACTCCAAATTGAGAAATTCAAGATATTATGGAAATTAGACTCAACAAGCTTTCCAATGAGCTATCACATACCCAATTTGGACACTGCAAAGGCCTTCAAAACGGGTCTGCAAAATGGCACTGCGCATTGGGAGCTCGGCACTGCACATCAGAGGGCGTTGTGCATCAGGTAGTTTTCTCCTGTGTTAATTTACACTAGAGTTGTGCATCAGAGAGGCACTATGCATTGGTGAGTAGGCACTATGCATTAGCCAGTAACACTTCAAAACCCTCAAAATTCACCTCTAATCACCATCATTGCTGCATTTCTCTTCCAATCAAGTAAGTAACCTCACTTTTGATCTCACATAGGGTTTTTATGCTATAATTGTGGTTTTAGCATATTAAAAATCAAAACCCTAGTTGCCTCCTACCAAATTTCTCACCATTTATAGCTCTTTTCACTTGTCTTCATTTTTCCATTATCATTTTCCCTAAATCTACCCCTTGATCCCATTTTCCCTAACCTATTTTCCCTTTCCCTATTTTCCCTAAGGAACTAACCGCTTTATCAAACCCTAAACTCCCTCACATAAAACCCTAGCTCCCTTATAAACCTCACTTACCCTTGTATTTCAATCCACCCTTATTTCCCTTTTATAAATCTCTTCATACTCATCTTTCCCTAACCTAATTATCCACCATTCATCAAACCATCCCAAGAGAGACAAGCATGGAGAGGGGCAGGGAGACTGATTTTGAGGAGGACACCCTTAGTGACAACTTTAGGGAAAGGATTTTGTAGTAGAGCAAGCCTCACAAAGGTTGTAAGATTATCAAAGAGGAGCCCATCAGTATGAGTGAACTGCTTGCTTTCCAATTAGCCACCTCACACTTCAGACATCAGTCATGTTTTGATTTTTGTGAAATGGTAGAGAAGCATCTGATTCCCTTGACTCCAATTGAACAAGAAGTGGTTAATGAGAGAGAAATATGGCTTTAAAGGGTAAATATCCACCTTGAGGTCCTTCTAAAGAAATCAGATAGATACAACAAGATGCTAAGGCATATGGCACATCATTATTTGACTTGAAATAGAATATGCAACAAGAGGATGAAGCACCTTAAGGCAAGATTAAGGAGGGCCTTAAAAGGAAAAGAGAAGGATGAAAAGCTAAAAATTTTGGCTGACATGACTTTAGCCCAACAAAGTAACCCATGATGCAGCTTTGAGCCAAAATTGGTCTAATTTTGAGACAATTTTGTCATTTTCCAATTTTTGAATTAGAAACACAGAAAATTCTAGATGATGCGCATCGCCACTAGCGCTGCGCATTGAATTGGTGCATACTCTTGACTAATGGCTTATAGATTTGGATTTAGCATAAAAAAATAAGAAAACCCAAAAAGCTTCATCAATTTTGGAGAATATCTGGGCCACCAAAAGGGAAAAAAAACCCAAAAAATGCCCTCTCTGCCACTTTTTGGACCCACAGGAAGCAGTCTTGGGTGAATCAACTTTTGGAGGCTCAAATAAACTCCAAATCCGAAAATTCAAAGTGTTCGAGAAACTAGACAGGCAGAGCTTTCCAAAAAACCATCTCGGGTATGATTTGGGTGAGTGGAAGGACTCCAAAGGTAGCCTTGAAGTGACATTGTGCATCAGGCTCAGGGCGCTACGCATCAGGCAGATTTTGTTAATTTTGCCTAAAACTTAAAATTTCACCCAGTTTCTTCAGTGGTTGACTTTTCTTCTTGTTTAGGTAAGTGTAAGCATGGTAAATGATGTATTTGATGTAATTATATATGAAAATCACCTCATAGGGTAGATACATCAAGTTCCAAGTGGTTTTGAGCTGTAATGAATTGGTTCCCTAAGTTTTAGAGGGAAGTTGTTCCACTGCCTACTTTTGTGTTCCTAGTTTAGATATTGTTGAAACCACCCCTTTTCTCATCGATTCGACCCTGATAGATACAATGAGTCGTTTCCTTGCCTATATTATGTAATTTCTTAGTCATTTGTAAAGGTTGGACTTTGTTAGAAGTGGTGGAACTCATTGAACATTTGTATCAGCAGTTTGGCAAGGAATAAAACCAGGTTTCACAGCTATTTTTGTGGGATTCTTGTGACAGTGAGTTTATGTATTTTTTCTTATTTGTAATGAGTTTTTCTTATGTTTTATATGTATCCAAGTCCATATTTCTTCTAAAACTAAATGAATCAACGTGAATGGAAAAAATACACTGTTGTGCTTTGTCTTTGGAATGCATTTGGTTTTCAACGTTTTCAACTGTTTGAAGACGATTCATAGTTTCTTTATGCCCTCCTAAACTCCTCAGCTATATTAATCTACCATATTAATCCATTTCTAGTACATAAACCCTTGTCTACCTCGCCCCATAGAACATGACTGTATCCCTGAGTTGATTTCCCGAACCCAATTTGCCTTCTCCAATTGATCCAGCAACCAAAACCTAAAAATCAAACCAGAAACCATAAGCTACTATAGCTAGCCTAAAATCTACATTAAATTCAGTCATATCAAGCCCTAATTTCCAATATCCTAATTGAGATTGACAAGGAGAGAGTCATCTCCCAACCTGGTAGGGCTAGCTACCAGGTTAAGCATGGTTTGATGTTACCCTAGACCTGCCTTCCTTTAGCCTGAGGTAGATCGAGGCCCTAACATGAGGAATGTGTTGTTGCAAAAAAGGTTAAAAACTCAGGCAGAGGCTTTAGAGATCACGATGAGCCTGCATGAGACCCCAATATAGGATCCTAACCTAGGGGTTTAGCAAATCCATGTGTAGTCGAAAAAATTATGCCTAGAGATTCAGAGTCTAAAACAGGACAAAACAGTCCAACCAGAATTGCACGAAGTGGTGTGGTGTGTGAAATGAAAAGGTTAGGGCCATGATAAATATCACTTCCCAGTATTCACAAATTACCTTGCAGGAGGGGGACTGATGCCATTAAGACCGAAAGCACAAGCAGGATCGAATGCAACACCTGCTCTGTGGTGCATGATTTGTCAAATAGGAGGAAAGCATGCTACATACAACTGCCATTTGTTGCAAAAGTACATGCAGAGCTCGCAAAAGTTGTTCTGTAATTTCTGTAGATTGGTTGGAAACGATGAGTGCACATGTAGAAGTTATGAGCTAATGATGGATAGAACTCCCAACTACAGGGCTCAGGCCAAAATGCAGCCCCTAGACTGAGGAGCAGGGATGGCACGAACTAGATTCCAGGGGCACGGACAAGGCCAAGGTGGACCTAGGAGATATCATGGGCAACTGATATGCTACAACTACGGAGGGCCTGGACATTATACCCATGATTGTGCGAATCCTACGCATCCATCATGTTTGTATTTTACCTTGTTTGATCATGAGACGGAGGATTGTCCTACGCTGATAGCAAGGCTACGCAACAAGGGAGTGCTACCACCTCCCTTGACTTAGAACTTGCAAATGATGAGGTTTGAGCCATGTGAGGAGGATCCAAATGTGAATATTGTGCTCTGAAGTGGAATTATGATGGGGGATGATAAAGGCCAATAGCCCGAAGAAAGTACTTGGGTTTGCAAAGCTCCGGCAAAAGAAGCGGAGTTTGATTTGGAGCACGGTTGAGAAACCTTTATGGAAGCTAAGAAGAGCTTCGCTGATGCCTCCGCTTCAAGAAGAAAAGATAGACCGGAGCTAGAAATGGACCCATCGATGCTCACAATGTTCTTGGAAACATGCATGAAGCTACTGCATGATAGTAAGGCTATAAAGGGATTACATGAACTCATTAAAAGATGTGCGAGGACCATACAAGGAGAACTGCGCGTAGTTTGAAAGATTGGAAAACACAAGATAAGAACAAGAAGAGGAATGAGGTTAACTCTGCAGATTGGAGAATATGTGATCCAAAATGGATACCAAATTAAGGAGAAAAGGTATTACAGACTCATGTGTATGAATGGCTATATTATTTAGTGCAACGGATCGAAAATATTATGAATAATATAGATAATGAATAGTTATGAAACATAATACACACACATCAACACAGTCAACATAATAAAGGAGTTCACTAGACCCCCCTAGCTATGTCTCTTGGTCCATCTTTCAGTGTCAACCTCTATATTATGTCTTTAGGAACAGATTTTACAGGTGTGAGTTCAATCAGAGCCATAACACAACAACAGTGACATGACACAAGGATTTCACTTGAAAACCTTGAGTCTAAAGAGTGCATAGACTCTCCCTCTTAGTGCCTCTGATCAACTGTTTGTAGTTGTGACTTTTCTTGACTCTCTGTCTCTCCTCTATCTCTGAACTCTTATTTGTTGTCCCCTATTCTGTTATGGGATGGATTTTTAAGCCTATTAGCCCATGTCTATTCAACTTCCCTTTTCGGGCTCTCTATCTTCCTCTTCTATCTGTTCACCTCCCTGTTGAGCATTAAACAATCATTTTAAAATGCTCAAGGCATTGAGGCCACCTGGTTATAAATGGAAAGGGCCACTAGTATGGGTGAAATCCCCGGGAATATGCTTCTCTGTTTACACAGAGAAATATATGGAAAATACATTCAAACAGTGGAAAATCGGACTAAAGTGCCAAATTCAGACTTGAAACGATATTAAGTCTACCCTATAATCCTCTCGGGTTCATGTTTTATCACTGTCACAAGCCCACCGTTGATCTTCCTTCAATTACACGATTTGCATCCAACCCAAAACATCAAGTAGCCCACTCAATCTCCATTGTTAATCTACGATATCTCAATCCAACGAGTGATAGCCATTTCGGTTGGCCTACTTTCACAGAGATTACCCGCCCAAAAAATGGTTTTCTCTCTCCGACGGCATGCCACGTGTCAGCCAATGTATGGAATTATGCGAAGCCTATCCAATACCACTTACCGCCTAAAGCCCACATGATATACCGTTTACCACGGAACTCAAAAAATGTTCATTGTTTCATTTATAAATATGTCAGGTCCACTTGTGTTAAGTCCTCCCTTTAGGGATCTGCAATGCAATCTCAATCGTTGATCTCTTTCACCCATCTAATGGCTACAATGTGATATTGGTAGTTGATCTGGACCATTGATCTGCACGCTCAATCAACGGTTCATGTTGTTTCACTGGATCACAAATGCATTTCCCTTATGGCTGCCTCTGATACACTCCACCGATGCAATATCACCGATTCACTCTGGGCCATTGATCTGGCCAATCCCACGGCTCCGGTACAACGTTACTTCAACATTCGCTTTACTTTGCTTTCCACCATTCCTTAGTGTTTTCTTTTGCGATAATGTTTTCCGATAGTATATATATTTATATTATATATTTATATATATATATATTATATATTTGTATATATATTATATAGTATATATATATATGAAGAAATAGACTTAGATGTTTGATACAAGACCCATTTTGGATCACATCTTCCCACTGAAAAGCTTTTGGACCACCAAAAGTTGGTTTGTAGGCATCGATCAAGTGAGGATATAGTTCCCTCACTTGTCCAATTTCTATCCATTGTGCCTTGCTTGGATTTGAACCTTTGAGTCCTACTCTCAGGTACTCAACATCCCCTTGATGCATAGTTCTTACCTTCCTATCTAGAACTGTGTCCTCCTATAACTCATTGAGATACTCATGAAACAAATCCCCAATAGAAGGCAACTGACTTTTCTCTTCAAGATCTTCAATCAATGAAGGCTCATACAATCTCAAGTTTTCTGCATTAACGATTGAATAGATCTGCATATAAGTTGGCAAATCAAGGCGAAAATCATTTTCATCAATTTTATCAAGTATCTTGAAAGGTCCATACCTTATTGGTTTTAGCTTCTTACCTTCACCCTACATTTTGTCTTTATTGAAGTACAGCCAGACCTAATCACCAACTTGAAAACTATGCTTAACTCGATGCTTGTCATGTCTTGCCTTATACTTGGCTTGACTTCTTTCCAGTTGTTCTTGTACTACCTTGTGAATTTCTTGGATTTGTTCAATAAACTTGGTTGCTTTGTCCACATCACTATGTCCATCAAATGCTATGTCTTTACCAAAGGTAAATCTAAGGGAGACTTTAATATAAAACCAAAACAAGTCTCAAAAGGAGATCTCTGAGTAGAAGAGTGCTTGGCATAGTTGTAAGTGTGCTGCACATAACACAAAAGCTCATCCCAAATCTTGGGATGCTTGCTACAATAGCCTCTAAGCAACTGGATCACTATCCTATTGACCACTTCTATTTCGCCATCTGTTTGTGGATGAAATGTTGTGCTCTTCTTCAACCTAGTGTCTATCAACTCCCATAAACTTGACCAAAAATTCCCAACAAGTTGAGAATCTCGATTAGATACAATAAAAGTGGGTAACCCAAAATGAACGCATACATTCTGAAAGAACAACTTTGTTGTTTGTTCAGTTGTAACCTGATTGTTACATGGTATCAAAATACACATTTTATTGAACCTATCCACAACAACATATAAATAATCATGACCTTTCCTAGACTTTGGCAATCCCCCAAAAAAATCCATGTTAACACTTTCCCAAGGACGAGAAGGAATTGGAAGTGGAGTGTAGAAGCCTAATTTCCTATTATTGGGCTTGCTTGTAGCACACATAGTACACCCTTTGATATATCTAGAAACTGCCTCATGCATTCTTGGCCAATAACAGAACCTTTGCAATTGTGCAACTATTTCACTTACACCAAAATGACCCGATAGGAGAGAAATAGGTGCTTCTCAAATTATGTTAACTCTTTCAGTTTTTGGAATGCATAACTTTCCCAAATGATATAAGAGTTGGTCCTTTACATAATAATCCAATTCTTCTACTTGCTTGCCAAGTCTTAAAGTTGCATATACATCTTTAAAATCTACATCTTGAGCATATTGTTCCATGTAAATTTCATGCATTACTGAGTTATGCTTAAGTATAGTAGATGCATTTATGATTGGTCTTGATAACATGTCTACAACCTTATGGTGTATGCCTTTCTTATATCTGATGACAAGATGAAATTGTTGTAGAAAACCCATCCACCTATAATGTCTTGATTGCTGCAATTTAGTTTGTGAGTGAAAATATTGAAGTGGTTGATGATTTGTATGTATGATTGTTTCTTTACCCATTAGGTAATGTTTCCACTTTTTCACACTTTGTACTAATGCATACAATTCTTTATCATATGTGGGACGATTAACTACTGTAGAAGTAAATGTCTCAGAATGATAACATATGGGCTTTCCTTGTTGCATCAACACTACTACCATGGCATAGTCATTGACAGTTATCTCAATCTCAAATGGATGTTGAAGATCTAGCAATGCTTGTACTAGTGTTGTACTGGCTTTCTCTTTTAAGGTGTCGAAGGCTTTTTGTTGTTTGCCTCCCCACTGAAACACCTGTTTCAATCCTGTTAAACCATGTAATGAAGTTGCAATAAATGAGAAGTTAGCAATAAAATTTCTCCAGTATTGTGCTGCCCCTAGGAAACTCCTAACCTCTATAGCAAATTTGGGTTTAGGGTAGTTCACAATGACTTCAACCTTGGAGGGATCGATCTTCAATTCACCACTCCCTACAATATGACCCAAATAATTTAAAGATGTTTTGCCAAATTCACATTTTGACATTTTTACATAGAGCTTTTCTCTTTTTAAAACATCTAAAGTCTGCTTTACATTCTTTACATGGTCTTCCCATGTCTTACTAAAAACAGGAATGCCATCTAAATAAACAATTACAAAATCATCAATAAATCGTCTGAGTACATCATTCATGACTCTCATAAATGTAGCAGGAGCATTAGTTAAGCCAAAAGGCATAACCAACCATTCATACAGTCCTTGCTTTGTCTTGAAAGCAGTCTTCCATGAATCTTATTCTGCAAATCTAAACTAATGATAACCACTTCACAAATCTAACTTAGAAAAGTAAATTGCTTCTTTTAATTGGTCTAATAGATCATCAATACATGGAATAGGATAATGATTCTTGATCGTTATTTTATTTAGTGCTCTATAATCAATGCACATTCTCCACGAACCATCTTTCTTTCTCACCAGCACGATTGCAGATCCACATGGGGATGTGCTTGGTCATATAAAACCTTTATCGAGCAACTCCTGTACCTGCTTCTTTATCTCTACATTCTCTAAAGTTGACAACCTATACATTCCAATGTTAGGTAATGGAGCATCTTGCTGCAAATAAATATCATGTACTATTTCTCACTTGGGTGGTAAACCTTTAGGTTCTTTAAATAGAACATCATACTTTGAAACAACTTTAACTAAATCAGCTTTCTGTTTAGAATCACAACCTTCAAATGCATTGGAATTTTCAGGGTCCTTTGCCTTTACAACCATTAGTAAAAGTTGCTTACTTGAATTCACAATTCTTTTCATATGTCCTGAATTTATGAGAGAACATTTACCTCTGAGTTTATGAGCTCTTACAATATATTCCATTCCATATTTAGTGAGTTGATACTTATTCTCAACTCTATAGAAAATAGCTTTTCTATCATACAAGTATGGACTTCCCAAAACAATACCACATATATCCAATGGAACTATATCTAACTCAACCTCATCTACAAATGTTTGATGCAATAGAAAAACTAAGTTTACTTTGTTCTTGTTACTTGTAGCTTTGTTTATCACATACCCACTAATGGATATGGCTTTCTCATGAGGTTTTGTTTGTAATTCCCAACTTTCTTTACAATTGTTTCAAAATTCAAATTTACTTGTGATCCACTATCAAATAAATATCAATATTATTATGCATAGAAATCACTGTAATACGAAAAAGTCATTTCTTTCTCTCTCATTATTTATTATCAACAGATTGTGCATAATTACTTGTTGATGCTTCCAAAATCTTTACCTTTTGATACTTGTGGCTGTAACTGTTGTTTCATTGCCTGGATTCTGATCCCAAGTGTCCTTTTGGAATAGCAGCAACATTCTTCTTCTCCTTTCCACCAAACTTCTTAGGTTTCAGTTTTGGATGCAAAAACCAGTAGTGTGCCTCATCGTGTCTTTCTTTCTTGCAATGAGTGCATGAAGGTTTATCCTTCTTTACAGTGTTTTCTTTCCTCTCCTTCCATTTCAGTTTCTTCTTTTCCTTGCTCTTGCTTACAAAATATTTAGATGATCCCCCAACCTCTGGGTTTACATTCTTACCTCTAGCTTCTAGATGTGTGGCTTGAACTAATACATCATCTAAGCTACTGGGATTAAACATGAGAATAATATGCTTTAAATAGCTATGAAGACCACCTATATAATTCAATAAATTATTAGGTGAGTATAATGATATACCTAGAGTTAAAGCTCTCTTTCTGAATTCCCGAGTATAACTTTCTACACTTTGACCCTTCAACTGACGAAGAGTTTGCCAACTCATCATTCCCTGCTGCATGTAAGCTAAAGGATAGAATTGCTTTTTGATAGCAGAAACAAATTCATTCTAGGTAGAAATGATTTTACCATGTTTTCGCAGATCAGCTTGTGTCTTGCCTTCCCACCATACTAGTGCAGTTCCTCCAAGTCAAAGGCTAGCTAGTTGAGTCTTCTTCCTTTCTGAATCAATGTTTTGTACCCTGCAATATACAGTTATTTGTCTTATCCAATTATCTAGATTTTTTGCATTGAGTTCTCCATCATAAATTGGCAAATCAAACTTCACATCTAATTTGATTAAGGAAGTTCTCTTCTTCTTCTTAGAAGATCTAGAATATGATGATGACGAGGATGATGATGAAGGAGATATTGGAGGAGATGGTGGAGGAGTCATTCCTCCTTTTCCTTTGCCTTCTGGAGGGGCAACTAGGAAAGGTTCCTCCGCTCCTTTATCTGGTTTGGGTGTTGAAGTGCTTTCACCTCAACCCTTCTTAAATTCCAGATATATTTCTTCCACCATTGCTTGGAGTGTCTTAAGACTTTATATAAATTGAGATTCTGATCCTAATGGAGCTTCTTCAGCCATTCTCCTCTGAGAATAGACTCTTCCATTCTCTGGATTAGCCTCAACAAGTTCTCCTTCTCCTAGTCTGAACTTTGATCTAGTTAACATTCAAAATCCAGCACAAGCTTGTCTAATCTTAACAAAACCAAAAGCTCTGATACCACTTGATCCAAAATGGATACTAAATTAAGGAGAAAAGGTATTACAGACTCATGTGCAGGAATGCCTATATTATTTAGTGCAATGGATAAAAAAGATTGTGAATAATATAGATAATGAACAGTTATGAAACATAATACACACACATCAACACAGTCAACATAATAAAGGAGTTCACCAGAGCCCCCCAGCTACGTCTCCTGGTCCAACTTTCAGTGTCAAACTCTATATTATGTCTTTAAGAAAAGAGTTTACAGGTGTGAGTTCAATCAAAGCCATAACAGAAAAACAATGACATTACATGGGGAGTTCACTTGAAAACCTCGAGTCTAAAGAGTGCACAAACTCTCCCTTTTAGTGCCTCTAATCAACTGTTCGTAGCTGTGAGTTTTCTTGGCTCTCTGTCTCTCCTCTATCTTTGAACTCTTACTTGTTGTCCCCTGTTCTATTATGGGATGGTTGTTTAAGCCTATCGGCCCATCTCTATTCGACTTCCCTCTTCGTGCTCTCTGTCTTCCTCTTCTGTCCGTTCACCTTCCTGTTGAGTGTTAAACAATCATTGTAGAATTCTCAAGGCATTGAGGCCACCTCTTTACAAATAGAAAGCACCACTAGTATGGGTGAAATCCCCGGAAATATGCTTCTCTATTTACACAGAGAAATACACAGAAAATACATTCAAATAATGGAAAATCAGACTGAAGCACCAAAGCCAGACTTCAAACGATATTAAGTCTACCCTATAATCCTCTCAGGTCCATGTTTTATCATTGTTGTAAGCCCACCGCTGACCTGCCTTTAATCGGACAGTTTGCATCCAACCCGAAACATCAAGTAGTTGGCTCGATCTCTGCCATTGATCTACGATCTCTCAATCCAACGGCTGATAGCCATTTCGAGTGGCCTACTTGCACAGAGATTACCCACCCAAAAAAGTGGTTTTCTCTCTCCTGCTGTGTGCCATGTGTCAGCTAGTGTATGGAATCAGGTGGAGCCACTCCAATACCACTTACCACTTGAAGCCCACCCGATATGTTGTTTACCACGGAACTCAAAAAGGTTCACTTTTTCATTTATAACTCTGTCAGGTCCACCTGTGTTAAGTCCTCCTTTTAGGGATCTGCGATGTAATCTCCATCGTTGATCTCTTTCGCCCATCTGACGGCTACGATGCGATATTGGTAGTTGATCTATACCATTGATTTGCCCGCTCAATCAACGATTCACGTTGTTTCACTAGATCGCAGTCGCATTTCCCTCAGGGTTGCGTCCGATACACTCCGCCAATGCGATATCACCGATTCAATCTGGTCCATTGATCTGGCCGATCTAATGGCTCTAGTGCAATGTTACTTCAACCTTCGGTTTACTCTGTTTTTTGCCATTCCTTAGTGTTTCCTCTGCGAAAGTGTTTTCTGATAGTAGTATATATATTATATATATATAATATTATATTATATATATATGAAGACTTAGACTTAGAGGCTTGATACAAGACTCGTTTTGGATCAATATGAGATGGACCAAGTAATTTTTGATTTAGAGTCAGACGCAAACACTCTGCCAAAGCAAACATGCGAGTGCATGGGGAGACCTATGCTGCAGTGGTCTCCTATTCAACTGCGCATGGAGAACCAACAAAAGATCATACCCCTAGGGCGATTGTAGGGAATCACTATGGATATTGAGGGATCGAGCATGCTAACAGAATATGAAGTGATAGAGATCGTTGATGACAACAATCCCTACCCTGCGCTTTTAGGAATTGATTGGGCCACTGACATGAATGGGGTGATTAATCTGAAAAAGCACAAGATGATTTTCGAAAAGAAGTCTCTGTGCATAGTGATACTATTGGACCCTACTGAGGGATCATGCTACACTGAGCCAGTGTGCAACTATGAAAGTGAGAATGATTTGGACTACATCTACAAAGTAACTGTGCGAGAGCAAGACTGGGTAAATCCTATTGTGGATGGATGAATCTCATGGGAGCACGAAAGCTCCTGTACTTCAGATTCAGATGAGGAGATAGAGCGATGGCAGAACCAGTTACATGAGGTAATCACGTTGAACTATAACATGATGACAATATCACTGTGATGCGTATCAATGGAAATGAGAGATTTACCTACTTACGATGGATTAGGAGAGGTAGATGCTTTCCTAGACCAATTTGAGAGGGAGCTTCCAGAAAAACAACGATTCAGAGCTCTGAATTGGGTATTGCGTGCTACACCTGTGAGGTGGTGGGGTATGCACAAAGGAAACTTTGATGACTAGCGCACATGTAGGAGAATGATGCATACACCATTTGGGAAGCCTAGAGTGAAATTAATAGAAAAATACAATGGGCATGATGATCTGCACGTGCATCTGACTAAGTCGACGCAGGCCTATGGGGAAAATTTCCAACTTGAGTGGGTGCATCTATTCTGTCACACCTTGGATGTTATACTAATGAAATGGTATATAGAAATAGAGCTCTGCCATGGAACAAATGAATGGGATGTCCTACGTGAAGGGTTCGTGATGACATTCAACTTTGAGGATGGATGGGATAGTATTGGTGAAGCACTACAAGAAGTAAAAGTATCCATCTTTAGGATGCCACGGGAGTCAGTAGAGATGATTAAGCCTGACTGGGCTACTCAGCTAAGTTGCGCGTTGGAGTGCTATAATGTAACTGCTAAGGAAGAAGATGAAGATCCAAGGAACATCAATATTCTATAGACAGAATACCAGCGCGAGGTTCAAGGGCCATAGATCGAGAACCCCGACAGAACCGAGCTAGTAAATGTTGAAAAGTGTGCAACAAGAAATTCTTGTTGAGATTGCAACAAGATGATGGAGCTTAGTGAAAAGAGTCGCCTTCACTAAGTGGGCCCGTAGGCTATTTTCGGCACAAGTCTATTTTTAGACTATGTCTATTTTTAGACATATGGATCATGTCTATGGATTGCAGGTTGTTGTTTATGGATGATTGATCAAGTTGGAAAAAATAGATGGACTTCTATTTTTAGACCACAGCGGAGTGACACCACAGCGGAGTGACTTCTCAGTCTAAATATAGAACAGTCAAATATTATTAGCTCATAATAATATTTAGACTATAAACTTTGTCTTATTCTCTTGGAGCACTTCAGGATGAGCTACGGATGTGGTACATGCAGATCCCAGAAGGAAATACGTGGTTACCTATGGGATGACTAATATTTGCATGCAGGACTTCAGTTAGAACTCAAGTGATTTGAGTTCAGTGGACTGGAGGTGTAGTTGATGGAGTTGTGTTCAGTTTAGCTTTGTTAAACTGGTTTTATTTAGTCTAACTGGCAAATAGACTAGAGATGAATTGGGTGAATTAGTTATTAATTAATTCACAAGTTATTAACTCATAATACAACTAATGAATACATTAGTTAACTCAGTTGCATGTCAGTGCATGTTCATTTCAGCAGGGATAGGTGTTAGAGAATCAGATTGCTATCAGTTGTGACTATAGTTGTGCATCAGATCTTGCACAATCAAGGGATTGAGTATGCCAATGAGTTTTCCCACATTGTAGCTTGTGCTCACGTGATTTAGCCAATTAAATACGTGGTTGCCTTGGAATTACCATCAGTTCTTGAGCAGGTATTGAGCAGCGGAGGCAGGCAAGCAGCGAAGGAGATTTGAGCCAGTGATTGATTCAGATCTGAGCTGTATTGTGTGTAACAGAGGTGGAGATACTTGTGAGAAGTATTATGCTGTGTAATGTTACATGACTCAATCATTAATATACAGATAGTTGGGGTTTTTAGCGAGATGCTTTCCCCGGGATACATACTGTGTTAATGTGTGAATGCTCTTGATGTTTTATTGTTATTGATGCTGCTATATTGATGATCAACGTAGAGGAGCTTATGTATTGTGTATATGTTTTCCGCAATAGTACATGATCAGGATAATCTCCATTGAATATGTGTTAAATTATTCAAAATTTCTACAGAAGTAGGAGCTTGGAAGGCTCGGAATTTGGCTAAATATTGGCCAAAGGTAGTCAGTCAGGCAGAGGATAGAAAATACTTGTGCAGGTTGAGCTCAAGGTTGAGCAGAGCATATTGTATTCATCCAAGGCTTACCTAGGAAGCAAAGAGATAGATTGTACTTGTGCTGAGATTGTTCGGGTTGAACAAGCATTGTATTTTCTTCTCGGAAATTCTGGTTAATGCAATATAGATAGTTGGGGTTTTGAGCAGTTGCTTTCCCTAGAAAAATATTGTGTTATGTGCGATTGAAATTCTTCCTTTTCTGCTTATGTTTTCATGGATCAATTTTTGTTTCCGCTGATGAGTAGAGTAGATTCAAGTCTTTTTTTCTAGCATATTACATAGAAATTTGAATCTGCAAGTAAAAATCTACAGAACATAATCCCTATGACCTTAATAATAATCTAAGAATTCTCAATGAATTCTCCTTTAGTAGGGTTATCACTGTGAAAAAAGCTAAAACAAAGGTTATGATAATCCAATCCCATAAGATCACTTATGACACATTTTTATATGAAAATAATAGTTTGGAAGAATCACATTTGTACAATTATCTGGAATCGATATTCATCATAAGCTTGGAAATATAGTGTTGAAAAAGGGATAAATGAAGGGTAGAAAGCTTATTATGGGCTTCAAAACAATTATAAATTAATATACCTTCGGCATGACGATAGGAAAAAACTACTATTTGATACTCTCATCATTCATGTCATATTACATGGATGTGAAGCTTGGGGATGCAATACCTATGTAGAATCTTGGAGAAGGATGGATAAAATCAAAAGAATTATATAAATTATAATATTAGGATTAAAAACAATACACTCTATTGTATCCTCCTCATAGAAGTGAGCCTCTCCCCCACTGAGTTCCTACCCATGGTCGGGTACTTAATGTGCAAGAACAAGATAACCAACATGAATGATAAGAGGATCCCCAAAATTGCTTCTAAATCTAGTCATAACCATCGGTGGCTAAAGTGAATATGGCATTAATATGCAAAGTCTTGGCTAAATTATTAGATAATATAGGAAGATGTCATCCTGTAGGATACCAACAATATTAAAAATATAATCACATCTAAATTTAAAGATAATTTGTGGTGCAATCAAGAGTTTGAAAATAAAAGGAAATTATGATACTACAAGGGGGTGGCCAACCCTAATCTAAAAGTTCAAAAGTATTTTTCAATTCTGGTTGGCACCAAGAATCACATGGTTAAAATAGATCAAATTTTTCATATGAAAAATAGTTTCAAACTCCCTAAATCTCCAAGTGTTTACATAAAATTAATGATATTAGGTTTGAGTAAGAGGACATAAAAGGTTTATTCTATGTTCCTTTTCCACATTCCATCAAGTCCACAATGTGGATGCAAGGATAAGGCACTATATTGAGTTTTATGTGGTGGATTTGAGTGAGTGTAATAATATTGATAATATGTTATGATCATGAGAACATTGACCGTCATTTATCATAAATGGATAAATATGAATTCATTATTCATTGCAAGTACACATCGCTCTTGTAGATAAGATAAGATAATTATATTTATGTCCAACTAATGACCACAAAGTAGGTCAAAGAGACTATTGAGTACACTGATGTATATACAAAGCGAGAGAACCAAACGGTCTTCTATAAAAGATACAATGCATGATGTAAATCAACATCTAGCCCTAGCGGAGAAGATCCAGGAGCTAATAGGTTTGAGGATCAAACCCATCTCTCCTAACATCTGAGGCTAAATGAAAAACATTAAAGACTCAATAAAGTTTTCTGGCCCGATGAAGAGCCGATGACAAGTGCAAACTGTTCACTAAATCATTTCCTATGGGAGTTCACACGCTGCTGAATGCTAGAAGACCTAGCCTATCTCCCAAGAACGGATCTAAGACTGAACTGCTATTGAGATCTCGTGTGGCAGGGTGAGGTCCCACGAATCCTCACTGATCTAGAGTCTGGATATGTACTCGTATCAATCAATCTCTTGGTGCCCCTATCTGAAGGTAGTACCCTGAAAAATGTCGTGATCCTCTGTGTGGGGTCTGGGCTGGTGAGAGGCTGAAGAATATGAGCTCGGAACCTAAGAGACTCCTACATATATAGGGCCAAACAACGTTGATCGAGATACCTAAAAAAGTCGGCAAGGGTCCGAGAATATCTGAACAAGCAATGGAACCTTCCTCTGATCTTGTAGTAGACAGGGAATCCAAGAATGAAGTGCATCTCAGTCTCCACTTCCTGTAAATGACATATCTGACAGAGTCTGTCTGGTCTATCCACCTGGTAGTCTGTCTCTACCGGAAATCTATGAGAACCTACTCTGAACTGGCCTAGATGAATACGAAGAGCATGCATCCAGTGGTGAAACGTATACTGGGGTCGAACAATGAGCTCTTCTCTCAACTCCAAGAAGTGTTCAGCGTAAAAGGCCATCTTGGAGGATTGACCTAGGTGACCTGGAGAAGATCCAGGAGCTAATAAGTTTGAGGATCAGACCCATCTCTCCTAACATCTGAGGTTGAATGAATAACATTGAAGACTCAAAAAAGTTTGTTAGCCTGATGAAGAGCCGATGACAAGTGCAAACTGTCCACTAAATCATTTCCTGGGGGAGTTCACATGCTGCTAAATGCTGGAGGACCTAACATGTCTCCCAAGAATGGACCTGAGACTAAACTGCTACTGAGATCTCATGTGGCAGGTTGAGGTCCCACGAATCCTCATTGATCTGGAGTCTGGAGACGTACTGGTATCAATCGATCTCTTGGTGCCCCTATCTGAAGGTAGTACCCTGAAAAATGTCGTGATCCTCTGTGTAGGGTCTAGTCTGATGAGAGGCTGAAGAATATGTGCTCAGAACCTAAGAGCCTCCTACATATATAGGGCCAAACAACTTTGATCGAGATACCTAAAAAATTCAGCGAGGGTCCGAGAATATCTGAACAAGTAATGAAACCTTCCTCTGATCTCGTAGTAGACAGGGAATTCAAGAATGAAGTGCACGTCGGTCTCCTCTTCCTATAAATGACATACCTGGTAGAGTCTGTCTGATCTATCTACCTGGTGGTCTATCTCTACCGAAAATCTATGAGAACCTACTCTGAAATGTCTTAGAAGAATGTTAAGAGCTTGCATCCAATGGTGAAACATATACTAGGGTCAAACAATGAGCCTGTCTCTCAACTCCAAGAAGTGTTCAGCGTAGAAGGCCATCTTTGGGCACAACCCTCTTGGAGGATTGACCCAGGTGACTGGACAAACTTCCTGTAGATGTCCTCCCTGATGATCTTGTTTAGCTCATGTCTATTAGGTAAAAGGTGACCAGGAGCATCTAAGGAATATCGGAAAGGAGGGAGACGATCCAACTAAATTCCCACTAACTCTAAGATATTTGAAACTCCTATAAGCCAACATCTAGCTCGACCTGAGGGAGTAGAACAGGTAATAGTCTCATAAGAGAAATATGCCAAGTAAGGATACTAGTCCCTACTCTTTATCGATTCTATCAAGCCCTGGACATGATGCAAGAATGAAAGCAATCTGAAGACTGTCTCAAGCCAAAAGGGTTGAGCTCCAAACTCTGCAAGGATGATGTGTTGTGGCACTGTCAGTTTGCACCTATTGATGTGGCGAAGAAGAAGAATTTGGAGTCTCTCAGTTGAAGCCCAGTCTAATTCAAGTATATACGGTCCCCAAATCTCTGAGCCGTATAGAACGACGGGATAGATCAATGTGTCCATGAGGCTCATCTTGGACGAGATGTCCTGGAAGTGATGTCGAAAGCACTGTCTCTTGAGAAGGGCTAAGGATCCATTTCCTTTGTTAATTTGAGGTTGAAGCGTTGGTCGCAAACTAAAGTGGAGACCTGAGAATTGCACCCCCAGGTAAGTATACGTGTCGATGATCTCAATATCCTCCCCTCTAAATAGAAAGTGAAGGTCTCAGGTTTTCTTCACCCCATTGAATATCAAAACCTTGGTTTTACCCAAGTTGACCGCCAATTGTCGATGATCACAAAATAGAGCTAAGGCATCAAGCTACCTCTGCAATCCTTCTGGGGATGAGGAGAGGAGGACCACGTCGTCAGCAAAGAGTAGAATAGATATTAGAACCTGGTGAAGAAGGCAGCCATCAGGGTCTTGGATATGCTCATGTAGAAATGCTTCCAACTCATCAATATAGATCCCAAATAGGGTAGGGGACAGTGGACAACCCTATTTAACCCCAATAGTGCTTCAAATGAAATCAGACATCACATGGGCTGCATGGAGAGGACCAAGAATGGACCCATATAGGTGCATAATAGCAGTCAATAGGGTTGCGGGGATGCAAATATCTCTGAGTCTCTAGAACAAGTTCTCCCTCGGGACAAAGTCAAAAGCTTTCTGAAAATCTACGAAACAACAGTAGAATTTTGAAGAGCAGTTTCGTTCCTCCTCAATCATGATGTGAAGGGTGAAGATGTGGTCATTGGTCTAATGAGCTGGTCGAAAACCTGCATGTCCCTTAGCTCTTAGTTGTCTCTGCTCAAGGTCATTAGAAAGCTTCTTATGTAGAACAGTAGCATACAACTTTGAGAACATGTGACCCACCATGATCGTTCTATATTTAATGGGATTTGAGCTGGAACCAAATTTGTGGATCGGATGGATGATGTGGTGTGACCATGTCGGTGGAAAACCTTCATGGACTACATGGTAGAAGAGATCAGCCAAGTAGCTAACCAAAGCATAGAAACTATGCTTAAAGAACTCTGCTTGATAGCCTTCCTCATCGGTTGCTTTACTAATGTTCAACACGCAAATGGCCTCTCTAATATCTTTGTCTGAGAATAGATAACAGGAAGAAGGTGGGGAGGTAACATGAATTTGGGCCTGCCTGGGAATATCATAAAGGTTGGAAGTGTGAGAGAACATGGATGTAGGGTTGAGGTCAGGTGGAAGAGCGGAGCATCGGGGAAGGATGGTATGCCAGAATTGTTTAGGGGAGTGGGCAAGGAGAGCAGAAAGTTCTCATCTTATATGGGAGACAAAGAGTCATTTCTTGTGACGAAGGAGATGACGATAAGAAGCTTTGAGTTTGGAGTAGAAGGGTTGAGAGTGAGTGAAAGCATATCGAAGTTCTCGATGTAGAGTCTTGCATTCATCGTCGTACCATTTGTTCATGGAGCAAGATCCAACTTTAGGGGAGATGGAAGTGGAACGAATGGAGTGGGGGAAGGATTTGAGTGCTGCTTCCCAAATGGCAGCTGAAAGAAAGGTGTATTTAGTGGAAGCAGAATCAAGCAAGGAGAACTAGGTCTTCGATGGGAGAATATTGTGTAGGCTAGAGGAGAATATGTTAGGGTCTCCTTCGTCAAATCGGAAGGTAGTTCGGGGTGGGCCCCGAGGGGAGGGATGGGGTGGAAGGGGAGGGTCAAACCGGAGAGAGAAGGAAAGAAGTGCATGATCAGCAAGGGGGATGGGGGAGACTGAGAAATGGTGAATAAAAGGGAGCAAGTTATGGCTAGCGAGTACATAATCAACTATACTCACACCCTCGCCATATGGCCAACATGTGAAAAAGCGAGAGTTTGGGAAACAGGGGAGACCATTTAGAATCAACAACTCCTGGTATTCCCCCAATTGTAATAGATGCTTACCATAAACTGTAATGGGCCCTAAAGCATCATCTGACATCTGGTGAAGCCCTACTAAATCTGGATCTATCCCCTGGGTATAAAACACATCCTCTGATCGGTCATGGAGAGGGATCTAGAGATCTCTACTGCGAGCGTTGAAGTCACCTAGGAGGATGAATTCCCCAATAGCACAGTACCGAGTGATGTTGGTGTAAAATTATATAAAGGGGTCACCATTTGAGCCATTATGGATAGAAAATGGTGAAGAAGCTAGGGGAAGTAACAAATTGCAATGTAGATGTCCCTCGAAGGAGAGACTCTGATGCTAATCTGAATCCACATAAACTGGGAAAACTCATCTTTGGCTACCAAAGATACTCTGTTTCGGAGTGAGTCATTAGCCAAACAAGCAACTCCACCTGATCCTCTGACCCCTCCTGAGCTCCTCATCTCCTGCCTGCAAACTAAGATCCAATGGTAACATGTAATATCTGGGAGGGGTCGAATAGGGCTTGCATGAGTCTCGGTCACAAAGAGGATGTCCATTGATTCAATAGCATCATACAAGAGTCCTGGCAATGACCAAAAAGATCCATTTCCATTCCAACAATGGATAGAAATGTGTGTACCATGTCGCCTCCCCAAGCGGGCTCGTCATTTGGAACCTCTAGTTCGGGGTTCCCACCCAGGTGGGAAGGAGTCTTGAATGACCGCCCAGAGATTCCTGATAACTACCCATTTCCCTGTCTATCGTGCTGCCATAGCTTGTTCTCGGGATTTTTTAAGTTCCACAACCTGTGCTCGAGTGAGGTCCTCGTCCAAGAAAATCCTATTGGGAAGAGAAAACAACTTTCGCTTAGCCTTGAGGGCGCATAGTCGATCAAATGTAGTATAAAACCTGAGGAAGAGAGTGGAGTCATAGCCCAGCCAGGCTTTATCCAAAGCTATATCGGGGAGGCTAAGGGTGTCCCGAAGGAACCTTGCCCCCACTTCCATATGATCCAGAGAGGGGTGGGGTAAGGGGAGACCTCTCACCTTGAGATTCAATTCTCTTTCATGTCTATTGCGTTCTTCCACAAGTTTTGCTTGCATCACCTCCTCAACTACTGCAAGAGGAGTAGGAGTTTTATCCTTCCTCGAACCACTTGTACCCAAGAATTGATGTGTGTCTTCGTTTCTTGTTTGAAGGTGGCTTGTTGGGATTAGATTTCTTCTTGCTTGCTTTTAAGGTCAAGAACTTTTGCATGCAGTGCACCATTTGGAGGATGGAGAATTTCCTGCTCTTTAGTTTCATGTAACATATTCTTAAGGCATAAATTATCCCCCTCCACCTCTGAAACTCTAGCAGAGAGGATGTGTATCTCTGAACAGAGCTGCTTGTTTTAGTTTCAAGGAATTCCATTTTCTGCAGCATTTGTTTTACTAAGGTTGTCTAGAATGAGAAATTAGACTTCAGGCTGACTACCACTTGCTCTTGCTGGTTTTCAACAGTTGCTAATTCAGTAAGGCCAAACATGTCATCTTGGCAAAACTCGTCTTGTTGCACGGATCTAATCCCTAAATTTGGAACCCATTGTTTTATCTATGTTTGTTCCTCAACAGTAAAATTCATCAAAGTATTTAGAGAAAACCCGTCTACTGTCATCTTGGTATTAGAGTCACTGTCAAATTTAGTGGGCAGATTCTGTCAAACACTTGACGTGCATCCTCGGGCTGCCTGTTCTGTTTCAGTAATCTGCCTTACTCCTCACTGCTACTCTGTTGTTGCTATCCACTGCTTGCTCGGGGAACTCTCTCTGTCACTGCCTGCCTGCACAAAACAATTTGGATGTGGGTCCTTTCAAATAGTTTCACAGGTGTCGTAGGATATGTCTCTTTGCAAAAATAAATTTAGCTGAGTAGGCAACACCGCAGACTGCAAAACAAAAACTCTAGGAGAAAAATAATTGTGATCTAAAAGTCTTGACTACGAATTAAGCTAGCATGACGGCTATTGTGTCTCAATCTACATCATAGCCTCAGGTGGAACCTTTGTTGACAAGGTAACACTGCAGGAAGAACGCTAAAAGATATCTGCTCACTCTCCACTGGAACCTCTGCTCACGCTACCTCACGCTACTCACTAGAGAAACCCAGTTCACGCTGCCTTACACTGCGCTGTGCTCACGCTACTCTATGCTCACGCTGTCTCTACCTTTGAAGATGCCACATGGTAAACATATCTATTGTTTCACAAATCAATACCTATATAAGATGTCTCGTGACTTATAATAAAGTATAAACATTTTGTTAAACTAATAATGATTTGTGATAAGATCTAAGGATCTTGATAAAACCTAAATATAAATTATTAATATAAGTGCATTTCAGATATTCTATATTTTAATATTGTTTACTAAAAATGATAAATTTTTTAAAAAATTATAATTTTTCCATTATTTAATTACATTTTTTTAATATATAATAAATTTAATATCCAAAAACTTTTAAAATATTTAAATTAATATAATTAAATTAACTCAAATTTAATCCTATTAAATTGCCATTATTAAATACAACATCGAATCTTATAAATAATAAAAAAATTAAACGTACAACGTTAAGACATAAGCTTTAAAAGAAGTACCAAGATAAAAGATTGGCTTCTCGGGAGTTTTATATTGTAACATTCTAATATGGAAAATCCTATCAAATTTCATTTTCAACTTTTATTTCGAAAAAGCGTTTAGAAAACTAATTCAAAGAATTTCATTTTCAACTTTTATTTCGAAAAAGCGTTTGGGAAACTAATTCAAAAAATTTGATGCATACTTTCACCTTCGTGTTATAAATTTTGACGTGGTATTTTTTATTAGAAGGTTTGATTTTTTTAATGGTAGGAAAATTATAATCATTTAATTGTTAAATTAGTAGTGGGATAATTATTATTAGTTATTATATGCGAATACAATTTCATGTAAAATTATTTTTGGTATTCTATAGAGGGGTTGTTAATATGTTTTATTATTTCTTAGAAAGATGAGCTTTTATTTCAGCAAAAGTAATTTTAGAACATACTCGAAGTCAAAAATAAAGTTAGAAATAATTTTGTAAAAGAAACCGTGTATAGAAACTTTAGTTAAAGGAGGTCTTATGTAAGCCTTTAAAAAACACATATTATTTTCATTTAAAAAGAAACACATATTATTAATCATAAAACTTACTCCAATTATAATAGTGTAGTCATATAAATTAAAGATGTAGTCTAATTTATAGGTAATTTTGGTTAAAATTAACTAGAAAAAAAATTTCATGAAAAAGATCATTTAGTCTATAAGTTAGATTATGCCTTTGTTACAATATTATGGGCCAATTCCATGATTTATCAATACCATATGTTCAAACTAGCATTACTAATTTCGTATGACACTTGTCTATATGACTTTTTTTTAAGTAATGAATTTAATTAAAAAAACCAAAAGAGTATAACTACTTTAAACATAAATCTCAATTTTTAATTTGTGCATGTTACTATAAATATTTTATGCAAATTAAATCATATTATCCATCTAATCATTAAAAACAATTAAATTAAAAATATAAAAACCTTATTCTAAAATAAACATATTTTTCTATATAAATTAAACATTATTTATTATAAAACTATAAAATATTAATCATTTATAAATATATATTTTTTTATATATTAAAATTTCATATTAATTATTTAAAAAATTATTATAAATTTAAATTAAATTAAATTGTGAAAATTTAATATAATTATTAATGATAATAAGACAATTATTATTAGTTAATTTATTATTATTATTAAAAACTATTTTAAAAAATGAGTTTTCATTTCATATATATCGTATATTGTTTTGTGAAAAAAATTAAAATTAAAAACTTATTAATAATTAAAATTAACAATAAAAAAGTCTTAACAAAAATATTATATATTATAATAACTAAAAATTAACCAAAAAAATAATTATATTAGTTTAATCATTTACTTAATTAAAATAAATAAATAAATATCATAGGATTTTTAGCTTCGTTATATGTAATTTAGTTTAATTTAACGTGTACGTTTGGACTAAATTAAATGACATGCTAGAGAAAGTCCAAAGGGGGAAGCAAAGTGTAAAGAGAAAAAGCATACAATTATTATAGATTAAGTACACAGCAATAAATGTGATTAATGATCTTGCGAGTACGGTGGTGTTTAGATCTCTTAATATAATTCACCGATGGGGTGTTTCAAGGTCGTCGGATAGTATTGCAACACGTATATATTTTGGTATATTGTCTATTGTCAAAGCTTTTCTTTTGGTTTGGGGTGAGAGCCGGGCTTTTTACCTTTGCCACGCGTGGCACCTCATCTGCCCATTCCATGGGAGTCACCAACCCAGGTTTCATCGTATTAAAGGTCGCATGGTGTGGTTTAAGGTTTTTGTTTGGATCATTTTTTGGATTAAAGGAATTTCTCTAGTCTACAGGCATGAAACACCTTTCTCATGGCAGATTAGTTATGGTAGGACTTTACACCGACAAGAAAGGAATGTTGATTTATGATTTCATTTTGGGTCACTGTTTCGGGATGGAGAAAACATGGAGTTTGTGGTACACATGGCTACTGTGGAAGAAGTTGCAGACAACATGTTTAAATTGTGATGTTCGTGACCTTTCTTTAACAACTATTTATATGAATTTCTTAGTGGGCTCAAAGTGGTAGAAGAAAGGTTATCATGTGATCGACTTTCTTGAGTTGTCGAAATCCTCCAGTTGTTCATGGTCTCAAGCGGCTGCAATGGATGATATGCTGGTCACATTGGGTATTTTCTCTATTTCTCAATTTCTCTTACTAGTTCAGTACTCCTCTATTTTGCAACATTGGGTACCCATACTCCCTTACACTTGTAACAATGGGAAACTACGTTGGTTTTTTATTTTGTTTCTGCGGTACCTATGGTGCCCATGTTTTTTGTTATTCTTAGACAATTTTGGGTCGGGTCCCCTGTTTGAATTAGTGGCAGTACTTCCTTTCGTGACCTCCCATAGTTCTGACCCAACGACATTTCTTTCAATTGCCCAATACTGGTATGCGGTGTATGGTATCAAGGAACTTTCTCGGTCTCGTTTTGATATGTTTCTAGCCTTTCATCACCCTCTGGTATATCAAAGCATACAAACCCTCTTGTGTTTTGGTTTTTAGGTTTTTTGGGTCTCGGTGAAGTTATTTTGTGGTGAGTCTTTGTCTATTAGAAAGTAGTTGGTCTTTTGTGACTACAATCATTTCACATTCCTCAAACTTGTCTACAAGTGACACCGTGGTTGTGGTCTGAGCTCGCTCGTCCTTCTACCAGCTACCCTTAACTTGTTTGCATTGTCGTTGCATAGGTGTTTTCATTCGGAGGTCCAACGTCTTTCATTCTACCAGTCATTACACATATCCCTCTTTTGTTTGCCTGGTCCTTCCGAGGAGCACTCTTATAGTGGCTTATTATCTCAAGGGTTTGGAGTCTCATTTATGTGTTTTGTTGGTAGGGTACCTGTGGAAATGGAACTGCAACAACGACACCCCAATCATCGAGGAGGTGTTTTGAGGGCATCCTCATCCAAACATAGTCAGTTGTTTGGCTGGGAATAAGTAGCTAACTTTTTTTATGCAACTCCACTGGAAGTCAGAAAGGAGATTTTGTACTTGGAAGCAAGGGAGTTTGGGGACCGAATGCACCATTTTGATTATGAAATTAGTAGTAGCTCTCTGAAATGGGTTCCCAAATCCGGGAAATTCAAGAAGAGAAGACTGCATTTTCTCCATTCCATCACCCTATATCGGCATATGGAAACATTGCTTAGCATGGTAATACAGGGCAAATAGGTGGATAACTACAAGCTCTTTGTTGGACAAGAGGATATCAAGAGAATTATGTGAGACATTAGATATGACCTAGATGATAGAGTGGTTTGCTTGAACATAGTGGAAAAGTTCATGGTTTCTGACTCAGGGACATAATCAAATGATCACCAGGCTAAGGACGCAGTGATCAATGTTCTGCCATTACATGCTACAGATGAAAACTCTCCTCCTCTCTCTCCAGTTATCATTTTGGACTAGCATGTCAATTAAGTCTACTTTTGTGAACACTAAGTTTATGGTTATTTCCAGCTATTGGTAGTTATCTCCTACTTTTGTAATTTTGGTTTGTCACAAATGTTGTAGCTTTCAAGTTAATCTCTTCGATCTCGTACTCATAATTTTATTTTTGGATGTAACTCAAAGGATTTCATATGCATATATCTTGGCTCAAAGACGATCTCAATAGTCTTATGATTAGTCACCGGGGACATAAAGTTTTATCTTTGTAATCTTTTTGTTATCAATAGAAATCTATGGATGAAATTTACCAAAAAAAAAAACATCTCTTAATATAATTGAAATATAAATCTGGTACAATGTTTTTTTAAGGATGTTTGTAATTTATATATATGTGTGGGTGTAATTTAATTAATAAATGAAATGGTATTTTTTATGAGAATTCGGTAATACAATTTCTAACAAGAATATGATTTTTTGTTATTTAAAATACATTTTTGAATGTATAAATGGATTCAACGCTTTGAAAAACTCTTGAGATGTTCAATATTTATAAATTAAACAACATAAACTTATGATTTTTAAAACCTATACCAAAATTTGGACAAATTTGACTAGAAAAACTACCAAATATATATATATATATATATATCAGTGTTTCGGATTAATCACATCATTAGGATTGGGTCGACATTTCAAACCAACTAATGTGGTTCATCCTCGGGACAAGGTGAGAAATCACTGGATCTGAAGGAATAAATAGCATGGATGCATCATTGCCAGAGTTAGCCGTTGAGAACTAGCCATTGGTTAATTTGTTATTGAGTTAAAAACTAGTTGTTATGTGATAATAAAATATTTTATTCCGCTAGCATAAAAAGATTATTTAATAATATCAAGTTTTATAATGATAATTTTATTTAAAAAATAATTAATTATAATTTGTTACGGTTGACTGTTTAAGATAAATTTTGATAATATTTTAGATTAAAATATTATTACTTTCTATAATAAGAATTTTATTAGTTGCATTGTTTAAACATTTAGTTAGGCATAGTTGTTAGAATTAATTATTTTATTCCCTATTGTAATTAATTAATTTAATAATATAAACTTTTATAATCGTTTTATCTAAATAATTAATTTATATAATGGAATTTTAGGGTTTGACTCATCCACATTAAATTAGGCATATGAATAATTCAGATTAAAGTATTTAGATTCATTATAAGTTAATATTATTGATTTCGATTAATAAGACTATTATTAATATGGTCATAATTTGAGGAAGAGAACTTAACTAGTTTAAATAGGGGGATGGCTGAGATAATTATAATTGTTGACAAGATGGAAATTAAAATTTTTAGGATAGGTTAGGTCAACGAATTAGTTTAAAAATTATTTCTCATGTTAAGCAAAGGAAGTTAAAGAAAATAATAGAAACAAGGGGGTGACAAAGCCAGAAGACGAAAAGGGAGAAGAGGAAAAACGAAGAGGAGAAAGGACAGGGAGGGAAGAGTCAAGAGGAAAGAGCTAGAATTCGGCTTTTACTTAATTTCCAGCCATCATCCCTATTAAGGTTCCTTGCATGCCTCTCAATTTCAATCGCTTCCCTAAGTTTCCTGTGGTGGAAATGATACAACCCTGGCAATGACTTTGGATTCTTCAATGCAAACATGATGCTTCGATTTCTCTGCATGTTCGTCAAGGGCTGATGTGTGGGATCGATTATGTCTAATGTCAGCAACATGTTCGATGATTCTTTGCTTAATAGATCTTCCCATTTCCCTAATGTAGGGGATACCACAAGAACAGGGAACAAGGTAGACTCCTTTTGTGTCCTTAGGGTCAACAGGGTCCTTAATGGATCTAAGGGATTTTTTAATGGTTTGGAGGGTCTTGAAAGAGGAAGAGACATTCATCTTCTTAAGAGTATGGGCAATCTTATCCGTGGTTCCTTGGATATACGGGAGATGAACCTTGGAGATAGGTTCAACTCGAGCGGGTTTAACTCTAGGCGCCTTGTTGGCTCCGTGAAAGGCCTTGAGGCTCTAGGGTCTGCTATACCCATTATTTTTAAAAACTTCAAGAAGATGAGATTTCTCCTTATCAAGGTGGCTATCATCACAGATTCTTATAGCATGAGTAGCAAGAGTGTTGAGAACCCCGAATTTCTGGGCTGAAAAGTGATGAGAACTAGCATGGAGATACTGTTCCATGTGAGTCTTCTTCTGAAAGACTTAGGGACAAATGGAACCATCGTCCTTCCTAGAGAGGAGAATGTTGAGAAAGGGAAGGCGACCATTCTCCTCAATTTCCATCGTGAAATTGATGGATTCTGACTAAGAATTAAGGTGGTTGGTTAAGAAACAGATCTAGTTTCTCATGACCATGAGGCCAGATGACATAGGTGTCATCAACAAACCTATTCCATTTTTTAGGGCGAAATTGAGCAAAGGCTAAGGCCTTTGTCTTAAAATATTCTATAAACAGGTTAGCTATGGTAGGGGAAAGAGGGAAACCCATCACAACACCGAACGTTTGCTCATAGAACTCACCCTGAAAACTAAATAAAGTTGAGGTGAGGCATAGGCCAACTAACTTGGCAGTGTCTTTATTAGTGACGCGATTTATGATATCAATGGCCTCTCGGATGGGGATTTTGGTGTATAAGGATACAACGTCAAAACTAACCAACAAATCTTTGGGTTCCAATTTGATATCTTTCCATTCTTGAACAAAAGAGGCAGAGTCTTTAACAAAAGTATCTGTGCGATCAACGATGTTTAAACTTTTGGGCAAGGAACTTAGCGAGCAGATAGGTACGTGTGCTTATTGTGTTAATAATAGGCCTTAAGGGGGGCCCAGTTTTATGAATCTTGGGAAGGCCATAGATTATAGGGGTAAGGGGATTGCTTTCAATAAGCTTACGGGAAAGAGGAAGAAGGGATGAATCAGCTCCCCTCTTTCCCCTATCGTAGCTAACATGTTTATGGAAGATTTGAGACCAAGGCCTTAACCTTTGCTCAATTTCACCCTAAAAAACGGAATAGGTTTATTGATGACACCTGTGTCATCTGGCCTCATGGTCATGAGAAACTAGATTTGTTTCTTAACCACCTTAATTCTCTGTCAAAATCCATCAAGTTCATGATGGAAATTGAGGAGAATGGTCACCTTCCCTTTCTCGACATTCTCCTCTCTAGGAAGGACAATGGTTGCATCTGTCCCCAAGTCTTTCGAAAGAAGATACACACAGAACAGTATCTCCATGCAAGTTCTCATCACTTCCCAACCCAGAAATTTGGGGTGCTAATAGCCACCTTGATCAGGAGAAATCTCATCTTCTTGAAGTTTTTAAAAATAATGGGTATAGCAGATCCCAGAGCCTCAAGGCCTTTCACAGAGCCAACAAAGTGCCTAGAGTTAAATCCGCTCAAGTTGATCCTATCTCCAGGGTTCACCTCTCATATATCCAAGGAACCACAGATAGGATTGCCCATATTCCTAAGAAGATGAATGTCTCTTCCTCTTTCAAGCCCCTCCAAACCATTAAAAATTCCCTTAGATCCGTTAAGGACCCTGTTGACCCTAAGGACACAAAAGGAGTCTACCTTGTTCCCTGTTCCTGTGGTATCCCCTACATTGAGGAAACGGGAAGATCTATTAAGCAATGAATCATCGAACATGCTGCTGACATTAGACACAATCGATCCCGCACATCAGCCCTTGCCAAACATGCATAGAAATCGAAGCATCATGTCTGCATTGAAGAATCCAAAGTCATTTCCATGGTTGATCATTTCCACCACATGAAACTCAAGAAAGCGATTGAGATTGAGAGGCATGCAAGAAACCTTAATAGGGATGATGGCTAGAAATTAAGGAAAAGTTGGATTCTAGCTCTTTCCTCTTGACTCTTCCTTCCCTCTCCTTTCTCCTGTTCGTTTTTCCGCTTCTCCCTTTTCGTCTTCTGGCTTTATCG
>APFE031364308.1:257359-269311 GCA_000404065.3 Pinus taeda
TGTTCCATATGCAAGTGCAGTCGGTAGCCTGATGTATGTGATGGTCTGTACTAGACCAGACATTGCACATGTAGTGGGAGTATTGAGCAAGTTTATGTCAAAACCAGGGAAGGAGCACTGGGCAACAATGAAGCGGGTTTTCAGGTATTTGTGTGGCACTAGTGATTATGGTTTTTTCTACCAAGGAAGACCAGGATTGGACAGAGTGTTGGATATTTGTGGCTTTGTTGATGCAGACTGCGCTGAAGAATAGGATCAGAGAAGATCTACAAGTGGGTATATGTTTAACCTATTTGGAGGTGTAGTAAGTTGGATGAGTAAGAAACAATCTGTAGTGGCACTATCAACTACAGAGGCAGAATACATGGCAGCCACTCATGCAAGTAAGGAAGCAGTTTGGTTGTAGAGATTGTGTTCAATATGGGGTTAGTACAGGGAGCTATAAGGATAGACTGTGATAGCCAAAGTGAAATTTTCTTGGCAAATAATCTTGCATATCATTCAAAGACAAAGCACATTGATGTTCAATATCACTCTGTGAGGGATATGATAGAAGACAAAAAGGTGTTGCTGGTAAAGGTGGACACTTTGAAGAATATTGCAGATGCATTGACAAAATCTGTGAGCTCTGAGAAGTTCTCTTGGTGTAGAGAAACAATGAGCGTTGTAGGGTTGGATAAATGACTAAGCTCTCTAGTGGCCCCCCGTGGAAAGAAAACAACAAGTGGGAGAATGTTGGGTTGTGTTATATTCTTTCCACAACTAGTCCACGTAGTTAACCAGGGGATTAGAAGGAGGGCGGAGCCCCCCCTTCGTTGCGCCGATTGCGTAGTGGGGGGAGTCACAGGGGGTTTGAGGGTTGCAGGTAACCCCACTCTATGGGGTCCAGGGCAGCAGCCCAAAAAAATTTGGTTTTGGACCTTATGTTAGGTTGGGCAGACTTACCTATGTTTTTTGTGCATGATTTTCGCACATGGTTTTGGACGTGATGGTTTTCGGTCCATGGTTTTGGATGCGATGGTTTTTGATCCATGGTATTAGATGCTTCAGCATGTATAAATATGTATTGTGACATTCAAAGGAACATAATGAAAAACCAAGCTAGTAGTCCTGATTTTGGGATCCAGGGGAAAATCTTTGCGTATATGTGTTTTATGTGTTATGCTCTCGCATTTTTTATTTTATGTTCTTAGAATTCGTATGCAGGTAATTTCTGTATAGGGTTAAATTCGACAAAGATAAATACATAAAGTGGACCATGCTGCGATAGAAAGGAACCAAGATGTGCCAGAGTTCACAATTATTTTTCGTACCCTTCACACGAAGTTGGGTATCAAGGATTTTGAATGGAATTTGGTACTCAAGTATCGTGACATTCTACACAAGTACATTCACGACAAGATGGAGTTCCTGGACATCTCCTCGCTTAGTGTTGCCTATCGATACACTGTCAAGATCAAGCATAAATTTAAATAGAAGAAGTGAGACTTTGGATCTGCGAATCTGATGCAAGGGAAAGGCACCCCCAAACCACAAAACAGAGGACAAATCCAAGCTGGGGTGACCCAGGACAGCCCGCTGAAGCTGCAAGCAAAGAATAACACCACAAAGACAAAGAAGAACATAGGGAAATGGTGTGAGTTCCATAGGAGCCCCACTCACAACATAGGTGAGTGTCGAGCCAAGCAGTCACTGGTGGCCGAGTTGAAGGCTTCTGAATCATATGCATGTTCCAACTTTGAGTCAGAACCCAACAAGGGGAATGACAAAGGGAAACATATTATTGATGCGGAGCCGAGTGCCATAGTTGTCACCACCAAGATATAGAAGACCGAGCCCAAATATCCAGAGGAGGGGGAGTGACTCTTCCACTCACAGATGTGGGTGAAGGGTTCTCCGCTACAGTTCATTGTCGACAGTGGAAGCCAAAAGAACCTCATTTTAGCAGAGGTCGTGAAGCTGTTAGGCCTACTGACCACACCACACCCACATCCGTACACCATTCGGTGGCTTCACCAAGGATGATATCTCCACGTCAACCAATAGTGTCGCCTTCTGTACAACATCAATCCCTTCATAAATGAGGTATTGTGTGATGTTGCTCCCCATAAAGTTTGTGATGTATCATTAGGCCAACCATACCTGTGGAAGCGTCATGTTGTGTATGAGTCTACGTTAGGTCCCTATAATACTAGTGATGCCCCCATTAATATTGTAGTTGTATCCCTTATTAATATTGTTGTGCCCCTATTGTCCCCATATTGTTATTATTGTGCCCCATAGAATCCCTATATTGCTATTTTTGTGCCTTTATATTATTATTGTTAGGTAAGCTTGGTTATATTGTGACCCCTTAGACTCCTATATATAGAAAGGAGATTTTATCATTTGTATCATCCAAGAATTGTTCATTTGTGTAATGTAAAGGAGGTTGCCCCCTCGAAGAGGCTTAATTCTAAGGCGTTCAACTATCTTTTCTATCTTTTTGTGAGCTGGTTTCATAACAGCATTTCCATATCCTTTTCATGTGTGGAGCGCCATCCAATATACCCAAAGGTACACGGAGTAGAGTTTGATACACTTACATACGTGGAACAATATATCGCCCCTGGGATACAATTTTGGAAAACAACGACAACTCCTACGTTTATTGATGTTGGAACACATATCTAGCATAGACGTCTAAATGTTTGCGTTAATGTTACAAATGATCCGTAGGTTGATTCAAAATATTTAAAGTTTATCTTTGATTAAGTTTCAATTTCATGGCTCACCGTGAATTTCACCTGAATATCCTAAAATTCAAACTAGCATGAAGAAATGGAAAATTTCACTTTCAATGAGAATCTATCTAAAGGATGGAAGAGACAAAGAATATGCAACAAAAAATAACTAAATATAATTCTTTAAAAGCAACCGTTCTAATTCAGATTTACTCACAAAACCCTAGATGCCAATGCAAAGAGATTTTTCTTTTCAATTTCCTCTTGATTTTCAAAATGAGAGAAAACTAAGATGCATGTCTAATGATTTATAAAAACAAATTTTTCATAACGATGACTGGAATACCAATTCTTTCAAGCACTCAATGGCTAAACAAATTAGTTTGATAATGACTTAATGACAAGAAAAACGGAAAATCTAAACAAATTCTCGTCAAAGGAAATCAAAGGCACAAGAAAACCATATGGAGGGTTTTGAGAAACATTAAGACACTAAGGGACACAAGGAAAAGCATTTGGAAGAATCCTAGACCAAAAGAAAACCAAAACAAGGCAAATTTTGGCATGAAATAGGGGCTAGCACAAGTGGTAAAGGGACACTAGTGCTCTGTAACGTAAGCACATAATGGGCTAGGGCACATTGCAATGTAGGTGCAAGGAAGCCTCAGGTG
This sequence comes from Pinus taeda, assembly GCA_000404065.3. Lineage (NCBI taxonomy): Eukaryota > Viridiplantae > Streptophyta > Pinopsida > Pinales > Pinaceae > Pinus > Pinus taeda. The sequence goes on from APFE031364308.1 coordinate 260,754, forward strand.
CATTGCAACGTACTATCTCCAAACCAGCGGGTGCGCTGATCAAGGATTCTCAAGTATTGACACAAACAATGCAATGGAATCTCAATGACAGTGCTTCCTATGTCTGATTAGAACTGAGTGAAACTATAAAGATCAAAACAATAGGCAAAATAGACACCAAGGGAAAGAAAAAATCATCAAGGGATTGAATCGATCCCCAATATGGTCACCAATTTATTATACGGAATCTACGACTGCAAACAAAAGTGTCTTCCCTAGGACTGGTGGATTGACCTAGAACAACAACAAGCAAAGGGTACAATGTTTTCCTTAAAGTAACTGAATGATGGGATGAGGCCTACCTGAAATTTGTCGCAAGCTTTGTTCCTTCCTCAGTTTGTACGCTCCAATCCTAGCTCTGATCGCTATAATTAGAACCTGCACAATCAAATAAGATGAGCCAAAGATCTAGGACATCTATGTAGCATGTAACACCCTCCTCCCACATCTACCCAAGTAACCGACCAACTGGGGTAAACATGTGATGAGAAGTTACTATGATATGATTCGACCTCCTAAGTCACCTTAAGGAAGTGGAACCGATGAAAACACGCCATACAAACCTTCCACATCAGCAACACGACTCTCATGAACCATCATAACCTCTCAGATAACTAGCCCCTGAGTCCCACTAAGTTTTTAGACCAATTAACCCCCTGACGCTCCCATGATATGGGCATGGATGTGTCTAGAGGGCCTTGGACGCTCCCACAACATGGTATGCCAGTGTCTAGGGACTTTTTCGCCTAGTACTATGCTAGTGTCGTCGAGATTTGAACCACTTTTCAGGCCCAGAGCCCAGGTCACTGTCCAAAATTCAATGAAGCCTTCGGAACAGAAATATAAAAATGGAATGATGATACAAATGCAATTAATTAAGCAAGCCCTTAGTTGGACCCCTACTAGCCATGACAAGCATTTCGTTAAACATATCACAAATATGTAATCTATAGGTGTAAACAACAAATTTAAGTATAGGGGTCTCATACTCATATGGGAATCACTAAGAAGCATTGATGCCTCAAAACATTAGCTGCAGTTTCATCCATTAGGCCATGGATACATTGTTCATTCATTTACAAGTAAAAACATGATGAGAGCCATACATAGCTACTTCCATAATACATGTTCATAACCAGCATAATAACAATACAAATGCCGAGGAAATAAAAACCATATGATCCACATATAAACCAATACAATACTCATAAAATAACAAAGATAAATAACCTCATATTAATGATGCAAAGGCCAAGGAGTTGTGGGACTTCCACGAACCACTCAATCATAGACATGGTTAATCCAAAACTCTCTTCATCCAGTCACCCCCGTGCCATATTCCAAGCATGAACGTGGGATCTCATAAAACACATCAATCAAAACATTCAAGGATTCGACAGGCCAACCACCTCAACCCATCAAATAGTGATTACGCCTCATGGCCGGACATCACAAAACCATCACTAAATTGGTCTCTACCCAAGCCTTCCACTACTCCAGAGCATTTGTTCCAACTAAGGCTCCAGGACTAGTAACTCAACCCACAGCCTCTACCGAGCTCCATAGCGTGTGTCCAACCAAGGCTCTAGGATTAGTATCTCAACCAACCAAGGTATCCATAGTGTTTGTCTAAATAAGGCTCTAGGACTAGTAACTCAACCCAAGCTATTACAGGGCTCCAGAGTGTGTGTCCAACCAAGGCTCCAGGAACTAGTACCTCAACCCAAGCTAAAGGAACATGAGAACCAACTAGAAAAACAAAGAAAATAACGCATAACACCATGGCTATCTAGGAAATAGCAAGGCCAGGAAAATCCATTGTCAATATAGGCAATCCTCCATGCCAGTGACAAATATTGACCAATAAACCGCATGCATATGACATGCATGCCAAAACTAGTGAGGAAAACATACATGCAACTCGGTACCTACAAGCAAAACCTGATGTAGTTGTTGATCTCAATGTGCTCTTGCAATTTCCTGCTCTTCCTTTGCCTTCTTGCTCCAAAATTCCAAGTATGCCACACTCTCCAAGAGTGCTCCAAGAAAACTCTAAGTGTCCAAGAATATGAGAGAGAGAGAGAGTAGAGAGAGATCCAAAATTGAACTGACAAAACTCTGTGTACTAATCCTTAGAAACCTTCTTATTAATGAGGCCTCTATTTTCTTCATTTTCCTCCTCACATGCAACCTGTAACCTTTCACCTCACTTTTCTCCTAATTTCCATTATTTTCATAAAAAAATGTCAATAAATTCCACTTTTCCTTTCCAAAGCGTTTTCCATTGCCTTTACCAATTTCCTTAGCCATTAATTAACCATAAGTGATCCCATTACTATGTTATTTTCCCAACATTCAACCTGGAATAAGTGTCCCATCAACCATGGTTATTGTTTTGCCTTTATTAACTTTTATTACATGGAATTTTCACCAAGGTTGTTACAGGACCCTCCCCCCGGAACACCATCCTTGGTGTTCAATAACACCTACCACCACAAGATTGTTATAAGCAAAACATACTTCCTATGGAGCTTTATAACTTAGTTCGTTGCAGTATTTACAATGATCATCCTGTTGAGAATCAAGCTAACATGATAACATAACAAGTATAACATCATAATGATATGACACCCATATCGCTTATTAAGCTTTATAACATAGCTCATGGCAGTATTTATGTCCATATACATATGTACATTTACCAAACATGACCAAAACATGTACCAAAAACATATACCAAAGACATATACCAAAACATTTGCTCGACCAATGAATAAGGAAGGATACATAGCCCACATCTGATATACCATCTTTCATGTAGCTTCATCAGGCCCAAAGTGCTTCCATTGCATTTTAACCTGCTCAATTACTCGGTTCCAGAGCATGAGCATATTTCTCTGTAAAATGCATTGCGGTTCCGGATAAAATTCTCCTTTTGGCTCCACTTGGAATACAGACCAATCAATCACATTATTAGCATATTTAACATATTTCTTAAGTAATGACACATGGAAAACATCATGGAATTTCACTGTTGGAGGCAGTGCAAGTCGATAGGCTACTAGCCCAATCCTCTCCATAATCCTAAAAGGTCCTCAAAACAAGGGTGCCATCTTGGCATGTGATCCAATTTGCAAGGAGATATTATTCGGTTTGATGTGCAAGTACACCTGTTCTCCAACCTAAAAATCATTAAACAACTTGTTCTAATTCACATAGCTCTTCTGCCTATCTTGTGTTGATTTCAAATTCTTCTTGATTACTTGCATTTCTCATTCCATGTTTGCCAACATGTTCAGTCCAATCAACACCCTATTAACTGGATCACTCCAACTGATGGGAGTATTACAACTCTGCCCATACAATGCCTCAAAGGGACTCATCCTTAGTGACTTCTGGTACCCATTGTTGTAAGCGAAGTCTACTAGTGGAAGGTACTCTTGCCACTTCCATTATTGATGCATCACATACATCCTCAACATGTCCTCCAATATACTGTTGAACCTATTTGTATGTCCATCTGTCTGCGGATGATAAGATGTATTGATGGCCAAATCCATGCCCAAACCTGCAAACAACTCCTTCCAAAAATTGGAAGTGAACTTCAAATCCCTATATGATACAATCATTTTCGGAACTACATGCAATATCACCATGTCTCTAATGAACACCTATGCTACATTGTTGGCTGAGGATGCAAACTTCACTGGAATGAAGTGTGCTATCTTTGTGAACCTGTCCACCACTACCATGATGGAATCATGTTGTCTCATTGTCCTCGGCAAACCTATGATAAATTCCATGGGAAATGATCTTCCATTTCCATTTTGGAATCACAATCGACTGTAGCAGTCCACCTGGATGCTTACACTCTGCCTTCACCTGCTAACAATCCAAGCACCTAGCCACAAACTCTACTACATCGCTCTTCAAATCCATCGACCAATAGAATTTATTCACTGTTGTCAGCGTTTTTCAATAACCTGGGTGACTTGAATATGGTTTCACATGAAACTCCCTTATGACCACATTCTTGAGCTCACTGTTATCTGGCACATATATCATGTCTCTAAATCTAATCAATCCGTTTGTCATGAGATGATAGTCCACATCCGTGCACCTGTATCTGTACCTGTACCACTACTTGTACACGTACCTGTACCACCACCTGAACTTTGTTGCAACCTATGCACAATCTCCATATACCTGACATATTGCTGACCTACCTGCAAGATCTTATCCTGTAATTTTGTCCCATAGGAGCTCATAGCGGCTAAGAGATTTATCTGTATTCGCATGCTAAGAGCATCTGCCACCCTATTCTCTTTACCTTGGATATATATGATCTCAAAGTCGAACTCATTGATCGTGGCCAACCACAAAGCCTGCCTAGCATTCATATTCAATTGGTCAAATAGATACTACAACCCACTGTGATCACTCATTAATACAAACCTCCCGCCAAGAAGATAATGCCTCCACATCTTTGATGTATGTATGATCACTTCCAACTCAAGATCATGTGTGTAGTAGTTATGCTTATGCTCCTTTAATTCCGTGACTCATAGCATACCACTTGTCCATCCTACATAAGGACTCCACCAAGTTGTCTCTTGCAAGCATATATACATACTACAAATTCTTTATCTGGATCTACAATATTTAACACTGGTGCATGTGTCAACAACTGCTTGAGCTGCTCAAAACTAGCCACACACTCCTCTGTCCATTCAAATTTCTTACCTTTCCTCTACAATGATGTGATAGGATAAGAAATCTATGAGAAGTTCCTATTGAAACTCCTGTAGTAATTTGCTAACCTTATGAAATATCTCACCTCATCCACATTCCTGGGACGTGCCCACTCCATGATAGCTCTTACCTTTTCTGAATCCACTACTATGCAATCCTTCGAAACAACATACCCCAAGTAATGTTCCTCAGTCTGAAAGAAACTGCAGTTGCTTAGCTTAGCATACAACTGATGCTCTCTCAACAATCTCAACACTGTTTCTAAATGCTCGACAAGCTCTTCTTCATTTTTGGAATATACCAATATGTCATCAACGAACACAATAACAAACTTGTCAAAGTATGAACGCAACACACTATTTATCAAGAACATAAATGTAGCTGGAGCATTAGTTAAACCAAATGGAACTACAACAAACTCATAATTCCCATACTTGTTCCTAAAAGTTGTCTTGTAGATATCCTCTTCTTTAAGGCATACCCGATGATATCCAGATCTCAGATCAATCTTCAAGAACACTGCTTCCCCCTTCAATTGATCGAACAAGTCATCAATCCTCGATAACGGATACTTGTTCTTGATGGTCACTTTGTTCAACTGCCTATAGTCAATGCATAACCTGAGAGTACCAACCTTCTTCTTCACAAACAATACCGATGCACTCCATGGTGATACACTTGGCCCAATGTATCCCTTGTCCAACATTTCCTTCAACTGTAACTTCAAATCTACCAACTCAAGTTACTCGTCCTGTAAGGTTCCTTTGATGCCACAGCTGGCCCTGGTGCCAACTCAATAAATAAGCATACTTCCCAGTGAGTTGGCAACTCTGAAATATCCTCAGGAAATACATCCTGAAACTCATGTAGAACTGGGTACCTACTCAAAACATCTACACCCTCAACTTCCTTACCTTTGTCACTAGAGATATGTATTGTAAATAACACACACCCTTTCCTGTGACTACAATTTGCCTGCATAGCTGTCACCATTGTAATTGATGTTGCTTTCTTCTTTCCCTGCAAGACTCTTGGTTCCCCATTGTCATTCAAGCACTCAATTGCTTTGTCATAACAATCCACCTTGTTTATATAAGGGTACAACCAATCCATGCTTGACAACTTACTATATGATCCCAACGGTAATGCATTCAAATATGTTGTGGTAGGCATACCATTCCAGTCAAATGTACAAGCTCTTACCTAATGGTGAAATCACTTCTTGGTACCTGTAGCCAACTGCGCTAACCAAGAATCTGCATGTACTTCCTTATTCAAACCACACTTATCCACTAGGTTAGGACTAACATAGCTATAATTAGATCTAGGGTCAATCAAAATAGAAACAACTTGATCATAAAACATATCATCCATCTCAATGATAGATTCCTAATGACGTGCATGTCTGTTATCCAGTGCTGCATAGATCCAAGGAATACTCTTCCCAACATCTCACACTGTTTGTGCCTCATGAGCATTGTAGATCCATGGTCTACCACCTTGATGTTGTGGACAATATATCCTGCAATGATCTCCTCCACAAGTCCAACATCACACGGGTTCCTTTTTCTGCTCCTCAGATCGAAGTCCCTGTCTTGTGTCAGATGCATTGAACTTCTTAAATGGCATTGGTTTCTCTTTATTACCTGTACCTTGAGGTCTTGCTCACTTCTTGACCCACTTTCTTTTGTTCCTTGCATTACCTTTCCAGTCCAGCTTAGTCTCAGATCTGCCCTTCGATTATTCATAACAATGCTTTAGCTTTCAGATGGCCTCCTCCAATGATCTAGGCTCACCGAACTCAATCCTGTCTTTGAATGCAATCAAATAATTCACTAATGAATATATGAATCTAGGCCTTCTCCTCCTTGAGGTATCACACATACCTCAGTAGCTCCAAAAGCCTGCTAGTGTACTCCTCATATGTTATCGATCCCATATTTAACTCATAAAATTCTTTTGTCGTGTCATCACAGTATCTCTTTAATAGATACTTCTTCTTGAATAGGCTCTCGAACTCATTCTAGGTCAATTCCTCTTCATGAATACCTCTGAAATTCTTCAAATTTTCCCACCCAATATTTGCTTTACCTTTGAGACCGAATGTAGTTATTCTGGCTTTCATGTTCTCCAAGTAATCATGTAACCTGGAGAACTTTCTCGTACCAAGCAACCATGCCTCTGCATCTTGTGATTTCTTCATCTCTCCATCAAATGTAGGTGGCTTTTCTTTCTTAAACTCATCTGAAAAATATCCCTTGTCAATCCTCTTGCAAGAGTAATAACGATGTCAATCAACATGCTTGTCAGAGCCAAAACTAGAATAGTACATGTGTTTATCACCTCTCATATCCGAGGTATCCAACAACTTGCCATATATAACTGTGTCATCTCTATATGACCTGTGACCACCATGATACCTATTACCATATGTCCCATTATTTTTGTCCTCCTTCTCATGGCTGATCCAAAGTGGTCCCTATTGCTGCAATTCTGACAAACTCTGAAGTATCACTGCATTTACCTCTGCTTGTTTCTCATGTGCCTGTATGATTCTGTCATTGTCTGCCTTACAACTCCTTATTTCTTTCTTTAAGCTTCTTAATGTGTCTACCGAATCAGAAGAGTTCCCAACACCATGCTACTTATCTGATCCATAGGGAGAGTCTCGGGAACTGTAGTCTACCATGTTGCTAGTCATCTTTGATATTCTTCCTGCAAGGTATATCATGTAACCTAAACCAAATCATAATAAATCAACGTACCTTAGCATAATTTGGGGAGGATACCTCATCTGCAAGATCAAAAAATAGCGTAATACATGTATAACATAATCATGACAACATATAGAAATATAACACGTAAGCATATAACCACATAACCATCATTCTAGCTAGAGTCCGGTCATCAATGCATGACCATATCAACTACACATACCATGAAATCATGCATGAAAACAACCACCACATCATTGTACACTTGACCACATGTGAATGCGAACATGCATAAACAATGCATAATCAACCATACACTCATGACGACACACTCCAAAATGACACCATCGACTTCCCACGGTGAACTCACTGTAACCATAACCCACACCATACAAATGAAACAAGCACGTGGTCTTCCAACACAAGAAACACATACGAAAATGGCATGAATGCATGACCAACACACAACCCATCTAGTCTGAGGGGTGAACCATGCTCTAATACCACTCTATAACACCATCCTCCCACATCTGCCCAAGTAACAGGCCAATCGGGGTAAACATGTGACAAGAAGTTACTATGATATGATTCGAGCTCCTAAGTCACCTTAAGGAAGTGGAACTGATGGAAACACACCATACAGACCTTGAACGTCATCAACAAGACTCTCAAGAACCATCCCAACCTCTCAGGTAACCAACCCACGAGTCCCACTGAGTTTGTAGGCCAATTAACCCCGAGATGCTCCCATGATATGGGCACACATGAGTCTAGAGGGCTCTCGACGCTCCCACAACATGGTGTGCCAACATCTAGGGACTTTTTTTCCTAGTAATGTGCCAGCATCCAGGGACTTTTCTGCCCAGTAATGTGCCAACGTCCCTGGGATTTTGTTATGAAACCAACTCAAGAAAAAGATAGAAAAGATAGATTAGCGCCTTAAAATTCAGCCTCTTCGAGGGGGCAACCTCCTTTACATTACATAAATGAACGATTCTTGGATGATACAAATGAAAAGACCTCCTTTCTATATATAGGAGTCTAAGGGGTCAT
>APFE031364308.1:270230-285919 GCA_000404065.3 Pinus taeda
GAAAATTGACCACGTAACAAGTTGTTTACAAGAACAAAGCCCTTCATACCATAAAAATTGATCCAGTTCTAAATATGAAGATGCAATACATACCTTTTGTAATAGTGGTACACCATGTAGATCAAAATATTGCTCCATCCGAAGTATCCAATTTACAGGATCCTTGCCATCAAACTTCCTCATCTTGCTTTTTGTTGATTTTAGGAGCTCAACCTTGAAACGACTGTAACTCTGTACTTTCAGATCTTTAAGTTATGAAATTGTGACTTGTAGTAGCCCTCTGCATCCTCTTTCCAATGCCACCAATCTGATGCAAATTTGATTCCCCAAGAAAGAGTTATGCACAATCTCCCAAGATGACCTAATTATAGACCTTTCCAGAAGAGAGAACTTCTATGAAGTGCCACGTGTCACTGTTTCGACCTTTAGCTCTGAAAATATATACAAGAAACTACAATTCGTCCTCTTTCTGCACCTTCTTACGAAATTTCAATTTGATGCTTAGAGAGAAAGTTATGACGATTTTCCCCAAGTCACTTGTTTGGAATGTAATTCAGGAGTATGCAAGTAGACCAACTTCCTCAGATCATATCTCCGCCAATATAGTGCGAACAACTCTAAAATTCGGACCCTAGATTCAACGCTATTTCTTCTCAAATGGGTTTTTTTTTAGCTTCTGAAACGTCGCAGAAAAAAAGTGATAGTAAACATGCCACGATGACCTATTTGGAATGAAATTCAGGAGTCTGCAAGAAGACCAACTTCCTCAGATCATATATCCGCAAATATAGCACGACCAACTCTGAAATTCGGACCCAAGATTCAGCGCGATTTCTTCTCAAATGGGTTTTTTTTCTTAGCTTCTGAAACATCGCAGAAAAAAAGTTATAGCGAAAATGCCACGATGACCGTTTGGAGCAGCGAAACCCTAGAATCCAAAGCTCTGATACCAAATGTTATGAAACCAGCTCAAGAAAAATATAGAAAAGATAGATCAACGCCTTAAAATTCAGCCTCTTCGAGGGGGAAACCTCCTTTACATTACATAAATGAATGATTTCTTGGATGATACAAATGAAAAGACCTCCTTTCTATATATGGAGTCTAGGGGGTCACAACATAATCAGAGCCAACTAACAATAATAATGTAAGGGCACAATAATAACAATAGTGGGCTTCTATGGGGCACAATAGTAACAATATGGGCACTACATGGGTACATCAATATAATAAGTGGGTTGTACTAATAACAAAAAGGGGTTAAACTAGTAGTATAGGGGCCTAACAGATTTGAGCCACTTTTTAGGCCCAGAGCCCAGGTCACTACCCAAAATTTAGTGATACCTTCATAACAGAATAATAACAATGGAATGATGATACAAATGCAATTAATTAAACAAGCCCTTGACTAGACCCCTACTAGCCATGACAAGCATTTCATAAAACATATCACAAATATGTAATCTAGAGGTGTAAACAATAGATCTAAGCATAAGGGTCTCATACTCACCCGAGAATCACTAAGAAGCATTCATGCCTCCACACATTAGGCGTAGTTTCATCCATTAGGCCATAGATACATTGTTCATTCATTTACAAGTAAAAACATGATGAGAGCCATACATAGCTATTGCCATAATACATGTTCATAACCAACACAATAAACATATAAATACCAAGGAAACAACCACCATATGATCCACATATAAACCAATACAATACTCATAAAATAACAAGGAGAAATAACCTCATATTAGTTATGCAAAGGCCAAATAGTTGTGGGACTTCCACGAACCATCCGACCTTAGACATGGCTCAACAAAAAATCTCTTCAGCTAGTCACCCTCGTGCCATATTCCAAGCATGAATGTGGAATCTCATAAAACACATCAATCAAAACCATCCAAGGCTTCCAGAGGCCAACCACCTCAACCCATTAAACAATGATTCCACCTCATGGCCGGACATCACAAAACCATCACCAGATTGGTCTCTACCCAAGCCTTCCATGACTCCAGAGCGTTTGTTCCAACTAAGTCTCCAAGATTAGTAACTCAACCCATAGCTGTTGTCGGGCTCCATAGCGTGTGTCGAACCAAGGCTCTAGGATTAGTAACTCAACCAACCAAGGGATCCAGAGCGTTTGTTTAATCAAGGCTCCAGGACTAGTAACTCAACCCAAGTTGTTACAAGGTTCTAGAGTGTTTGTCCAACCAAGGCTCCAAGAACTAGTACCTCAACCCAAGCTAAAGGAACATGAGAACCAACCAGAAAAATAAATAAAATAACCCACAACACCATGGCTATCCAGGAAATGGCAAGGCTAGGAAAATCCACTGTTAATCCAGGAAATCCTCCATGCCACTAATCGAACATGACCAATAAACCACATGCATACGCCATGCATGCCAAAACTAGTGAGGAAAACATACATGCAACTTGGTACCTGCAAGCAAAACCTGTTGTAGTTGTTGATCCCGATGTCCTCTTGCACTTTCCTTCTCTTCCTTTTCCTTCTTGCTCCAAAATTCCAAGTATGCCACACTCTCAAAGAGTGCTCCAAGAAAAATGTAATGCCTAAGAGTACGAGAGAGAGAGAATAGAGAGAGAGCTCCAAAAATGAATTGAGAAATGTCTGTGTACTGATCCTCAAAAGCCTTTTTATTAATGAGGTCTCTATTTTCTTCATTTTTCCATTATTTTCCTTCATTTTCCTCCTCACAAGAAACCTGTGACCTTTCACCTCCCTTTTCTCCTAATTTCCATTATTTTCATAAATAAATGCCACTTTGCCTTTCCAAAGCCTTTGTCATTGCCTTTTCCAATTTCCTTAGCCATTAATTAACCATAAGTGATCCCCATCGAGCCATTAATTAACCATAAGTGATCCCCATCACATTGTTTTTCCAAACATTTAGCTTGGAATAAGTGTCCCATCAACCATGGTTATTATTTTTCCTTTATTAACTTTTATTACATGGAATTTTCACCACGGTTGTTATATAACACAATTCAATCACTTCATTCAATAGATCAACATGGTATTGAAATACTTGAAATCATAACATCATACATAAGAAAAAAATATACTCTTTGTATTAATAGGAATGGACAGAGTTACAACCAAAAATAGGGGTTGATATTGTAGAGGAGCTCCCCAAGTTGACTTGTCCTTTCCTTGCCACAAAGTATGCCTCTATGTCACCCTAATGCATCGAATAATGACTCTAAAGCAACAAAATGAGGGTAGAATCAATATCCAAAAGCCAACCCCTTGCCCATGGATGGCTGTAAATATATAGATGTGAAAGGTAGTTCTAGAATTCTTATCCATTTACCAATCTAGGCTTGAGATCCAAAAGTGATGGGAGGACGAGCTCAAGGAATAAGATGGTGATTTCTCCAAGGTGGAATCAGATAGGATTCAAATGTTTATCCAAGGAAAATGGTTCAAACAACCCCAGGAAGCTTATGGAAGAGGAAGCTTCAAGATTATTTTAAATTTTCCCAAATTTCTAGAATTAACGCAACTCCAAGATAGAGCAACTTGTTGGTGATCAACATAAGTGCAGAGAGGGTTAACCTGGTAGTCAACGTTGGTCCCTAAAGGACCAGGGTGTGTTTGGCCTTAAAATCTATGGAATTTAGTAGTTAAGAGTAGAAACTTAGAGAGTCAACAAAGTCATGCTTAGGGCTTTGTGTAGGGATGATGACAATATGTTGAACAATGTGAATTGACCCCGTTTGAAGGCCTATTGACCATATGCGACAAAATAGCCTATAACAGTATATGTAAATGAAAAATGAAAATGTAAACTGGCAGGAAATGTAAATGAAATATCGGGAAATGTGAATTTAATTTGGAGGGAGAAATAATTGTTAGATATTTTCATAAAAACATTAAAATATTCCCCTCCAACTCATGATAAAGTTTAGGATTAGGGGTTTTGAAGAGGAGGTAATGAGGGTTTTAGAGTCTGTGTCTTGAGTGTTGCATAGGGATTTTGAGTGAGGGAGGATTTTTAGAGTTTGTGTAGTCTCCCTTCCACCATGAAAGGGAGGGCTACATACTATGTAAATTCGTGCTTCTGGTAATGAAATGAGGAGTCTAGATTCCCATGTTATGTGTGTTGTTCAGTTAGTTGTTTAGTATTTACAACAGACATGTTTTTGCAATGTTTGTGATGTACTTAGTTGTTTAGTTTCATGTTTGTAGCAATTATTTTTTATTTATAGTAGCAACATAGTTAATTAGTTTGTTGTTGATAGGTGGTTTAGTTTGTTGGTTTATGTTTAGTTCCTGCAACATTTTTTTAGAATGTAATAATTTAAATAATTTATAAAATGTTATAAATTATAATTAGTGTAAATTTATCTTATTTTTAGATATAATAAGTAATAAAAAGGATTTAAAAAGTTAAAATGTAATTTTTTTGATGTTAATTTTTTTTGAGTTAAGATCTTGTCCACTCAACGTTTGACTACTAAGTTTTACATAGGTGTACATACTTTACCTCTTTAGATTTGAATAATTTGACCTCTTAAGAGGAAACACATGCTTTTAACCATTAAGGCCACTCAATTAAGAACAACATATGAAGATAGGGTTTTGGAAATGGATGATGAAAGTAATAGCAATAGTATCTATGGCTATGGAGGGGAAGATTAACATTGACAACAATTGCATTAGCATGAATTCCATGAGAAACAATGATGTTTAACTCTTGATTTTGACTTTCATTATATCCATCTGATTACTCATTCAAACCAATAACTTAAAGTGTGCTCTATGTACATCTTGGCCACTTTAACTTTCTAAACAATGAAAACCCATAATCCATCACTCATCATTTTATCAAGTAGGTATCATGACGTTCACAAGGAGGGTGCCCCCCTCTACTGAACATATTCTTTAACTGTGCATTGGAGAAGGGGATTTTATTTTTGGTCATTTATTATGGCCTCTAGCTCTTTTTCAAGATGATGGGGAGCAAGGTCAACACTACAATTATGGAGAATATGGGAGAATGGAGATTTGTGCACATGATGGGTTGAACCTATTTTGTATCATCTTCATTAGAGAGAGGTAAAGTGTGTGGATGAGCCAAAGGGAACTATCATGAGGTTTCTCAACGACTTCCAAGTGATGGCCATTAATTTCTGAAATATCGCATTTACCATGGGCTTCCTATTCATTGTCATTAATTTTCCAAATGTCGTATCTGCCATTGAAAATCTACGCAAGAGATTATATAGATTTTAGTACCATTTGAAGGTGTTAATAATAATAAGCTTTTCTTCTAAATCGTTTAACAAAACCCTTACCCTTGTTTGCACTCATGTCAACAAAACTTCTAACCAAGGTATTGGCTATGGGGATACATGTTAAATCTTCATGTCGTTTATTTTGTGCTTTATTGAGGGAAATTGTGTCATATTACAAGTTAAATCATCTAAACATTGGATCCATAAAGCAAAATATGAGGATACAGGTCATGTTTTTTAACAACAATTAAACCTCTATTTTATTTCTAAATATGCCACATGTAAAGATTCAATGATTTTCTTAACCTTACAACTTTATTGTACGTGTAAGGGGAAAGTTATACCTGTAACTACCAACGAAGTTCCTTAATGCCTGATTATAGAGTACTAAAATTTCATTTTTATTAATTCAAATCAAAATCATTTATTGCATGTTACTTGTTGAGAGATCTGCAATGATTTAAACTTTATTAAAAACAAGGTCTGAATTATCGAGATACGATCATTTAAATATTTTCACCCTTAGTGCCAAGTGAATGCTATTGTGAAACTACCAAGTGGAAAATGACATGGCACCCTAGAGGAATGTGTCATCACAGGGATCAACACCAAGGCCACCTGACCCTTCCATGTCATTCATTAGTCAAAGAATTAATTATCTTACATTTAACAAAGATTAATAGTTAGTTAATGACTTAAGGTATTTAACTTCATATTGTTATATTAATTTGGTAAAAAATAATAACAAATACATTTAATTATTACACCGTGAATAAATTGATAAATTCTTTACATGCACAATTCAAAGGTTCCCAAGGTTTCATGGACCATCCCAAAAATACGAAATTTAGCAGTGTAAAGCCCAAAACATTTTGTGGATTATTGATTTCTAACTTTTCATTTACACCAATGAACTCATCATCGCTCATTGGAAAAATCTAACATTTTTACTGGTAAAAGCCTTACAAATTCTCTCGACAGCCCATGAAGTAGATTTTAGCAAGCTTAGAATTTGCATTACAAATTGAAGATCAACTCTATTGAAGAAATTTTCAACTCTAGGATCAACATTCTGTACATCAATCTAAAATAGTTGTAGAATGGTAAAAAAGTTCTTGCAAATTTTTTTTCCCTCTTTCATATATGAGAAATTCATGAATGTATGTGATTATATGCAAGCAAATATTCTCATATATGAAATGCATTGATTCTTGCCTAAATTATTTTCTCCTTCATATATGAGAAATTCATGAATACATGTGATTATATGCATACAAATATTATCATATATGAAATGCATTGAAGAACATTTCTCTCCTAGAATGGGTTATAATTATATTCTATAACATTCACTCAAGTAAACATGATTTCTTGCCAGCATTTACTGACACTAATATTTATGTGAAAATTACTCCATAAATATAAGAACTTATATAGTTGAATATTCTATCAAACACACACAAATAGATAGGAAGTAGGTTAATATAAGCATTGAATTCATTCTATTCACAATGATATACATATAATACATCCTTACGAACATTGGTTTCATATTCCAAGGTCTCTTGGACTTTGGTGACTGTTCACATTCCATCACACCAACCCTTAGCAAATTAGGTGTCCAACATTCCTCCCCTTAATCTGAAGGGGTATATATGATTCCAAGAAGGGAGTTGAAATAAAAAATGCAAAAAATGCATCACAACAATTAGCTGAATACGCTCTCTGAAATAAAGTTATAAGATGCGAGAACTCGAGGTCTCAACGGTGGTGGTTTAAGGATGTACATCAACACTGGAACGCTCAATGTAGTTCCTAGAACTCTTCCAAATCTAGTTAGAAGTTGAAGTTTTATGCTAGAGGAAGTGCTCCCTAATGCTCTGAAAAGGGAGACCATTGAGGTCTCAACTTGGAACGCTTAGTGCAGTTCCCGAAACAATTCCAAATATGGAAAGAAGTTGTTAATCTTATGCTAGAGGAACTGTCCTTAATGTTATGAAAAGGGAGACCATCAACTTGGAAAAGGGAGGTCTCAACCTGTGGAAAAATGGAGTACCTCGACCTGCGGTGGTTTAAGGAAGGCCACCAACCAAAGGCATGCTCATGGGCTTCTTTGTCTTTCGATACAACTATGAATTTGGGTATGAATGACTCTTGTTGTAGGCTGAGGTAGCAAGTTCAGGTTGTGGCTTAGGCTCGTTTGATATATCTTTGAAGCTTATATATGACCATCAATTCCCCCCTTGTTAGATACAAGGTGAGAAGATGAAGAAAACTCAATTGCAATACTTTTCAATACTCAAGAACAAATCCTATGGTGAGCGAAATATATTCTTAGTTGTTGAAGCCCATTGCTAAGAAGCGATCCATCCAAGGTTAAATTAATATTTTGGATTAATTTCCTAAAAAAATTGACTTTGACTTTACCACCAAGGTTCAAGGGCTCAAATATTCTTAAAATACCCATTTTTCCCTTGGTGAAGGACCTCCAAAACTTCTTTTCTACCCAATTTTTATTATTATTATTTTCCACTTAGAGAGAAATTAATTTCTCTATGATTAGTTTTGAATCTTTCTGTTTTTTACTGAGGGAATCAGTAACTTGTCTGCTCTCATACTCGTGTGACACAGGGTTGATCCCCGACGACTGCCACTATAACCTCTAGGTGCAGCTGCACTGCCCCCAAGCATAGCACAGGGGTAAGATGAGGTTTGAACCTGTGACCTGCACGGTGGCACAAATGCCTTAATAATACGTTCATTAGACAACAAGCCACACCCCTGGGGGTTGAATCAAAATTAATTAATTTTTTCGCGTAGGATTTTTGTATAATTTTGCTAAAAAAAGTAATTGATTGACTATAGAGGGGATTTAATTATTTTTCCACCCTCAAATATTTTAGCCATGGTTTCTGATTGCGAGGGACCATGCACTAAAATATTTTCACATAAAACTATTACAACTAATTCAACCCTTAGAAGGGGAATACACATTTAGGCGAGACCCTCAAGGCACTACCCAATTCTGTGACATAATATGATCTAGTATGAAACCCACTGTGCTTATAATAAATTATTTTGGCGATGGTGTTCTAATTACGAGGGACCATGCACTAAAATTTTTCCTAAACACACTTTTACAATAGACTCAATAAACACTAGGACTCACCTAAGACCTTGTCAACGAATTCCACCCTAGCTTTGGGGTTAAAGCTGGAAGAAAAACTTTGTTGATTATGGGTGTTTACAAACACACATAATTCAGGGAGGTTAAAAAACTTCCTAGGATGAATTCCTTTTACAAAATCAGAGGCTTACCTAGGTGTTGTTACATAATTAAATGGTCATACTAGCATCATTTACAATAAACTTTGCAAAAATTGAGCTTATAATGATGAATTCATGCTGACTAATGACTTTAATCTTAAAAAAAAAATATTCACTTCGTTGTACACTTCTTTTTCGGATTGTTAACAAAGTGTGGTCAACATCTGGCTCCACATGGGGACATGTTTATTCATTGAAGGAATTTGATGATCTAGAATCTTGTATCCAAGAAAACAAAAGTACATCAAATAGACATCTGCTCAAAATCAAAATCATCATGTATACATAAAACATTTGTTGGAATATAAGTCATATTCTAAATAATAAAATGTAAAGACAAAAAATTTAAATGCATGAAAATGAAACTCAATACTGACATAAATAAATCCTATATAAGAGAGTAGGGTTAGAAATATAATATAGAGGATGCCTTTATGTTTTCATATGTCATCCTTGTAGGTCAATCCGAAGAATCTGAATGCTTGGAATTGGAGCCATGGGCTACTTATTAGATGTTCCCTTGTAATGTTCCTAATGGAAAAACTACAGTAGATAAGAAAAACAATGAACTAGCTATCACTATAAAATTCAAGCATGCATAACCATACACAAATAAACACTGAAATGTGGGCAAAAACTCTTAGCTATTTTATTAATATAATAAATTATGAGTACAATAATTGTGATAAGAGAAACATGGGCTTGCTACAACGAGCAAGGCCAAACCCAAGTGTCAAATCAATGGCTCCAAGTTCCAAAAAAAGTACCAGAAGAAACTGTACCCTGCCTGGTGTAAACAACTGCTACAACTGGAAACAACCTTGTATTTTACCCCTTAAAAGTGCCCAAAAATTTCTACAATTTTTGTTGGAGTCTTCCCACATAAAACCCAGAAAGGGTTTGGGTAATTTTATTGCCCACCCGGGACCCAAAATTTAAGCTCACTCCTCCCAATTGGTTGCCAAATAACTTTGTCTTTTTGGGGCACCAAAATCCTCCAACAATTCTACAAAATTAGGAGAATACTCCTTTATGTTATTCCAAGAAATCCCATAAATATTTTGGGCTAATTCTGATCTCCGGGAATTACCCAAAATTGGTGCTATGCCCTCCTCTACTAGTTCTGCATCCACCACAAGCTAGTACTGTAAAATTTTCTCTGTTTCCTCCTTAAAATGGCTGTAAAATTCTCTACAAATTACTCTTGGAAGGTAAGAGGGAAATCCCTTCCTCAACCTTGCACAACTCAACTAGCAACAACTCCACAAAATTCTGTCCAATAAAAGATTGCGCAGGCACTAGGAATGATGAGTTTGGTTCTCATCAGAGTAGCAATATTCAACCCTAAAAGTCTCCACAAAATCTATTCCAATATTGAGGGACTTTCTCCTAAATTATCCAGCTGAATTTTCCCTTGAATACCCCTTAACTAAGCAAATCTATTTATGCCACTACATCCTCTTGAAAGTTCGAACTGGCTGAAGTATGGCTAGAAATAACCCATAATATCCTACAATATCCTCTCCAATACACTCTGAAATTTTCTCCTTGGGTGGCACTCTAAGTCCACCAAAGAAAGAGCTTAGATTTCCACCTGAAAATCTCCTTTTTCTAAGCAACACTGGTACTCTTGGCTAAGCAGCTCAAGAGTACTCTAAATCAGAAATTCAATTTGTCAAAAAGTTCCCAAAATGATGAATCTTCCTTCTATTTATCTTTGCTGCCCCCTTTCTCTCCTTGTGGTCCACACCAATTCAACCTCCTTCTCCCTAGATCAATTTTCTTAAGGGGTTCGAATTCCCCTTTTGGGTGGCTCCACATCCCACTACCAATTTTATTTTTCCTTTTCTCTAATGTTGGTGGCCTCCATCTTTCCAAAAATTAAGTGGGAACTCCCTCCACCCACTTTCCCTAAGTTTACATGCCAAGATATTTCCCAACACCCAAATTGCAAAAATGGAAATTCTTCTTGGAAAAATTAATTTAATTAGGGACATTACATTCCTCCCCACCAAAAATTGCTTATCCTCAAGCAATGTCTGAACAAGCAACCTCTTAATCAGATGAACCTAGTAATATTTGTACACAATCCCTAGGTCCCAAATGTACCACCCAGGCATCCTTGATCTTTGCCCTGTCCTAACAAGATCCCAAACCATCCCAATGAGCGTGAGGCACCCCTTGCTTTGCTCATTTTCCAACTTAGCATAAGCACTAGACACCCTCTGCACACCTCTAGTAAGTAGAGCATCGTGGTAGTAAAAAACCCTAGTTGCCTCCTCACAGAACTTTGATATTTAATAATCCCTCTCATGTACTTCAGGAGTAGACTCATGAATTTTTAATCATAACCCTTGGGGGTTGATTTCTCCTCTGTATGAGTTTCCCTTGATCTCCTCTTGCTGCTTACCCTACCAAACTGGTAAATTCCCCCATACCATCAATGAATGATTAAAACCCAATGGAAGATCTAGATCACCTTCCCTTGTAGAAACCAACTCACCTCTATGGGTATTTTAACTACTAATCCCTGTTGTGCTAGAATACCTTGCTCTTCAGAGAATGAACCTATCCTATTGACATCGTGACACCTTGTTCATGCTTGACTGCTCAACATGCTCGTACCAGATCCTCCTCTCTAGTAATTCTCAGTCACTATATCTATCATGATCAACGCTATGCCCAACCTGCAAGGGAAACTCAATAATGTTCGAGTCCACCGCTCCACAACTAGCCTCGATCTTGGCAAAAAACCTGCCTCGCCATATGATTAAGGTCTCAACAACTCCCCATGCGTTATCCTAGGAAAGAAATGGAACACCCTCCATCATAATCCTTCCCATCGAGAAGTGGAGTGATCAACTCGCCAACTGAATTCTTGGTTCCCCCAACCGTATTAGGAGCTCACAATTCCCACTCCTCATGGTCCACCACTGCGTCGCACTATTACCTACTAGAATTTATTTGACCCTTGTCTTTGACCCCTATATGTATCCCATAGGTGGACCCCAAGTATCAGGAACCTATCCCACACATGCCAATTTGCCCTACTCCTACCATACCACACAACGAAATCTCCTATCCCAACTCCTGATGATATAACAGGACATTGTTTGGAGTTTAGACACCCTCATGTAGACAAATTCTGCCATCCATTGTCCCTCATGCTCATGTAGCCCCTTAGACTACCTCGCTGAAATTGTATCATACAACTCTGTAGCAATCGCCTCCCAAAACATGAGATTAGGGGTGGGACATATACTCCCTTGACAATACACCACACCATCCCTAAGCTTGTATCCGCTAGCTTATGCACCCACCAAATGCTTCCATTGGAGGGTCTCCCTCCTACCCATGACACACTATGTCTCATCCAACTGTCTAGGGTGAGACTCCCATGTCCTACTGCATGTACTGAGGGCATCATGGGGAAGCAACCCAACTCCCAACAACTGTAAACCATGCTAGAGAGCGATAGGTATGTAAGCCCCCACGGGTATGCCCAAGAGTCTGCATGGACACCGAAATGTAATCCCATGGATGCACCTCCCTCTATCCTGGTCCTGCTGATAACTCCATTGAAGGCCTGACTCTGCTGAACAAGATGTTCACAGATGCTCACTAGTTCCCCCATCCATATGGGGTGAGCTGCATCCAATGGTATGCCTCCTCCCACTCCATGATGTAAACCCACACACCACAACACACTACCATGCATCTATGTGTTCACCTACAAACCACTGCTAAACGCCACATGCTCCTACATGCCACTGGATGCTAGGATCTAAAAATGAGATAGTACACGTAGAACCGCACCTATAGGTATCACCACCTCCACTATCATATCTGCGTACCCTCTGATGCATGGCCCTCGCCTACAAATCCTCCTTGAGAGACACAAAAGGGGAATCCCTGTCTGTACTAGTGGTGATCGCACCACTGTGCTGCTCCTCATTGATCGTTGAGTCCCAAATAACTGCGGAGTCCCTCACACCAAACAAGGCACTAACTGGTGGTCTGCCAATGCTATCTCCTCCAAGAAACTCCCGCCAGAGTATGTTTATCATCATATGATCCCATGTACAACCATCATTCCAAAATGACCCAAGGAGTCTCTTCACAAACTGATTGGACACTTGAGCTGACTAAGACTCCCCTAACGAAAGCGTGTGATTGACTGCTGGGTCAAATACACCACCAATGTTGTAGCCAACCTACGTACCTGGTAATTGGTAGGTAGTCCCAACTGGATCGTAATTCCAACCTGGGCCTCGAGTATCCTTGATGCCTAAATGTGTCTACTGAATCTTGCAACATCCTATGACCAACTCCATACACCTAGTCCACTCCATCGAGCACCAACTTAGAATTTCTCACCATCCAACCCCAAGGGAAGGATCAAGAGCATAAACTCTCGTACATGTAACTAGCCCCACATCCTATGAATGTTGCCCTTGTGTAACTCATGTCACTTCATCTCACTGATTTGATCGACACATAAGATTTGTCGGGGTAATCCTACATCTTTCTCTCCATTGTGCAGAGGTAGCCTAGAAATGTTGCAAGCCCTATATGCTTGAAAAGAGATGTTGTCTGGAGGTACTGCAACTCTGTTGATGGTTTGTGCATCTGTCTTCTCTAAATTAGTGTTTGACCCAAGATGATTGCTTTTTCTCCTCCACTATGGGCTCAACATCAGTCACAGACTTCCCCTCCATGACTATCTCACGTCCCCCAATGTGTTCCGCATGTTGTTGAAGGTGGTTGTTGTCAAGGAAATCAATCGTGGCTATGGGTACCATTGTGTCTCCTAACACCTCATTTGGGGATGGTACCTCATCAACATTCGACTGTATGGGTGTAGGCTCCACTCTATCCACGAAGGTGTCAATCGACGCTATCAAAGGGGTCTCCAACAATGGCGACTCTTGCATGACACTTGGTATATCGATGTGCTTATCACCATCCTACATGTCCTTATGCTCAAACTCCTCCGTAGTCTCCTAAATATGAGGCTCGGTCTCCACCAACAGTAATGCCTCCTAGCTCCACCCTCTGACTGACCTCCTCTATGTTCTCAAACAAGAAGTCCCTCCTGGTCCTAGGGTCCAACGCCTCATATTAATCAATCCTATCTGCGAAGGACCTCCTCAATTCTACAAAGGTGTCAGGTTCCTTACCCTTCTCCGGTTCATCCAAAAAATGTGGCATGGTAGGTTGGCTAGGCTAGCTATGGGTATTGTTCTGCTAGATTGCATGTGCATGCACATGGCTTCTCTACTAGGCATGTCTCGATGTTCCCATCATTTGTTGCATCATCTCTAGGACCTATTGGTTTTGCTTCCTCAACTGTCGATTCTGCCTCATCAAATCCTCCATGATCCCCTGTGTATTCTCCCCTTTCTCTGTCATCAGAGTGCCCATAAATTCACTAGTCACTATGCATGCATGGCCAAAATGTGAAAATTCCAAAATGGAATCCAATTGTAGCAACTGGAAATTATTTTCCTATTTGTTAATTTTATTTAACAATTTATTTGTTGTTTGCTACGACAAATACTAAATAAATTACACTGCAATCTACACAAATAAAACTGTGGAAGAATAAACGCTGGAAGAAATGCTATCACACACACATATAATAACATAGTTATCTTTGGACAAAATTCCTCGGAAAAACCCAACTTAGGAAAACCAGTGCAACAGATGTGGGTTTTAATATTATGCAACAGTGAAAAATATGAGTACAATATGGATGCATGAAATTGGTAATCCATTGCAAGAAAATTTGGGCAAAACGTTGAAGGAATTTCTCCTCTTCCACAAGCAATCTCTGGCACAACTTGCCCTCACCCAAATAGCCATCAAAACCCCAGTGTGAGCTCTTTTGTGCTACCTCCCACACGTGTGGCTCAAAAATTTGTTTGATGAGGTTGTTCTACCTCCAGCTGCTGAGGAAATCATCTCTCCAGCCTTATGGAACCTCCACCCGGCCTGTGGAATTGAGAATGGTTTTTCTCACCGGCAAATCATTATGCCTTGCTAAAGCTACTGCGCAAATCCTCTGTGCTACCTCTCTGGGATAACTCGACCCTCTTGCTGCAGCTTCTTCGGATCTAGAAATATTTCCTCCAGACTCACTGTCCCTTCCCCTCTCACACTGCTTCGATCTCTAGCTCTCTCTCTGGAAACTAACTATTGTTACTCTGGAAATCGTTCTACTCAGAAATCGAACCTCTCAAGAATCTTCTCCATCACCACATCAACCTCCTCTTATAATCCTATGTTGGAGCACCAATGACCAAGATTAAAACTTAATCAATGGCTAGGATCATCTCTAGATCATTTCATGTGAGTTTCTAGATGATTCTCGCCTTGAGTTAATTAATACTGATTAATTAACCTTATTCCCTAAGTTTAGACTTAGGAAATATTAAAGAACTGGTTAATAATCTAATTAATTCATTTCTAAGTAGAATTTCCTGAAACGATTTATGGGTTTTGGATATCTCATGTATCATAGCTTCTCCACAAAATTTCAAGTCTAGAACACATCCGATGCTACAAACACAAACACTCCCTCTTAGCGAGGAATGTTTTCTAGTGCTACTACACACTCTGTAGCAACACCTGTCTCTGCATAATCTCCTGTCACATTGCTGATGTCTAGCTGTTGCTACCCACCAACTACTGGGCAACTCTGATATAAATTGCATCTGTGCTGCTGCTGACTGTTGGGTTGTGTTATACTCTTTCCACGACTAGCCCACGTAGTTAACCGGGGGATTAGGAGGGGGGTGGAGCCCCCGCTTCATTGCACCGATTGCATAGCGGGGGGAGTCACAAGGGGTTTGAGGGGTGCAGGTAGCCCCACTTTATGGGGTTTGGGGCAGTGCCCCATAAAATTTTGGTTTTGGACCCTATGCTAGGTTGGGCGGACCTACCTATGGTTTTGTACATGATTTTTGCACATGGTTTTGGACGTGATGGTTTTCGGTCCATGGTTTTGGATGCGATGGTTTTTGGCCCATGGTATTGGATGCTTCGACATGTATAAATATGTATTGTAACATTGAAAGGAACATAATGAAAAATCA
>APFE031364308.1:288698-350562 GCA_000404065.3 Pinus taeda
GTTTAAAGAATTTAAGGCTCTGGTGGAAAACCATACAGAGAAGAAGATAAAGGTGCTGAGGACAGATAACGATGGAGAGTTTTGCAGTAAGGAATTTGAAGAATTTTGTAAGAAGTGTGGTATAGCACGACAGAAGACTACTTCATATACACCTCAGCAAATTGGAGTTGCAGAAAGAATGAACAAGACATTGATGGAAAGGGCAAGAAGCATGCTCAATGGTGCTGGGTTAGGACAAGAATTATGGGTAGAGGTGATGGAGACAACATGTTACCTAGTCAATAAATCACTTTCATCAGCGTTCGAGGATAAGACTCCAAAAGAGGTATGGACTGGTAAGGAACCCTCTCTTTCACATCTGATGGTATTTGGATGTGATGCATATGTACATGTTCCAAAGGAGAAACGAACCAAGTTGGATAGTAAATCTAAAAAGCGCATCTTTATTGGGTATAATGATGGTTTAAAGGGTTATAAGCTTTGGAACCCTGTAACAAGGAAGGTTGTGTATAGATGAGATGTGGTGTTCAGAGAGGTGAAATATATTATTAAACATGAAGTCCAACCAAAGGAACCAAAGAAGATAGAGTTTGAGCTTAAGGAGGAAGATTCAGACTCTACAGTAGAGGAGGAATCAGAAGATGAAGAGCGACAAACTCCAGGTGTGAGAAGATCAGTTCTAGAAAGAATGCAGCCAGAAAGGTATAGTCCATCTGCTTTTTGTTCAAATTTTGCTTTATCTATTACTAATGATGATTCCAGAACTCTGGAAAGAGGCGATGGTTGATGAAATGGAATCTTTGCACAAAAATGAGGCATGGGATCTGGTGGAGTTGCCGGCTAGAAGGAAACCCATTGGCAACAAATGGGTGTTCAAGAAGAAGACAAATGCAGAAGGAAAGGTGGAGAAATACAAAGCTTGGTTGGTAGTAAAAGGTTATTCCCAAGTGTTGGGAATTGATTTTGGTGATATTTTTTCTCCTGTTGCCAAGGTAGCTTCTATTAGATTACTTCTATATGTTGCTGCTGCATTTGATTTTGAGGTAGAATAGATGGATGTGAAGACAACATTTCTTCACGGGGATCTGGAAGAAGAGATCTACATGAAGCAACCTGAAGGTTTTACGGTGAAGGGTAAGAAAGAACTAGTATGCAAGTTAAAGAAGTCTCTGTATGGGTTAAAACAGTCACCAAGGATGTGGTATTAGAAATTTGACAAATTTATACGGGAACTTGGCTTCACCAAAAGCAAAGCAGATCACTATGTGTATTTTAAATTAATTTTTGACCATGTTATTTATCTGGTCTTGTATGTGGATGATATGTTGTTGGTTGGAAATGACAAAGAAATTATCCAGGATTTTAAGAACCATTTGTCCTCCAAATTCGACATGAAAGATCTTGGTGTTGCAAACTATATTTTGGGCATGGAAATTAAAAGAGAACGGACAAATAGGAAAGTCTGGTTAAACCAGAGGAAGTATGTTGAGACAATATTGAAGAGGTTTAATATGTAGGATAGTAAACCAATGAAGGTTCCTATTCTTGTAGGTGTAAAGTTATCTGTTGAACAGTGTCCCAAGACACAAGAAGAGGAAGAGGACATGTCCCGTGTTCCATATGAAAGTGCAGTACGCCATGGTGTGTACTAGACCAGACATTGCACATGCAGTGGGAGTATTGAGCAGGTTTATGTCAAAACCAGGGAAGGAGCACTCGACAACAGTGAAGCGGGTTTTCAGGTATTTGCGTGGCACTAGTGATTATGGTTTGTGCTACCAAGGAAGACCAGGATTGGACAAAGTGTTGGATATTTGTGGCTTTGTTGATACAGACTGGGCTGGAGATCTGGATCAGAGAAGATCTACAAGTGGGTATGTGTTTAACCTATTTGGAGGTGCAGTCAGATGGATGAGTAAGAAATGATTTGTAGTGGCACTATCAACTACAGAGGCAGAATACATGGCAGCCACTCATGCAAGCAAGGAAGCAGTTTGTTTGTAGAGATTGTGTTCAAGTATGGGGTTAGTACAAGGAGCTATAAGGACAGACTGTGACAACCCAAGTGCAATTTTCTTGGCAAAGAACCCTTCTTACCATTCAAAGACAAAGCACATTGATGTTCAGTATCACTTTGTGAGGGATATGATAGAATACAAAAAGGTGTTGCTGGTAAAGGTAGACACTTTGAAGAATACTGCAAATGCATTGACAAAATCTGTGAGTTCAGAGAAGTTCTCTTGGTGTAGAGAAACAATGGGCATTGTAGGGCTGGATAAATGACTAAGCTCTCTTTTTGTCCCTTGTGGAAAGAAAACAACAAGTGGGAGAATGTTGGGTTGTGTTATATTCTTTCGATGACTAGCCCACGTAGTTAACTGGGGGGTTAGGAGGGGGGTGGAGCCCCCCCTTCGTTGCACCGATTACGTAGCAAGGGGAGTCACAGGGGACTTGACAGGTGTAGGTAATCCCACTCTATGGGGTTCGGGGAAGCTCCCTGGAAAATTTTGGTTTTTGACCCTATGTTAGGTTGGGCAGACCTACTTATGGTTTTGTGCATGATTTTCGCACATGGTTTTGGACGTGATGGTTTTCGGTCCATGGTTTTGGACGCAATGGTTTTTGGTCCATGGTTTTGGACGCGATGGTTTTCGGTCCATGGGATTGGATGCTTCGTCATGTATAAATATGTATTGTAACATTGAAAGGAACATAATGAAAAATCAATTTGGTAGTCCAGGTTTTGGGATCTAAGGGAAAATCTCTATGTATATGTGTTTTATGTGTTATGCTCTCGCATTGTTTATTTTCTGTGTTTTAGAATTCGTATGCAGGTAATTTTTGTATGGGGTTAAAACCTACACTGACACTACCATACTGCTACCAACGCTGCAAGTCCCTCTCATATGTTGTTGCAACAACTGCAACATCTGCAACTGAAAAGCATCCAAAATACTAAATCAATTGTGATAAGTATAATGCATCTGTCACCTAAGTCTCTGACTACTACTAGTATTTGCACTATAACTAAAGAATCTACTTTGCTATTGACTCTGCACTGCGCTTCCCAACATGTGACTGCTACTAGTCTCTGCAACGACATCTAACTGCATCAACTGCCATTGATACATCCTGCTACTGAATAGTCTGCCCCCCCGTAGCAAGGTATTATTCCATGAGGTGGACTCCTCAAGGATCCTACCTATCTGTAGCGCTCTGGGGCTATAGTATCAATTCACCCCACCTCACTCCTAGACTTATATTGGTGAACATTGCGAAGTCTTCTTCCATCTTGGAGGAAGTCCTATCGATATTTATTGAAGTTGCCTGTTGGTCTGCTTCTCCTTCTTGTCCTTATTGAGAGGACCCTTCGTATTCTAGTGACTAAGCTCACCACATCTGAAGCATTTCACCTTTGACATGTCCTTCTTCTTCTTCCTCCACTCCCCCTATCCCTGATTGGGACCCTTTGATGTGAATGCCACATTATCCTCCTCCTTCACTTGCTTTTGTCTGGTTCTGCTGCCATTGATGGAGCTCTTTAGAAGATCTCACCTTAATTCCTCTTGTTGCAAGTCAATCCACACATTGTCCCAATCTAGTAGCTTAGCTCTACCTAATATGCTTTAGACAAAGACCTTCCAGTCCTTGGAGATCTTGCTGAGTGCCAATCTCACAAGCTCTGTGGGTTGAGGTGCTGACCCAACATCTGGCAACTTGTCATGGACCTCCTGAATCCTGGTGAGGAAGGTGTCTATGCCTTCCCACTTCTACATCTGGATGAGCCTCAACTTCTACTCAAGGTACATCTTTCGCTGCTTAAAAATACCATGATACAACATGGAAAGAGCATCCCACATCTTCTTGGAGGAATCTTTGCCAGCTATATGTGAAACAACATGGTCCCAGACTCCATCTAGGATCAACTGTTTCACCTGTGCCATATCCTTTATGTACTCCTTTAGCTGATCTGCATCCGTGGGAATTTCTACCACTACACCGATATATGTTCTCAAGCCAAACTCATCTATAATGAAGGACAACCTTGCCTTCCAAATGACATAGTTGGAAGCCCCATCCAACCTATCATGATCAAGAATCCCAACAGTGAGCATCTCAACAAAATGTTGAAAATATCCTCTTTCATTCTGCTTAGTTGTTGCTCTATTATTCGTACTTCTTTCTGGAGTGAGAATATCTAATCACAATGACTGCTAACCTGTAAGGAAAAAAATCGAATTTCTTGAGACTAGAAGTTCCCTAAGGAGAATCTTCCCTTTATGAGTGCTCTTCTTCCTTTCACCCGACACTAGCTCTACTCTAGAAAATTGCTGCAAAAACCACTGTGTCTAGTTAGATATATGCTTAACGAAAATATGCGCTGCTTCCTTTGCCTTTGGAATCACTCGATCTGGAAAGATCGAATTTTTATACCCCTCACTTAGAAAAATCAAACCTCCATAAGTAATTCAGCCTCCTGGCAGAATGACTGCACTACCCTTGGGAATTGCGGCCTGCTACCCACAATGAGTAGCAAAATTCCTTCCCTCTTCACCTATGAGATCTCTGGCTAATAAATTGTGCTCTAATACCATGTGAGAATTCCAAACTGGAATCCTATTGCAGCAACTGGAAATTATTGTCCTAATTGTTAATTTTATTTAAAAATTTATTTGATGTTTGCTACGACAAATACTAAATAAATCACACTGAAATATACACAAATAAAATTGAGTAAAAATAAACACTAAAAGAAATTCTAGCGCATGCACATACAATAACACAGTTACCTTTGGACAAAAGTCCCTAGAAAAACCCAACTTGGGAAAATTGGTGCAACAGATGAGGGTTTAAATATTGTGCAACAGTGAAAAATCTGAGTACAATCTGGATGCCTAGAACTAGCAATCCTTAGCAAGAAAATTTGGTGAAAATACTAAAGGGAATTTCCCTTCTCCTATAGGCAATCTTTGGCACAACTTTCCTTCAGTAAATTGGTCATCCAAACCTTAAGGTGAGCCCTTCTGCACTGTCTCCCCCACCTGTGGCTCAAAACTACCTCTGATGAAGTCGTTTTGCCTCCATCTACTGGGAAATCATCTCTCCAGCCTTCTGGAACCTTTGCTTGACCTCTGGAACTAAGAATGATTTTTCTCACTAGCAAATTGATCTGCCCTTCTGAAGCTACTGTGCAAAGCCTCTACATTGCCTCTCTAAGATAACTCGGTCCTCTTGTTGCTGCCTCTTCGGATATGGAAATATTTCTACCATACTCATTGTCCCCATCCTTCTCACACTGCTTTGATCTCTAGCTCTCTCTTCGACAACTAACATTTGGTACTCTGGAAATATATCTACTCAAAAGTTGAACCTCTCAAGTATCTTCTCCATCACCACATCGACCTCCTCTTATAATCCTATGTTGGGGCACCAACGACCAAGATTAAAACTTAATCAATGGTTAGGATCATCTCTAGATCAATCTGTGTGAGTTTCTAGATGATTCTTGCCTTGACTTAATTAGTACTGATTTATTATCCATATTCCCTAATTTTAGACTTTGGAAATATTTAAAAACTGGTTAATGATCTCATTAACTCATTTCTAAACAGAATTTCCAGAAACGATTTCTGGGTTTTGGAGATCTCATGTATTCTAGTCTCGCCACAAAAATTCAAGGTTAGAACACATCCGTTGCTACAAAAACCAACACAAAACCTCCATGATTTTGTTAGCTTCCCCACAGTTAGCCAAGATCATGCTTTAATACCACTGTAATGTTCCTAATGGGAAAAATACAATAGGTAACAAAAGAAATGAACTAGCTAATGCTATAAAAGTCAAGAATGCACAACCATACACAAATAAATACTGAAATGTGGGAAAAAACTGTGAGCCATTTTATTAATATAATAAATTATGAGTACAATAATCTTGATAAGAGAAACCTGGGCTTGCTACAGCAAGTAAGGCCAAACCTGGGTGTCAAATCAATGGCTCCAAGTGCCGAAAAAATTCTCAGAAGAAATTGCACCCTGCCTGGTGTAAACTACTACTGCAACTGGAAACAACCCTGTATTTGACCCTTCAAAAGTGCCCATAAATTTCTGCTTTTTTTTGTTATAGTCTCCCCACATAAAACCCACAAAAACCCAGAAAGGGTTTGGGAAAATTTTATCGACCACCCAAGACCCAAAATTTAACCTCACTCTTTCCAACATGTTTCCAAATAACTATGCTATTTTGGGGCACCAAAATTCCTCCAATTTTTTTGTAAAAATTAGGAGAATACTCCTTTATGCTATTCCAACAAAACCCATAAATGTTTTGGGCTAATTTTGATCTCCCGAAATTACCCAAAATTGGTGCTATGCCCTCCTCTACTAGTTTTGCGTCCCCCTCAAGCTAATGCTGCAAATTTTTCCCTGTTTCCTCCCTCAAATGGCTGTAGAATTTTCGGCAAATTACTCCTGGAAGGTAAGAGGGAAATCCCTTCCTCAACCTTGCACAACTAAGCTAGCAACAACTCCACGAAATTCTTCCCAACAAAAGAATGCATAGGCCCTCAATATGTTGAATTTGGTTCTCACCAGAGTAGCAATATCCAACCCTAAAAATATTCAAAAAATCTTGTCCAATATCAAGAGAATTTCTCCTAAATTTTCCAGCTGGATTTTCCCTTGAAGACCCCTCAATAAAGCAAATTAATTTATGCCATCGCGTCCTCCTGGAAGTTCAAACTGGCTGAAGTATGGCTGGAAATAACCCATAATATCTAATGATATCCTCTCCAATAAGCTCTGAAATTCTCTCCTAGGGTGGCACTCTAATTCCACCGAAGAAAGAGCTGATATTTCTGCCCAAAAATCTCCTTGTGCTACGCAGCACTGGTAGTCTTGGCTAAGCAGCTCAAGAGTATTCTAAATTAGAAATTCAAATTGCCAAAAAACCCCCAAAATGATGTCTTTTCCTTCTATTTATCTTATCTCCCCTCTTTCTCTCCTTGTGGGCTCCACCATTTCAACCTCCTTCTCCTTAGCTCAATTTTCCTAAGGGGTTCTAATTCCTCTTTTGGGTGGCCCCATATCCCACTACCAATTTAATTTTTCCTTTTTTCTAATGTTGGTGACCTCCATCTTTCCAAAAATTAAGTGGGGACTCCCTCCACCCACTTTCCCAAGTTTACATGCCAAAATATTTCCCAACACCCAAATTGCAAAAATGGAAATTTTTCTTGGAAAAATTAATTTAACTGGGGACACTACATCCCTGTTGGAGTTTGACCCTTTTTTGTTAATGAAGGATCTAAATGTCATTTTGCATGGTCTACTTATATATGTTTCCCTTCCCTTTCCTACTTGTTAGATGAGATGAAGGAAACTAATGGATAAGATGGAAGAAATCAGTGACTATTGCATTATATTCTGAAGGATGCCCCTGTGGTTCAACTTCTTCATTTTCTAGCCTCTTCGTATTTTCAACATGATATCTTATTTCGACCTCTATTTATAGTCTGACCATACCACCCGTTATTGTAGGAATATTAGCATATGATAAATCCAATTGAATGCATCCTCCTAAATCTGCTACAAATTTTGTTGATAAAACTATTCTGCATACATCAGGCACATCAATTATAGCTATGTCCATGGTGATTATTTTGTATGGATAAGTAGCCAAAGCTACTTGTAAGTCTTTGACCACGCTGAGGACTTCAATTTTCTTTGAATCATAGAGAAAATACTATGATAAGGCCTTGAATTTCTTAAGTTTAACTAATCCGTGACCTTCTTAGCCATAACATTAGTTGAGGCCCCAAAATCCAACATACAGTTGTGAAACAAGCGATCATTAACCTCTAAAGTAAACAAAAATAGTTGATGATCTTCATTTTTAATATAACAATTTAAATCCTTTAATTTAATCTCTTCATATTTATGGTGCATATCGGTATCATCTTGTTGAGATATGCCTAAGGCCTTGAATGATGCAACTCTTTAATATGGAATCTTCAAGAGTTATAAGGCCGAAACTGAGATTTTAGAACTGTTTATCCATGAGACCCAATCAATTTTTAGCCCTAATTGATAAGTCTTAGATGCAACCTATTACTTATTCTAATTTTGATCTTTTCCTTTTTTCTTTTAATAAGTGTAATCTTTACTTAGTCATTTCCATAATCTACTCTTGAGATGGTGTTTCACCATACATTTGTGTGATAGGATCCTTTTCATCGCTGAAATTATTGATGGCGAAAGATGAGAGGATCATATCCGTGCAATGACTTTCCTTTGGAGAATTATGATTTATATTATTTATTTGTTCACTGGTTCCCTCATCTAGGATTCTTCTAGAAATGACACATGAGATATCATCATGGAATCCTTCACAAGGTATGTAGAAAGGAATAGGTTAATCAACAACAATGGTGGATTCAAGTAGATTGGGCAGTCTTTACTCATTGGGAGGATTTCTTCTCTGCCATGCATTATTATTACCTCGATTGTTATTATTATTCATAGGTTGAATATTCTGCACTTGATTTCGTTCCATTTGGATTAGCCTAGATTACATGGCACTCATTTCTCTAGCATGATCAATTCTCATTTCTTTAATCATCTGAGTTAGTTCATTAATTGGGTGATGCTCAACTTCCTTAATCTCTTTACCTTTAGCTTTAATTAGACCTCTTTCAAAACTAGGAATCTCAGATTTACTAGATGTTTTCTTATCTTTTTCTAATTCTTCAGCTATAACTTGAGTAACAACTAAATTAGTATGTCTAACATGTCTTATCTCATGAGATGTATCAACAACAAATGCTTCAAGATAATGTTGTAACAAGGATTTGTCAAGAGGCTGATATCCTTGAGTCATCTTTTTTACAATGTCATTGAACCTTTGATTGAATTCTTCAACTGTTTCGTTTTCGTTCTTTTAATATTGTTGATGGATTTAGATAAATATCTTCCTTCTCTCTTGCCCCCATATTTATATTCAAATGAATTCATGATAGCTTGTAGATAATTGAAAGAGTTATTAGGCTTATCCAAGAACCATTGCAATGCATCATCTTTTGACGAAAGAACAAAGAGCTTCATCTTAACATCTTCATGATTGTATGTGGTTGTTTGAGAGTGCTTTAGCAAGAAGACTGAATCTTTTGAGATGAGCATCTGCAGTGATTGCATTTTTCCCCTGAAACATAGAAATCTTATCGAAACCATAATCTAGAAAAGCATGAGGATATCCCTGAATATTGGCAAAGTTGCAAGGTTTGAAAATTTCCATGATGTCCTGACTAACGTGATTAGGGAAAAACAAGTGGATACCAGGGAGGGGTTCCTATCTGAGAAAGATTAAATTCTTACTAGAATGTAATTTGTTTAATCAATCCCTAAGATCCTTTTCAGGATCGGGTGCGGGATTAACCAATCTACCAGAATTTATTCTAGTATAAGCTCTTGTGAATGGATAAATAAGTGGAGTTTCCACACAAAGAGGAAATTAACCCAAATGTCTAGGTGTTAAAGGTGCAGATAGAAAAGTGGTGGTGAACACAGTGATGATAAGATAGGTGAGATGTCAAAGCACTAGGAAATGTGGTGTTTGGAAGGTTAAATGAGAAGATGAAAGATGAAGGATGGAAAAAATGATGTGAAGAAAAGGATGTCATGAAAACAGGAAAGAACAAACTCTATCCCTGGTAACAATGCCAAATAATGTTGTTGCTCAAATTGTAAAAGAGAATGCGACAACGATTTAAGGAAGGGCTTGTCACTTTGATCCCTACCCTCTTCGTTCTAGTTGTCTCCCAACAACATGCTATGTGGGGTGGTCCCCATGAAATGTGAGGATGAAAGACATATCGATAATAGACAAGTCTGGGAGACACAACTGAATGCACTAACAACTCGGCTAATGGTGATTAAGAAGTTTAGATATTACCACAATTAGATTAAATTATTTGTGAGACTAGTGCCTTAACTTAGTCAAAATTACTTGCTTGATATAAATTGGTTACCAAGTCATCAAATGAACAATTTCTGCTTAGGATGCTCATTATCCTACATGAAATGTGATACCTAAAATTGAGTGAAATGTAGGATCTTGGTTAAATTTAAATTAAATTCCTACCTATGTGAGTCCTTCCTCTCAGCTGTTATGAAACTAGTCTCTAGTGTAGGTTGTGGAGAGATGCCTAGGGAAAGATAGCAACGGCTATATTACTGATACCTCCCCCATAATTCTAACACCCGATGCCTCCAGCACTGCAAATATTGTGGCTGTAATGACTACAAGGTCACCATTTTAACCATAAAATAGGGTATAGGGTTTGCAAGCTGGGTAAGAAAGGTGGTCTTGTCTTTCTATCAACTAAGCTTATGCTTGGATGTAAGTTAATTAAAGCAAGACTAGTCCTAATGCAAGTGCAAGATGAGTGATTTATCTTTAGGTGAGATTGTTAAGTGTTTTAAGTACTTAGAGATAATTTATCCAAATAATGATGTTTGCTTAAGGACAATCAAAGTACTTAACAATGGAAATGACAATATTCACAAAAAGAAAGTGCTCAATGAACCATAGAGATAGCATTAGAAAATGTTGTCAAGATTACCAACATCACAATGGAAAATTGCTCATGAATTGACAATAAATGCACAAGTCCAATGCTTTCCTTAACATTATTAGAGACTTCAAAGATTACTTAGATTATAACAATAGAATGCCAAAAGAGAAAGCGTCAATTCTTTATGAAACACAATTAGCAATTATTTGGAAGATCTCAAGGTTATAATGTAATGATTAGACAAATTCTTTTAAGAGTGAATTGATTTGCAAGTTCAATAAGCTTAGATCTGAAACCCACTTGCAAGAAACGATGTTAGTAATTTGAAAAGCAATATATCCACTTATCCAATAATCCACTTCTTTAGCAATGCGATAACAATGACAAGTAATAATTTTCTACAAAGACTAATGTCACAATAATGTTAGCTATCAATGAGAGAAAGAGAGCATTAATCCACAATAAGTCAACCTTATCCAACAATTACCAAATCAATTGGCCTTTTTAAAGCACTTATGTTCTTATTTAAATGAGGATGCAAACAGTGAATTCTTATGCAAGAATGCAAGAGAGGGCAGCCAAGAAGATGATGATGACAACAATAAGAGAAACACCCAAGCACACTAGAAAAAACTTATTCAAGATGCACAAGTTGTAAGGAGTGAATTCCCAAAGAAATGAGATGATTGTACACTACTTTTACACCACAATCAAGCTTATGATCATCCTTTATGATTTATATAGCAAAATTCAAATTAATATGACAATCCGCAAGCAAATGCAAATAATTCAATCCCAACCAATGCCACTGATTTACCAATGATGAAATATAACCACAAGTTTATTATTATGCCACTGACATATGGTTTTTGTCACTATTGTAGGCGACTTAAGATGGTTGTAGGTGTTTATATTAGATCTTGAAAATCACCCACAGTCCTTCAAACTTCACATATATGCAATCAATTCAACCATAGGATTAAATTTGTTTATGCCTTAGGTGAATGATTGATGGGTTAATGATTAATTAATATGTGTTTAGTCCCTGGTTACACTGCTATCATTAATATGCTTTAGAACTGAAATGAAATAATGATGAGGAAAGTAGGTTTAGAGGGAAAGCCACTAAGCCTAATGGTCTTGTTGGTGACTAGAGACTCTTTAAAGGAACTTGCCCACCTGCAACCATAAATTTAGCTCCAAGATCACTGCACAACAAGATTTTAGAGACAAAATGGCAATGCAAACTAAATCAATGATTGAAGAATGGCTTGGAGGAGGGCTATAAGAGGGATAATAGGCTAATGATGAGAGGCTAGAGGCTAGGAAACGAGAATGATAGGCCTAGAAAGGATAATCTTAAGGAAAGAGGGGGTAGAGAAGGAGGAGGAAGGCTAGGATATGGCTAAGGGAGAGAGAAACAAGGCCTAATAGACCTATGACTTGGGGAGCAAAGGCCTAATAGGGGAAGCGGCTCAAGGGAAGAGCCCTCTAAGGCTCACGACAAGGCCTCAAAGGCCTACGACTTACGAGAAAGGGCCTAAAAAGGCCACAAAATGGGCATAGGGGGTCCTAAAAGGGTTGCGACTAGGGATCAAGGCCCTTAGAGGGATGCGACTCATTGGAAGAGGCCAAAAGGTGTTCTAGCTAGGGTTGGAAGAGGGAACGACTAGGCCTTAGGAGCATAAAATATTTTGGAACCCCTGCAAACAAAAAA
Organism: Pinus taeda; assembly: GCA_000404065.3. NCBI lineage: Eukaryota > Viridiplantae > Streptophyta > Pinopsida > Pinales > Pinaceae > Pinus > Pinus taeda. The sequence goes on from APFE031364308.1 coordinate 300,986, forward strand.
TTTCCACAAAATTCCGAAATTCACTTCCTTAGGGCCAACGTCTTCCTCTCTAGGCTTAGCATTGAGCTTGAATGGGGTCTAAGGGATGGATCTTGCCTTCCTAGGCCTAGAGCTACCTCAAAAATCCAACAAAAAATTCCCAAGAAGGCTTTATGTCACACTTGGAAGACTAAAACCCTTCAAACCCTAGTATTTAGGGCTAGATGCTTCAGAAAATTTCGATTTCCTTGAGGGCTTGAAGATTTACCTACAAAATGAATGAAAAAATTCCCAAAAATAAAAAAATATATAAAAATTTCAAAACCCCAAACGCCCCAAGTGCTACAAAATCCAAACAACGGTTAAACTATTTTACAAATTTACAAATGTACAATATTTACAAAATAAAATTATTATCTCTCATTAGCAAATTAAATCTTTGTATCCTAGAATTAGATAAAGTTTTGAGAAAATTTTAAATAAATTTTATGAATGAATGATTTCAAAAAATAGACCAACAAAAACCCTCCTACAAAATAATTCATCACAATGAAATCTTAGAGCCCACACAAGATCGACTCTTCCCCTCAATCTGTGAACTTGGAGCCCAAGGGCTAGCGTGCCTGTAAATCTCTATTAAATCTTAAGATAAACTGTTAGATCATATAGTGAATTAGATCACCTAAGATAACTCATATCAATAGAATGTTCTTATCAGCGATAAATGAAATAACAATTAAATATGCATCACAATATAGAAGATAAACACATAACTAACACATACCACAGATCAACAGATAGAAGAACACCATGAAATACACCTCAAAGTATTTCTATTATGAGAAAAATGTTTCCAGCAGAGCAAAAGCTTAGTACACGCATTACAAAATCACCTCATCTAAAGATGGTAAAATCGAAGCTAAATAGCTTCTTTATATAGAGAAAACCCCTCCAAGTGGAAAATAACAACTAGTTGGCTTGATCCTCGTCAAAATAATCTCAATCGTCGAAAATAATTTGATCTTCTTTTAATATCCATTGTCGAATTTTTAACTTTAAGGAAAAATTCGAATTTCTCTTAAAAACCATTTTTTGTTAATTCGAGAATTAATATTTTGGATTAATTTCCTTGAAATTTTGACTTATACTTAACCACCAAGGTCCAAGGGCTCAAATTTTTTTAAAATATCCATTTTTCCTTTGGTGGAGGAGCTCAAAAATTTTACTTTTTTTTGACCCACAAAATTTTGAATTTATTTTTTTTATTTATTTTTTCGGGGAAAAAATCGAACTTTTTATTGCAGTTTATAAAAAGTTACAATGTATATGAGGTTAGGCATTATTTTTCAATCATAGAGTTTACTAAGTTGGTATTTGAAGGTCTTCTCCTTCTACCATTTCACTTGTCTGATATCGAATCGTTGATCTATTTTTGAAAAATATGGGCCTCCTCAGAGAGGAAAACAACCCCGTTAGATTGGCTATCTGAGCAAAAAAAAGCACATCATATGTCCCAAAAAGAAGTAAGAAACACGTATTGATGGGGCTGAATCATTCCCGGTTCTCCTTAGAAAGGAAAACAACCCAAATAGGAATGAGTCAGCTGTATGTTTTATTAGAGTTGAAAAGTTGTTATGGAGATGTTATAGAGTAAACTGTCTGCTATTTCCCAAAGCGGATAAAAACGAAAACAAAGGAAGATGCCTGAAACTAGGCTGCGTTTATAGTAAATATGGATTTTTTTATTTTATTTTAATTTAATTTTTAATTTATTATATTATTATTATTTTAAAATATGGTGGGATATCTTACACACGGATCACATCCATATCAGATTCCTCTATCCTCCAACTACCCAGATTTTGTTGCAAACCCGCTTTAGAAAGCTGGTCTACTGTATCATCGCGTTCCCTGTAAATGTGACATAGAGAAAATTTGTTAAAAAAAGACTTTAAATGCTTTGTCTCTTCTAACAATGGTGATAATATGTAGTTCTAACATCTTCTCATTCCATTGAACCATTTGATAATATTCATTGAGTCTTCAAAGATCTGAATTGTGGATATGCCCAGGTGGGTAAGCCAACAGAGAAGAAGTTTGAAGGTTGATAGTTCTGCAAAGTTGTTGGATTTGTTCCCCAGTTCCACTGAGGCCTTGAGGCATCTATGAGAGTTTAAATGAATAACCAACCCAGCCCCACATTTGTTATTTTGGCTGGAGGCCCCGTCAAAGTATGCCCAGGGGACTCCTTCTTTAATGCTCTCCTCTCTAACAGGGCGTGGTATTTCCCACGGGATGACTCAAGAATGCTAGAGAAGATTGTTGCGCATGAAACAACTGTGATCCCCACCGAGGGGGTTTGTTCTTTAAAGATACTTTTATTCCTTGCTAGCCATAGACCACAAGAAATGATTAGGGGAAGTTTTCTCAGGTTCTCTTCAGGGTGTTGCTTCCACCAAGTCTGCCATACTTCTGCTACTATCCTCCCATCCCATGACACCCTCTTTTGGATCAGTTCCCTAACAACCTGCCATACCTCCCTTGAGAAAGAGCATTTTACAAAAAGGTGTTGAATTGATTCAGAGTCATTTTTGCATAGAGCACATCTCCCTGGACCTATGTTATATCTTTTCTGGAGAATATCCCAGGTTGACACATTCTCCTTGAGAATGCACCAGAAGAACAATCAGGCTTTTGCCAAACATTGCAGTTTCCAGATTGAGGTAACCCACCAATCTTGATTACCCTAGCCTTTCTTGGACATTAGGTACTTATATCCTCGTTTTGGGGTGTAGTTACCCGAGTTTGCATGTGCCTAGACTAGATAGTCTGGTCTATTTCTAAGTCGGACATTGGATTTGGAGAGTTCCGCGATGAATGTGTTCCATTCCCCTCTCCATTGGTGATTGAGATTTAGGTCCGATCCTGATAGCTAGGCTTGTCCCCAAATGGAGTAATGGCCATGGTTCTCGATTTGACTGAGATTTTGGATGCCTCTTTAGGGTCACTGGCCCTTGCAGGTCTCCAGGTGACCTTGAAAAGAGAGTTGAAGGATTCCTCTTGTAGCCAGGCAGGATTGAATTTAAAAGGAGCTGCCAGCTTTTTGAGGGGCTTGGCCAATTCTAGCAAGATTGGCATATGATCCGAGATTCCCCCTTTGCCCACACACTGGTAGAAGGATGGAATCTTTGTTGCTACTTCCTCATGAAGGAGGAATCGGTCCAACCTTTTTGCTACACGGTCTTCCCCTATTCTCCTATTCCTCCAGGTAGGTCTAATATTCAATAAGTTTATGTCCAAAAGCTTGTTTTCTCTGAATAGATTGGTAAAAAAGTCTAATAGCTGATCTTCTATGGTGGAGGTGCCCCAGGTTTCAGCAGAGCCTATGGAGAAGTTTAAGTCTCCCCTAATTACTAGATTTGGGTTGTTAAATAAAGATTTGGAGAGAAGGGTCTTCCAGAAGAGAGATCTCCCTTGGCATGGCCTATAAATTTTTACAATTAATAGGTTAGTGCAAAGTTCTTGAGAATAGACTTCCATCCCCATTACCTGATCCATCTCCAAAATATTTAAGGCTTTGAATTCCCCTTCTTTTAACCCCATAGCTAGGCCCCCAGAGCGACCTTTAGCATCCAAGGCCTGGATGCTCCAGCCGGGCAGGATTTTTGTCAGAGATTTTGAGACTTCTTCTCCTGATCCCAAAGTTTCTTGAAGGAGGAGGATGTCTGGGTTGTAGATCCAAATTACCTCTTTTAAGGCCAACTTTTTAGGGTTGTTGGCTAAACCTTTGCAATTCCAAGAGAGGATGGTCATTGATCGACCTCGGGGGGGTTTACTGCTCTAAGCGCCCCATAAATAGAAATTTGCTTACCATCTACGATGTCAATTTTAGCTCTTAACCGAGCCTTCAACATGTTTGTTTTCCTCCCTCTCATCTTACGGTCGCTTGTCTGGGTGGATTGGATGTCAATTCCCCCCACTACCCCCACAACCCCCCATGGGGGAGGTTTTTTCTCTCGAGGTCTGAGGTTATGAGGGTTTGATGCAGTGAGGGTTTCATCTCTCGAGCATACATCCTTGCTTTTGACATATTCATGATTCAGATATAGATTGGGGATAGATGTGATTATACTCTCATTTTGCATGTTATCTGAACTTGAAATAGGAATGACAATGTTATTTTTCCTAGAAGGACCAGGCACAGGTTCAATTTTTTTTAAAGAAATAGCAGGATTAAGAGAAGGTAGGGTTAAGTCCAGACCCATACCCTCTTTATTGATTAATTGGCTCTCATCGATTTCTACTACAATGTCCTAGTTTAGTGCATTCCTTTCTAGCTGCTGAGGTGACTGATGTCCCGAGATCGGTTCTTTCTGCTCATTCGTGCTTCTGGCTGGATCCTCTAGAGGTCTATCCGCATCCATCTATTCTTCCCCCATGCCTTTTCCCAAGAGTTTTTCTTTTAGGTCTTCCTCAAATGCCTCCCCTACCTCTGCCTTCCTCTGCTTCCTTCAACGTATGAATACCATCAGACATTCTTTTGCAAAGTTTCCATAAATGTGACATCTGTGGCAATGAAATGGCAAGTGCTCATAGTCTAGTTGTTGAACATATTTGAAATCTTTGTATTGCAGTTGAATTTCTACTGCCAACCCTGCCCGAGGGGTTAGGCTTACCAGGATGCGAGCCATCCCCAAATCTTTGGATTGCAGAAAGGACATGTCCATTTCCATGTATTTCCTTAGGTGGTTTCCAATAGCCCTGAAGACCAATTCAACCCAGAGGAATGGAGGGAGATCTGGCAAGCATAACCATATTGGAAGTTCATCAAGTCATTCCCTTTGTGCATCAAACAATGGATTCCATCGTTTGATTAGAATCGGGTTCCTCCCAAAGGCCCAATTCCTTCCTAGCACCCAATCCACTGCTTCTTTTTTCTCAAATTTTACCATAAACCAACCCTTTGCTAGCGTTGAGATTTGAAAGGCTGTATCTGGAGCCACCTGCCAGTGGTGGGAAGCCCATTCCTGAATAAATTAGCAGAGTACTTTTTTCCCTCTTTCCCTTCCTACTAGAGTTAGATCAGTGACTTCCATAGCTTCGCCAATTTTCACATCCATGCTAAGGACCATGTTTGTTACTGATTCTTTTCTCTTGATTATTTTGGGATTTTTCCTCTTCTCCCTCGCTTGCCTCTATCGTGTCCCTTCCTCCTTGCTCTGTGTGATCGCTTCCACATTTGCTGTTGCTACCTGGAGTGTTTTTGTACTCCTTTCTTCTTAAGTAAATGTGTTCTCTCCTTCTGTCCTACCTTCTATTTGTCCTCTTCTGCCTGTTTCCTCTGTCTCGACCAGATTTGTTTCCTTTCCCTTTTTTAGACCTCCCTCCACAACCTTCCCATCCTCCTCGAAACCCTTTGTTAATTTCAAAATCCCCGCAAAACTGACCCCTGTGACTTGGTTTCGCTGTTTTGCCTGACTACGTATGAGGGTATTTTGAAATTTTGCCTCCTGTTCTAGGCTCAAGAGCAGCTCTTTGACTTGACCTTGCTTCGCTCCCTGCTCAAAGCCTAGGATGCATTTCTCACTGCTTCTGAGCCCATAGCTAATCACTACATCCTCTAAATCTCTAAAGTAGAAATGGCTAAGGGGATGGGGGTTTCGAAACTTACATGTGGGTTTCCAGTTGTCACCACTTCAAACTCTGTCTGAGACTGCTTCTCTTGAATGTAAGGGGATTCTTTCTAGTTGTTCAGAAACGACAGACCTAGGTTGTCCTCCAATAGCCCTAGGGTTTTCCTCTGTTTCCAAGCCTCCTCTGAACCTCGTTTCTCCTTCCCATGTCGTCCAACTAGATGTATATACCTCTCGATATTCTGATCTTTGACCTCCATACCCCAGACCGACAGTATGTTGCCACGTTCGGGGTCCAGATCAATGGTGTCGTTCAAGTTGACCATCTTCTATCCAACTGCACCTTGGTAATTGCTAGCTACTCCTTGGTAACTACTGAGAGTGAATAACACCCTTCACCAAGCTTCCACCATTTGTGTGCTGCGGGCTGAGAGTGGCAGCGCAACAAAGACTTCTGCTTAACCCCATTTTCCTTCCAATCTCCATTTTCTAAAGTCGCACTTGGGTTATGGTTTTACTGTTCTAGAGCTATTCCTGTCGACCATCCGCATCCACCTGTCTCCTGTAGCAAACCCGATTCTGACATCCTCTACCATGCTGTAGCCATCCATCTTCCTCCCGTACGCCTCCCTGTCACGATCCCGGCCCTATGGCCTCCACCTGCTAGGGCTTTTAGCCCCTACGCCTGCCTTCATTCCTCGCTTCAAACCCTAGCCTTGCCCCCCACTTTGCATCTCTCTTGACAACTTTATTCTTTTTTTTTTCCTCTGCAAATGCTAATTCTATTAACTGTAAAAGAAAGTAAAAATACAAGGGGGCGAGGCCTCGGGGATCATCTTCCGAGAGCACTCAAAGCAACAAAAACTGTCCTATATGAAGGAGAACCAATTACATAAGCAAGAGTGCAGATATAGACTTCAGGAACTAACCAAGATAACATGAAGTAGAGGTGGTATAACTGGCTGTCTAGAGTGTGTGACCAGAGAGCTAGCCCAAGGCAATGCTCAAAATTCCATATGAACTTTACATTGCCGCATATCATGGAGAGAAGGAAGACATCCATAACCGCCTTTCTGAAGAGGCTGAACCAAAACCGCATCCAAAACCGATATGGAGTGGGGCCAGATGGCCTCAAATTGCTGTGTCCTCATTCCGAGGTTCCTCCACCACCTGGCAAGCAGTGTCCTCCCAATCATCACAACAACCTACATTTTCGTTGCCTGGGTGCCTCAGCAGGGGACACGAGTCACTGTCATTATCTTCCACGTTCCTTTGGCCCATTGCATCTAGAGGCAGAGAGGCACTGGGAGCATTGCTTCTCTCAAGCCTCTCCCCCTTACCTTTCTCCAGAGTTTCCTCTGCCATTACCTGCAAGTTGCTTTGACTACCGGCCTCTCTGAAAGCTTCCTAGGGAGGCTTAGACATCATACAAACCCGAATTGGAGTTGGAGAATCTTCTTCAGAGAAGAGAATAGTGAAACTGACAGTGATTACTGGCCTATTAAGATTGCTCTGAAAAGTAAAATGATTGGTTTGAAACCCATGATACGGAGAAGGTCTGCGAGCAGGATTCATAGAGCGGGCTACCTGTGGTCTGCCACGCCCTCCACGACTCCCCCCGAGACGACTTCTTTGACTGTGGCGTACCATGGTAAGGAGGTTAAGGAGAGGCAGATACACAAACGAAGATAGACAACACATTAAATCAGAGGCCAAAACAATAGCGCAGTGAAACAACACAGTAAACAACTTTGGACAAAGACAATAGGTCTGAAATTACAAGAAGAGCGACACAGGTCGAATGGTAGGGGTATTAGAGAGCTGACCAATAATTCCTGAGACAGACTTTCTGTTGAGATACACAGCTATCCCAAGCCTGAGATTAACAAATAACATAATACTCATAAAGAATTTACCTTTGTTTCCAGAGACCAGCCTGCCCCACAGACCCGTATCCAACTTCGACCAAAGACAAGAAGGTGGAGCGCTAGCAGCCCCGAGCGCCATGGTTATAAAAGGCAGTACCTTGCCTTGGGTGAGGCAAACAGTAAATGCATCAAGCATGCCAAATCTGTTGCTCTACAACAAATTCATCACAAACCAAATGAATTTCTGGTGTATCACGCTCATGAACCAAATAGACTTTTGGAGAGTCGCGCTGGTCTGCATCTGGCAGTACTGAGCTCGTCCATCTGTCCTATGATTCATTAATTCCATTTATTTCACCCGCATCCGTGTTTGAAAACTTTATTCTTAATCTCACACAAATTTTTTGATTACTTTCCACTTAGAGATAAATTAATTTCTCTATCATTATTTTTGACTCAAAATTAATTAATTTTATGGATTAGGAGTTTTATTTAATTTTGCCAGAAAAATTAATTAATTGACTATAGAGGGGATCTAATTATTTTTCCACCCTTAAAATATTTTAGCCATGTTTTCTGTTTGCAAGGCACCATGCATACATCAAAATATTACAATTAATTCAACCCTTAGAAGGCGAAATGCACATTTAGGCCAAACCCTCAAGACACTACTCAATTCTGCGACATAATATGATCTAGTATGAAACCAAGCATGCTTATAATAAAATAATTTTGCCATGGTTTTCTGACTACGAGGGACCAAGCATTAAAATTATTCCTAAAGACACTTTTACAATAGACTCGATAAATAGTAGGACTCACCTAAGACCTTGCCAATGAATTCCACCCTAGATTTGGGGTTTAAGTTGGAAGAAAAACTCAATTGATTTTGCGTGTTTACAAACACACATAATTTGGAGAGGTTAAAAAATTCATAGGATGAAATCTTTTGCCAAAATCAGAGGCTTATATGGGTGTTTTTACATAATTAAGTGGTCATACTAGCATCATTTGCGATAAAATTTGCAGAAATTGGGTTTAGAATGATGAATTCATGCTAACTAATGACTTTAATCTTTGAAAAAATTCCACTTCCTTGTACATTGATTTTTCAGACCGTTGACAAAGTGTGGTCAACATGTCCCATCATAAGTATCTTGACAAAAAATATCGTCACTACTCATCTTGGCTCATTCTACTTATCTTTTCTCATCTACTCATATTGGCTCATCTATGCTTATTTGATAATTTCTACTTATGTTGCCTTGCTCATTATCTCTGCTCATATTCTAAACACTCTTGAATCCAAAAGAAGAATAATTTGACATCAGAGGGGAGCCCAAGCTACCACCCTCATTTCATTGAGGAGCCACTGCTACCACCGGGAAAACTCTGCAAGTGGGGAGCCTAAATCTACAACCCGAAAATCTCATAAATGGGGAACCAATTCTACAACTCGTGTCAACATCAGAGAGCCTAGCTCATTTTGGAACAATATCAGGGAACCTTGCTCAACCTGTAACCACATTAGGGAGCCCAACTCAACCCTATATCCTTAGATAATGGACAAGATACAACTCACTGAAAGGTTAGCATCACAACTCTCCTATTTCCGGAACAATAGGCAGGATACTACCCATCGAGAGGTGAGGATCACAACTCTCCTATTGTTTGATAATCTACCCATCAGGACCCTGAAGAGTCAAGTGGTAGAACACCTGCATCCTCTCACTTGGGAAGGATACTACTTACCATAAATGGTAAGGATCACAACTATCCCAAGTCACCTCTCAATCCATTGGCCATATGAGGAGGAACAATCCCAACAGGCCCAACTTGTGGGTAGGATGACAATTGGGGTATAATTTGTCATGACACAAATATGACAATAAGCAAGATGCTACTTAGCATGTGCTAAGGATCTTAACTATCCTATTTCCAGACAATAGTCAAGATACCACTTACCATGAGGTAAGGATCACAACTATCCTATTGCCCAGAGTTCCCTCAACCCCAGGAGCTCTCCAGCTCAATTCCTCCCCCTGGGAGCTCATACAGGGGGGAAGAGATAGCTTATTGTCCTCAATCAACCCAGACCCTTACCCAAGAGGGTCACATCCATCAATCCATGTTTCTCTTTATAGTTGAGAAACATATCAATGTGCTCATATATGGTATTGTCTTAAACAATTCACTGAAGAGTTCAAACATACCGCCTTATACATTACCAAGAGTAGCAATCCTTTAATTTTCCTGTTCATGCAGGACATCAAATCAAATATTATGTTAGAACAAAAATATATCACAAAAGGATACCTTATTCATCCTCCCTCTTATATAGGTAGCGATCACAACCCTAAGCTTGTCTTACACAACAATATTATCTCAATACATAAAGATATCCCAGTCTACACTATATACATGATTCTCTGTCTATCAGATCCCACTCTTCATGTCATAATATATCACTGTTATGTTTAGATCCTTCTCAAACAACCTCCAAAGAGATTCTCAACCAAAATTCCCCATGGCTAGTCATGCTAGAAACAATGTACTCACCCTCGGTCGTGCTTAAAGCTACAAACATCTATTTCCTTCTCATCAAAATGTCATGGTAGATCCCAAGCTAAAGAAGTACCTATATGTGTTCTTTCTGTCAATAATTCTTTCCAGTCCAGTCAACATTAGTGTATCTATGTAGTTATACATCTCTGGAAGTATATCTCAGACCAAGATTGATCGTCCCATGCAAATATCTCAAAAATGTTCTTAGCGGCAACCCAATGTGTATGAAGAAGTTCATTCATGAATTGAATCATGTTGTTCTCTGCAAAACATATATCTACATGGGTGTTACAAGGAACATCAATGCCTCAATCAACTATCTCTTTCCAAGTCAGGTTCAATAATATCTTTGCATAACCTCTTGAAATTCAATTCCATTGAGGTGTCCAAGGATTTGCATTTCTAATTTCCAAAATATATGCAATAAATTCATGATTTATTTTTCTTTTCCAAACTTCATAAGTTAATTCACCATGCCAAGATTCTTCATCTTGAACTTCAGAGGCCAATCCCCTCTTACTTTGATCACAAGAGGCTCATTACCTATCAAGGATCGATCATCAACATATAAAACGAAAATCAAAGGCATACCTTGGACCACTTTTGAAGTAGAGGTTCGAATCATAACATCTTCTAGGGTTCACCAGGTAACTATTAATGTGGACATTCCAAGCTCAGGAAGCTTGCCTCAAACCATACAATTCTTTTTGCAAACATAATACTGACCAAACCAATATGCTCAACCTTAAACAAATTAGTACTGTGTAATCAAATCAACTAAGTATGTTTATCAAGCCTTAAATGCTAAACCAAAACTGATCTGAAAATGGGGCTCTTAGGTTTCTTGTTACTTACAAGAACCTCTCCCACTTCCAAAGCTTTAAAATTTCCCAAGTCTATTTGATTAACCAATGTGGAAATCAAAAATGCTTGAAAATATGGGTGTATGCTTGTATTTGTTTTCAGCTGATTATTTACTTTAAAATTTGTTGTTTGTGCTGATATGGGAAGGTACTTAAGCTGATATATAAATGCATATACTAGTAGTTAAAGCAACAATAAAACAAAAATATAAGGCAACAATATAATATGGAGTTCACCCTGATATCTTGGGCTACGTCTCCTTGAGCTCTAATCAACTTGATTAGGCTCTCTGGGATAATGGCTTCAATTCTTTTACAAGTGCTACACTTAACTCCAAAGTTTTATAAAAGAACATTGGGCTCAGAACACCATCTTATCCCTTAGCTTTTGGAGCTCTTCGGCTTTCTAGCTCTAGCTCTTGGCTCTGGCTCTTGCTCTGGCTCTGGCTCTGGCCCTGGCTCTAGCTTTGGCTCTTGCTCTTGCTCTGTTTGTGGCTCTGACTCTAGCTCTGGCTCTTAGCTCTCACTTTTGGCGCTCGCTTTGGCTCTTGGCTCTGGCTATGGCTTGCGGCTCTCTACTCTGGCTTTCGGTTCTCTACTCTGGCTTGCGGCTCTCTACTCTGGCTTTTCCACTCGATCTCCGAGTGACTCCCCAGACTCTCCAGACTCTTTGCGTATTCAACGTCTTCTCGCTGTTTTCTCTTTTTCTTCCTATTACAGTGAGCTCTTACTCTGCTTCCCTACTTCTAGCTGCTTCTTAGGCTACTCTCTTTTTCTCCCCTCCTCTGCTCTCTATCTGTCCGTGGCTCCTAGAACCATTCCGTTCCCCGACTGTTTGTTTCCTCTCCCAGTTCTTCGGATCGCCTACCTCTGTGCTGGAATTCCATGCTCTGTGTCATCATCATTGTAACGCTTCACAAAGAGGTGGCCACTTGGCTCATCACGAGCTGAGCCAACTCTTCCTCAATGAGTTCATTACTTCAGTTACTCTGTGAAATGATTCATCCGCCAACTCAGTGGTCTAGTCGGACTTCAACCTTTATGTGCCAAAGCTTATTTTCTTCGTCGAATCCAGTTTCCCATCACGCGCAATCTCCGCCATTAGATCTGGGGCCTCCAGATCCTATGGTTATCGCTCTTATTGCGTGGTTGACTTACTCGCACGTTAGCCCGCGATGAGAGCGGTTTTATCTCTCATCCGCCAGACACGCGTCAATCACTATATGGCATCGCTGGGTCCTCTGACAATTCCGCTTACTGCCTAAAATGCTTCTGATATTCTGTCGGTTTTGGAGCACGGGACCCGCCTGTCATTTTAGCACTTTTCCCACGGTTTTCAGGTTTTCCTTGTGACCGTGCGCTCGAGGCTTTTCCTTGTTGAGGGGTTTTGCCCAGCGATGCGCTAATCATGCATCAGAAACATCCTCCATTTTCTGGTCTGAGCCTCTTAACTGCCATTTTTGTGCCATGCATAGTCCCCATGGGCCACCGGTCAATGTGCTTTGACCGAAGGTCCTCGTTGTTCTGTGCTCGCTGCAAATTGTAGTTGTTCAGAGGTTATTTCTAATAGGCTTCGACATCCATAAGCCTTTAAAATCCGGTATGAGATTTTACAGAGTTCGGGTAGCTTTAAGAGAATTTAAGGATCCAATTTCAGATCACGCCTTCCCACTAAAAGAACTTTTGGTCCACCAAAAGACTGATATACTGATTTGAGCAGTAAATGAGACTAACAACACCCTCTTCTTTCAACCTCCCTACACTTGCCTTTGCATAGTGCCTCTGAACCACAATCTCTAACCACTTCCCTTCTTGGATGGGTTGGTCGTCTTGGGAAGAACTGTTTTCCTCTTTAACTTCATGCATAACTTCTGCTGTGAAGTTTATAGAAGGTAATTTGAGCTTCTTTGCCTTGATCCTCGATCCAAGGTGGCTCAAACGAATGTGAAGTACATCTGCTCCACAAAACTTTCATTTGTACCTATTTGAAAAGTTGCAAACAACAATTGTTAACAACAACAGGCATGCAGACAACAATTGCATGGGCTAAAGAAACATATTTCACATCTTGTGAACCCTTCCATGTCTTATATCTGCATACAAATGATTAGCTAGATAACAAGCCAATAAAACATGCCTTTACAAGAAATGACCCTTTAAATCAAGCATGTAGGAAAAAGACCTTTAGGACTCTTTTCCAAAAGATGAAACACTTCATCCTTATCTCCATTTTAGGAATCAAGTTAACTTCTCCCAAGCCAACATTACATGCATCTCATGCTCACGCATACATTCCATCTATCAACTTTCACTTAAGTACACTGTACTTTTGAAGCTGAAATGAACATATTGTTGCAACAATAAAGTGCGTTTCCTACTCAACTTCTTTCTATTTACCATTTGGTAAGATCCTGCAACTTGCATTTATTCCACAAAGAAATGCAAATAAATGCATGACTAGACATGCAGCCTTAATTATATAAGAATTCTAACCATTTCTTACCAATCCATTTCAAATGTCCCTCCTTTATTTGCACATCAGCATCAATATGTGAATCATCCTGAAACACATCAATCATGGAATCTTTATTTCCATCCCTGCCATTTTCTTTTTCCACTTTCTCCTTCAGCTTTGGTGGAAGTAGCACTGGATTCAAAGTCCAACACCTTTCAGCAAGATGCCCTTGCTTATGGCAGTAACTGCAACACATGTGCATCCTTTTGACAACATGATTTGCCTTGTCCTATGGACATTTGGATGCTTGCTTCTTTTCCTTCAAAAGTTTCCTATATGTGGCCATCCTCTTCCAACATCTAGAAACATAATGGTTATCCAAACCACAAAAGGAACATGCAATTATTTTTCCATGCTTTACAAAATCAAAAGGAATGTGTTTAGAATTGGATTTATGACTGCCTCTTTCACCTTTATTGCCTTCATGAGGAGGTGAGACAAATGAAGGAGTGGCTCCCTTTGGAACACCATCACTTTCTTCAATGTTTTGGATTGCATATTACTGTGGTGTGGTTTCTGAGAGGAGTTCAGATATTCCACAGTGCTCATCTTTTATATGGTCCCAAGTCGTTCCAGCTTAATCAGTTTGCTAACGTGTTTAGACTCAGCACTCTCTTTTACTTTGCTGGCCTTCAGTGCTGCGGAGGCATCAATGACTTTCCATAGGTCCTGCTCGATTGTTGTTGCCAGCTTCAGGTGCGATTACTGTGGTGTGGTTTCTGAGAGGAGTTCGGATATTCCACAGTGCTCATCTTTTATATGGTCCCACGTCATTCCAGCTTAATCAGTTTGCTAACGTGTTTAGACTCAGCGCTCTCTTTTACTTTGCTGGCCTTCAATGCTGCGGAGGCATCAATGACTTTCCATAGGTCCTGCTCGATTGTTGTTGCCAGCTTCAGGTGGGATTACTGTGGTGTGGTTTCTGAGAGGAGTTCGGATATTCCACAATGCTCATCTTTTATATGTTCCCACGTCGTTCTAGCTTAATCAGTTTGCTAACGCGTTTAGACTCAACGCTCTCTTTTACTTTGCTGGCCTTCAGTGCTGCGGAGGCATCAATGACTTTCCATAGGTCCTGCTCGATTGTTGTTGCCAGCTTCAGGTGGGATTACTGTGGTGTGGTTTCTGAGAGGAGTTCGGATATTCCACAGTGCTCATATTTTATATGGTCCCACGTCGTTCCAGCTTAATCAGTTTGCTAATGTGTTTAGACTTAGTGCTCTCTTTTACTTTGCTGGCCTTCAGTGCTGCGGAGGCATCAATGACTTTCCATAGGTCCTGCTCGATTGTTGTTGCCAGCTTCAGGTGGGATTACTGTGGTGTGGTTTCTGAGAGGAGTTCAGATATTCCACAGTGCTCATCTTTTATATGGTCCCACGTCGTTCCAGCTTAATCAGTTTGCTAACGTGTTTAGACTCAGCGCTCTCTTTTACTTTGCCGGCCTTCAGTGCTGTGGAGGCATCAATGACTTTCCATAGGTCCTGCTTGATTGTTGTTGCCAGCTTCAGGTGGGATTACTGTGGTGTGGTTTCCGAGAGGAGTTCGGATATTCCACAGTGCTCATCTTTTATATGGTCCCACGTCGTTCCAGCTTAATCAGTTTGCTAACGTGTTTAGACTCAACGCTCTCTTTTACTTTGCTGGCCTTCAGTGCTGCGGAGGCATCAATGACTTTCCATAGGTCCTGCTCGATTGTTGTTGCCAGCTTCAGGTGGGATTAATGTGTTGTGGTTTCTGAGAGGAGTTTGGATATTCCACAGTGCTCATCTTTTATATGGTCCCACGTCGTTCCAGCTTAATCAGTTTGCTAACGTGTTTAGACTCAGCGCTCTCTTTTACTTTGCTGGCCTTCAGTGCTGCAAAGGCATCAATGACTTTCCATAGGTCCTGCTCGATTGTTGTTGCCAGCTTCAGGTGGGATTACTATGGTGTGGTTTCTGAGTGGAATTCGGATATTCCACAGTGCTCATCTTTTATATGGTCCCACGTCGTTCTAGCTTAATCAGTTTGCTAACGTGTTTAGACTCAGCGCTCTCTTTTACTTTGCTGGCCTTCAGTGCTGCGGAGGCATCAATGACTTTCCATAGGTCCTGCTCAATTGTTGTTGCCAGCTTCAGTTGGGATTACTGTGGTGTGGTTTCTGAGAGGAGTTCGGATATTCCACAGTGCTCATCTTTTATATGGTCCCATGTCGTTCCAGCTTAATCAGTTTGCTAACGTGTTTAGACTCAGCACTCTCTTTTACTTTGCTGGCCTTCAGTGCTGTGGAGGCATCAATGACTTTCCATAGGTCCTGCTCGATTGTTGTTGCCAGCTTCAGGTGGGATTACTGTGGTGTGGTTTCTGAGAGGAGTTCGGATATTCCACAGTGCTCATATTTTATATGGTCCCACGTCGTTCCAGCTTAATCAGTTTGCTAACGTGTTTAGACTCAGCGCTCTCTTTTACTTTGTTGGCCTTTAGTGCTGCGGAGGCATCAATGACTTTCCATAGGTCCTGCTCGATTGTTGTTGCCAGCTTCAGGTGGGATTACTGTGGTGTGGTTTCCGAGAGGAGTTCGGATATTCCACAGTGCTCATCTTTTATATGGTCCCACGTCATTCCAGCTTAATCAGTTTGCTAACGTGTTTAAACTCAACGCTCTCTTTTACTTTGCTGGCCTTCAGTGCTGCGGAGGCATCAATGACTTTCCATAGGTCCTGCTTGATTGTTGTTGTCAGCTTCAGGTGGGATTACTGTGGTGTGGTTTCTGAGAGGAGTTCGGATATTCCACAGTGCTCATCTTTTATATGGTCCCACATCGTTCCAGCTTAATCAGTTTGCTAACGTGTTTAGACTCAACGCTCTCTTTTACTTTGCTGGCCTTCAGTGTTGCGGAGGCATCAATGACTTTCCATAGGTCCTGCTCGATTGTTGTTGCCAGCTTCAGGTGGGATTACTGTGGTGTGGTTTCTGAGAGGAGTTTGGATATTCCATAGTGCTCATCTTTTATATGGTCCCACGTCGTTCCAGCTTAATCAGTTTGCTAACGTGTTTAGAATCAGCGCTCTCTTTTACTTTGTTGGCCTTCAGTGCTGCGGAGGCATCAATGAATTTCCATAGGTCCTGCTCGATTGTTGTTGCCAGCTTCAGGTGGGATTACTGTGGTGTGGTTTCTGAGAGGAGTTTGGATATTCCACAGTGCTCATCTTTTATATGGTCCCACGTCGTTCCAGCTTAATCAGTTTGCTAACGTGTTTAGACTCAGCGCTCTCTTTTACTTTGCTGGCCTTCAGTGCTGCGGAGGCATCAATGACTTTCCATAGGTCCTGTTCGATTGTTGTTGCCAGCTTCAGGTGGGATTACTGTGGTGTGGTTTCTGAGAGAAGTTCGGATATTCCACAGTGCTCATCTTTTATATGGTCCCATGTCGTTCCAGCTTAATCAGTTTGCTAACGTGTTTAGACTCAGCACTCTCTTTTACTTTGCTTCTTCAATGTTGTCAGAGTTTCCACAACTCTCTGGTTCAAGTGTGTGCTTTTGAACACCTGCATCATGCGAATGATGTTTCGAGCTATTGCATTCCTCCTGAATATAATCCTCACACTTCTGAGGTAGAGGACCTACAATGAAACTCCTTTTTGGAACTGTTTCAATGGCCGTCATGGCGGCTTTGGAACTCTCTCCATAAGGCTGTCCATAGCCAAGACCTAAATACCTTGTGCATGTTTTCCCAATCCTTTTTCTTCATAGCCCATCTTTGACATTAGCTTGGAACCTATGCCTCTGGTATGTTTTTCAAAAGAACCAATATAAGCATTCTTAGAGGAATTTGAAGACAAACATGAATGGTTTACCTTTTCTTCAAGCTGATACTTGGCCAAGGCTTCTTTCGCGACAAAGAGTTGTGATTCCAACTCATGCATCCTTTGCAGGTTCATAGTTGCAATATGAAATTGCCTCTCCATTTCCTGCAATTTGTCAGAAAGCATCTGCTTCTCTTCCTCCACAGAATTCAACGACTCTCTAAGTATGTTGCTCTTCCTTCCATCCTCATACATTTCTCTCACCATATCCATCATGGTGGATAAATCTTGCTTCATGTCTCCATTAAAGGAACTTCGAGAGCAAGAAGAATATGAGAACTCACTTGTAGAAGTTGTCATTTTCAAAATGCATAAAGAACTTCAAACAAGATTAATAAGGAGCTTATTCAGCAACCTTTTGCAACAAACCTCTTGTGCTTCAAGGGTTGCTTTGAGGTCCTTTGGGATAGAAGAATGCCTTCAACCCTTCTTCCTTCTTGTCCTTCCTGGACTGAGCTATCAATAGCTCTCCCTTCACCTCTGCAAAATCAAGCAATAGTCAGTTTGCAACCAAGCATCGATGAGGCAATCAATCCTTGACTATCAAAACACCTTTCAGATAAACAATCTTTGCCCTATCAATCAAGCATTCTGATACAACCTTCTTTGAAGGTGGGGTTAATCAATCTTAAGCTCCGATACCACCTGATCTGAAAATGGGGCTCTTAGGCTTCTTGTCTAACTTACAAGCACCTCTCCCACTTCCAAGGCTTTAAATTTTCCCAAGTCTATTTGATTAACCAATGCGGAAATAAGAAATGCTTGAAAATATGGGTGTATGCTTGTATTTGTTTTCAGCTGATTATTTACTTTAAAATTTGTTGCTTGTGCTGATATGGGAAGGTACTTAAACTGATATATAAATTCATATAACAGTAGTTAAAGCAGCAATAAAACAAACACATAAGGCAACAATATAGTATGGAGTTCACCCTGATATCTTGGGCTACGTCTCCTTGAGTTCTAATCTACTCGATTAGGCTCTCTGGGATTATGGCTTCGATTCTTTTACACATGCTACACTTAACTCCAATGTTTTATACAGGAACATTGGGCTCAGAACACCATCTTATCCCTTGGCTCTTGAAGCTCTTCGGCTTTCTAACTCTGGCTCTTGGCTCTGGCTCTGGCTCTTGCTCTAGCTGTGGCTCTGACTCTAGCTCTGGCTCTGTGGTTCTACCTCTGGTTTTGGCTCTCAACTCTTGCTTCTGGCGCTCGCTCTGGCTCTTGGCTCTGGCTGTGTCTTGTGGCTCTCTGCTCTAGCTTTCCTAAGCTCTTTCGCTTGGCCTTTGCATGCCTTTGTGAAGCGCTCGACTTCCAAGCAACTCCAATAATAATATGCTGCTATCAATTGAGCTCTCTGGCTTTTCCACTCGACCTCCAAGTGACTCCCCAGACTCTCCAGAGTCTTTGTGCATTCAACGTCTTCTCACTGTTCATTCTTTTTCTGCCTATTACAGTGAGCTCTTACTCTGGCTTCCCTACTTCCAAGTCTGCTTACTACTTCTTAGGCTTCTCTCTTTTTCTCCCCTCCTCTACTTTATCTGTTCGTGGCTCTTAGAACCATTCCGTTCCCCGACTATTTGTTTCCTCTCCCGGTTCTTCGGATCACCTGCCTCTGTGCTGGAATTCCCTGCTTTGTGTCATCATCATTGTAACGCTTCACAGAGAGGTGGCCACTTGTCTCGTCACAAGCTGAGCCAACTCTTCCTCAAACGGTTCGTTACTTCAGTTACTCTATGAAATGATTCATTCGCCAACTCAGCAGTCCAATCGGACTTCAACCTTTATGTGCCGAAGCTTATTTTCTCCGTCGAATCTAGTTTCCCATCGGGCGCAATCTCCGCCATTAGATTTGGGGCCTCTAGATCCTACGATTATCAATCTTATCGCACGGTTGACTTGCTCGGACGTTAGCCCGTAATGAAAGTGGTTTTCTCTCTCATTCGCCAGACATGCGTCAATCACTATATGGCATCGCTGGGTCCTCTAACAATTACGCTTACCACCCAAAATGCTTCCGATATTCTGCTGGTTTTGGAGTGCGGGACCCGCTTGTCGTTTCAGCGCTTTTCCCACAGTTTTCGGGTTTTCCTTGTGACCGTGCGCTCAGGGCTTTTCCTTCTCAGGAGGTTTTGCCCAGCGATGCGCTAAACACACATCAGAAACAACCTCCGTTTTCTGGTTTGAGCCTCCTAACTTCCATTTTTGCGCCATGCACAGTCCCCATGGGCCACCGGTCAATGCACTTTGACCGAAGGTCCTCGTTGCTCTGTGTTGGCTGCAAATTGTCATTGTTCAGAGGTTAGTTCTGATAGGTTTTGACATCCATAAGACTTTAAACTCCAGTATGAGCTTTTACAGAGTTTGGGTAGCTTTAAGAGAGTTTAAGGATCCAATTTTGGACCAAAAACTAATATCAAATCCATAAAACTTTTTGCCAATATCACTGACAAACTCTTCAGACCAGGTGCTAGGAAGAGCTCAGACCCAAATACTATGTTACAACCTTATCTATTTTTCCTATTAGCAATTGTCGTCAAGCAACATCAAACTTCATCAGGCCATCCACATAATCATGGTATGGATTATTTTAGTCATTATACATCAAGGATAAAGCATATAAGTTTCATCCATTCATTGTGAGATTTCTGCAATACGAATCACTGCATACTGAATCACAATTGCTCACACTTCAATCAATGTGTCAATGCAAATGATGTCAATACATAATCAATATTGAATGGTGAATTTAGGCATTTTCAAGTATCAAATCTGATCAATACCCTAACTTGTTATCACTATGACTTCAATCAATCCATAAGCCAAAACATATCCATGAATTGTCAAGCATCATGAAATTTACTAAAACATAAAAATTGAATCTACTCTACTCATCTGTTGAAAGAAATTCATGATCGAGAAAGGAAATCATAAACATGTGACATGAATCAATAAAAAAACACGTGGAATTATCTAGGGGAAAGCAACTACTCAAAACCCCTTCCTGTCTGTATTGCATTTATCAGAAAATAGAGAAGAAATACAATGCTTGCTCTAGCCCCAACAACCTTTGCACTAGTATAATCTATCTCATTTCTTCATAGAGTGACCTTGTCCAACACTTAACCAATTTTCCTGCCTACCAAACTCCTATTTCCTTGCATTGTTCCTTGAGGAATTAGCCCGTATTTCGTAGAATTTTTCCTCCAAGGAATTGCGTAGTTCATTAAGGCTCTTCCTTTGACCTCATGCACTACCTAAACAACTTGGAATAGTCTAGAATTGATAGTAAAATTCCCTTGAACTACAATGTCAATTGGTTAACTTGAGTTATCTGCATGCATCAATTATTTTGGGCTAATTTATGAGTTAACCGGTTGATCACTGAGGTACACACCCCACTACTGGACCCTCCACTAGTTCTCTAATATTTAGAACTAGTTTAACTCACAATAACTCAAATTAACTGAAATAGATTGCTAGAAATTAGCAATCAATCATAATAAATTGAAGTAAGTGTCTCCTACTCAAATTAACTAAGTGATAAGTGCCACATCACCTCAGTTAACTACATCCAAGTATTTTACTGAAATTGAAATTCAAATTTTAATCTAGTTTGAACAAGGCAAAGTCAAAACTAGATTTTCTTGCTGCATTTTCAATACTCCCTCTCAGCAAGAAAAGGATTATTTGATACCCCTATCTTGCCTCTATGGAACTCAAATTTTTCATTTGACAAAGCCTTTTTCAATGTATCTGCATCCTGTTCCTCGACAGGGATGTACTCCAATAACATGATCTGCCTTTGCACACAATCTCGTAGATGGTGATACTATATGTCCATATGCTTGGATCGATCACAAAATACAAGATTCTAATAGAGTTGCATACAAATCTGATTATCACAGTAAATCACAGTAGGATCCATCATCTGACCAAATAATCCAAGAAGAATCTTTCTCATCCAGATCACCTCACACGTCACTTGACTTGCAACCATGTACTCTGATTTTGACGAGCTAAGTGCAACAAATATCTACTTCTTGCTGTACCAAGAAACTGCTACTGACCCAACACTAAAAATTCCTCCTGATGTGTTCTTCCTCTCTGATAGAATCCCCACCAAATCTACATCTGTGAAGTCTTGCAACTTTACTCCCTCTGTCCGCATGTACCAAAGATCAAACTGAGTGGTGCTTCTGAAGTATCTCAACACATGATTTGCTCCCTTCCAATACAATTTGGTTTGCTTAACCATTGATTGACTAATATGGTTAACTGCATAACACATGTCTGTTCATGTGTTCACAAAATACATGAGTGAACACACAAGATGCTTGTAAATGGTAGCCTCCACTTCCTCACCTAAAGTGGCATCCTCTTTCCTCCAACTGCCTGCTAGAGGAGTGTCCATGGGTTTGCCACTCTCCATGCAGAACTTCTTCAATATCGTGTTGGCATACTTTCCCTTAGAGACAAACAATTCCCCATCTCCTTGTAATACTTTCAAACTGAGAAAATAATGCATCAATCCCATGTCCTTCATCTTAAATTCTCTTGTAAGATCCTCTTTGCAAGAGTTGATCAACTTCTCATCACCAGTTAAAATTAAATCATCGACATATAATACTATAATAAATAATTTACCTTCAACAACAATACAGTAAAGTTTTGCATCTTCTTCACTTTTGGTGAAGCCCAACCATGTGAGATAGTTGTCGATGCTGGTGTACCAAGCACGGGGTGCTTGTTTCAATCCATAGAATGCTCGCTTGACTCAACACACATGCAACTCTCTGTCAAAGGTCTCAAAACCTTTTTGTTTTTTAATGTACACATGTTCCTCAATAACTCCATTGAGGAATGTTGTTTTCACATCCATATGGTGGATCTTCCATCCCATTCGTGCTGAAAGTGCTAGAATTGATATGATCAAAGAGTACCTTGTTACTAGAGAAAAGGTCTCCTTATAGTCAATTCCCTCCACTTGAGAGAACCCCTTGGCCATAAATCTACCCTTGTGTTTCTCAATGCTTCCATCTCCTGCTTGCTTCACCTTGTAGATCCATCTCGAACCCCCACTGATTTGTGCTCTGGTCTTGGGACCACTTCTCAAACAATGTTTCAAATAATGGAATCATATTCCTCTATCATAGCATCAACCCATACCGGTTTCTCTATAGCTTCCTCGAATGAGGATGGCTTAGTCTCTACAAGCTCACTCATCAGATCCATGTAGCCAGTGTATCGATCTGGTGACCTCCTCTACTTGTGTTGTGATGTGGTTGTTCCCACATTCTCTCTAGCATTATAAAATAATATGTTAGCTTCACTAATTCATTTCCTTCCATCTATGGATGTCTTTGCTTGAGTGGATGTCTCCACTCTTTGCTCCTTTTCTTGTGGCTGTTCCAAAAGTTTTCGAGGTTCTTCTTTTGGAGCTAAAAGATCCTCAACTGAATGCAACTGAATATCCCTCTCAAGAGAAAACCTCATTTCCTTCTTCTCATCCAACTTCACATCTCTACAAACAACTGTCATCCTGAGAGATGGTAAGTACACACAATAGTTGTGAGGTGTTTGTGTGTACCACAAAAATATGCCCAACTTTGCTGTTGGATTTATCTTTTTCCTTAAATCCTTGGAAACATGACAGTAAAATGATGATCCAAAGATCTTGAAGTGTGACACATCTAGTTTGTTCCCCAAAAAAGCTTCCTCTGGTGTGCTCATGCCAAGAATCCGATGAGGACTCCTGTTCTGCAAATAAACTGATGTGTTGCATGCTTCAACCCACAAGTGTAGTGGTAGGTCGTGGTGATGCAACATTTCCATTGCTGCTCACATAATACTTATGTTCTTCCTCTTAGCCACCCCATTTTGCTATGGGTTGTGGGGTTCTATCAACTCCTTTCGAATGGCTTCCTTTGCACAGTTTTTTTTAAAATCATTCGACACATACTCACCTCCATTATCACTCATGAGAGCCTTCACTTTCTTGTCAGTTTCTTTCTCAACAAGTGCTTTAAATTCAACAAACTGGGAGAATGTCTGGTCTTTATTCTCCATGAAGAAGATCTGACACTTCCATGAGAAATTATCTACACATATTACATAATACATGTGCTTGGAAGTGGAGGCTTTCGAGAAAGGTCCACCATTAGGGGAATTTTGAGGTCTAAAATGGGCCTCCTGAGGAAATTGTAAAACAATAGTGGAAATAATAAAATAAGATTAGATTATATCACCAATTTTAGAGGGAAAAAAGAAAAAACTATTTTTTCAACTTATCTCCCTATGAGTTTACTCAGATTTTGAGTGAAAACACTTTTTGGATGCATAATTTGATTCCTCATACAAAGAGTACCCATGTTGCATACTTTCGATGGACCCTAGTACACGAGAAATGAGAAATACATGAAAACCGTGATTGCAATCACGTTTTTTTCATGTATTTCCCATTTTTAGTGTAGCAGGGTCCATCAAAAGTATGCAACATGGGTACTTCTTGGATGGGGAATTAAATTTTGCATCCAAAGAGTACTCCTTATTGAAATTTGAGTCAAACCTTAGGGAGAAAAGTCTTTAAACCGTGGTAAAATATGTTTTTCTCCATTACAACAATGCCTCCCTGACGACCAAATGTCTAGGTAATGTCTATATTTCTCTTTGATTTAATTTTTTAGTAGATTAGCATTGCAAATTAGCTTAAAATTTCCATTGTTTTTGAAAAAAAATCCCTACGTGGTGTGTTTGACATGTTTGGTTCGCACTGTTAGAGGTGCAACCTGTAAATTTACAAGGTGCACCACAATTCTGTGTGTGAACATAACAAACCACTATTGTTGCGGTGTATTTCGTAAATGGAAATGCCCAGGGAAAGCTATAAATTGTATGTTTATGCATTACGCTTTGAGCATTTATATTTACCAAACGCATCTTAAAAATAATATTTAAAAATATAACTATAGCTCGGTGCATTCGATAACTTGAGCGTTCCAAGCCGGTGCGAAAAGGTTATACGTGTGCACCAGTGCATAGCTGTGATGCACCATGATGAAAATTTAAATTTGTGAACCAACAATGGTGCGTCATACATATGTGTGCACCGGTGACGGTGCGGTTGTGTTTGACAGCGCGTCGGAGCTAATGCATGACTGTGTTTTGGGCACACCGATGATTTTTTATTTAATTAAAAGTTATGTTTCCATATTTATAAATACATTTTTCATTTAATAAAAAATTTAAATTTTATGTATGAGGCTGATGTATCTTATATGTCAATCATGTAACAAAGACATCAACAAAGGGAGTAGGAGTAGGAGCAAATGGCAGACCCATACAATATGGTCCGACCATGGGAGGCTAGAGAGTGGTAGAGGGATTTCTACCCTTGCCTTATTACTGCAATGACCTAAGTGCTCTTAAGGGATGTAGGCGTCCTCAAGTACTATGATGAGGCTACATCCCTGAAGGTGCACTCTATGTTATTGACACATCTGATCCATTGATGGAATGCCTAGGAGTAGGGTTTCCGTGTTGGTCCTGGGCCGTGGTGTAGGTCCTCTTAGGAGGAAATATACTTTGTCACTGGCCTATCTAGGAGAGAGGAGGATTTTCCCAGTTCCTTGATGTCCCCCATGGGGTTACAACTGAGACTCAACTTTCCTACACTCATAGATATGTCAAGCCTTGTGGTACATCCCGTAGATTTTCAAGTGAGTGGTGGACAACTACAAATTTCTTCTTTTGTTGCATAGGAGGTTACATGCCTCTCATTATTAGTCACCACCATTGCACACTCTAGTAGTGATGGGAAACACATTAGTTTCCCTCTTTTGTATTATGTTGATTCTTTGATTTAGGTACCACATTGTATCAGACGGTCTGCTATTTTTTTGAGGTATTTTTATATGGATTTAGATCGATGTCATGTGTTGAGATTGTTGAGAAATCTAGGGCAACGAGATTAGGTGATTTCTCTTGCTTATGATAAACACTTGTGAATATTTTACTTATCTTGACTAGGTTCTTCTTTAGCTTGATTAATATTGTGTTCCTTTCACCAAACAACTACAAAAACATTTTGAACAATGAGACAAAGGACATAAGAATTAGGCAATCTCCAGGGCCAAAACCTCTCCAAACTTGAGAGGAAAACCCACATAAGTCTTCTTCTTATAGAATCTTCAATTTGATGAATTCCAAGACCTAGGCCCTTGACTGAAAAATCCCTCCAAGGCCAAGTCACATTTCCGTCCTTTAATACTTCTTCTTCCTTATGGTCAAATTGATTGCTACACCATAGATTTTGACTTCCTCTTCTATTTTGGCCTCTTATTACAAGCCTGCAATTTTTCGGCCTACCTATAAAAATAACATATTGACATGTGTGGATTGATTGGGGTTGATTTTGTAGGCTTCTCTTCTTCGCTTGGCTTGGACACTTCCTTTTGAGAACTCATCTTGTAAGAATGCTTTTGCCTTGGGTTATTGACAAGTTTTTAAGGTCTGCAATTTCTTACAGCATAAACCCTAGCTACAGTCACATGTGCGTGATTACTTGACCCAAAAACAACATAAGAAGACTTCAATCTTATTCTCCTTCTCTTTGCTTCTCAAGAGGCTACCTTCCCTCGCTATTCACACTTCTATTCTTGTTGTGGAAGCTTGATGGATTTTGTCCTTGAGTGAGGTCGAGTCCTCCTATATATAGTCTTCTCCCCCATGCAAATAGGCCGACTTGACATATTCCTTAGGTTGACATCTTCTTTTGATAAGCTAATCACTCCTTTGTGAGGGAGGACTTCTTTTTAGCGCTTATAAAAGGTACTGGAGGGTCTTTTGACTCTATATTTGACTCAAATAATTTTATTTACAATATGTAACATGCCCAAGAAGGGTCTTTCATACATGAAAATGACTCCTTGGAATTGGAGACTCAATGACAAGCCCTAGAAACTCCCAATGGGAGCTTAACCTAAAAATAATTTCTCTTGAGAATGAAACCCATGCCTCAAGATCAACAATAATAAATTTATTTTTCTCTTTACATCAAATAAAATCATGATTACACATGTCATTATGAAGACCAAACCTAGTTACATATTTCAACACTCCCTCTTAAATAGGAATGTATTCATAATATATACAAGGTACTTGCACATTCTCAATATGAAGAATTCTCATAAGAATAGTCAGATTGATAACCCATTTGTTTAGCATCATATCATCCTTCATTGTCACTTAGCAACGCCTTGAATAACAACTCTATCTCTCCAAAAGATCAGAGCACAATGTTGGTGAGACCAATGATTTATAGACACCATCATCATTGTTTCTCTTGGAACATACCCCACCCGGGTTCTCTCAGAGTATGTTCCACTAGGACTATTCTTATCTTGGATTCCCAGTCCTCAAAGAATATTGGTCCTTTACAAATATTCTTATCTTGGGTGCCTTAAAACATGCTCAAAGTGTATTTGATGCCATATATTTACCCAATCCTCCATTACTTCTTCCAAAGTGAAGATAAGAATGATGTGTCAATCTCTCCTCATGGCCTTCAATAACACTTACGGTTGTTAGTCCTGGTCTAGTGTATGACACATGAAGTAGAGAACCATATATCTCATCCCTATTAACCAAGCATGACCAACCCATTCATTAAAATGAATGTACCTAAGCTCCCTCTTAACTAGGAACTTGCTTCCAACATCTCTCTAGGCCGAGACAATTAGCTACTTGTAGGGCTCCCTCTATTGATGTCATGAATTTCATCTTATTTGCTTATGGAGACTTCAAATTTTGGGACTTATTTGAAGGGAATCGACCGTTCATCACTTTCATTCATGAATCATGTCAGTCATGTCATCCTTTATTTCATTGGAAAGTGATCCATTAGTCCATATCTGGCTTTCCTTCATACATCTACTTTCTTCACATCATGTTTCCTTCAAGATCTTTCATCGTAGCATATCAGTACCAGTTGTAGGTGACATCCACAAATCTTCCTTTGGTAGCCCTGTATTAGCCCATCCAAATATTATTCAAAAACAAAAAATGAACATTGAATTACCTTTGTGATGGTCTTACATCATGACATTTTCTTGTTGTATCAACATCCTGCATTCATATTGACACATCTTCAAAAAGATATTAAATGTCAAGGGTCATATTCCTTTCCATACTTCATTAGAATCTTCATACCTTTTCCGTGGAGATTTCAAGGTGAATCCTTCTGGACATCAGATGTTCGTTTCCTTTTCTATGTGACCATAGTTGCATCTTTCACAATCTTTCTTTACTTTCTTCACATATTGCATCCCACAAACTTCCATCCATAGTTCCTTCATTTTGTCAACTACCTCATGTTCCGTATGAGGAATTATTATGTTGATTTCATCTTAGTCAATATGTGGACTATGCCTTCATGCATCCTTCCATAGGAGGAGATCTATTTCTCATGATCATGCCCATAAGGTAGAGAATTTATCCATGTTTCCTGCAACTATATGACATGACTCAATTTTATTAAGTACAAGCATACATACCTCATCTCTTCCTTTTGGTCATCTAGAATTCCTTCGACAACTTCCTTGATTGAAAGAAATTAAATCATCTTGACCTGCTTCAATTCTTCTGACATCACACCATCATCCCATGAATCCCATACAAGGTGGAATTCACAGCCAAACACTTGCTTCTTCGAGCAGGTGAACCTTCAACTGAAGATTCCAATGGAGGATCTTGATCATCTTCATCCTGCAAATGATCCATTTTGTTGAAATTTGTCCTTGAATTAAATTGTGAATTAAAATCGAATTTAGTCTTAACAGCCACTTGAAATTAATTAATTAACTTATTTTAAATTAATTAGTTGGATAAATTCAAGTTAGAAGTCTTTCTGAAGTCATGTAAGAGTTATCCCTTAAATTAAGGAGATAATATTGAGTTATATTTGAGTTGTAATTAGTTAACTCAGTTTACTAATTTAAGTCCAGTTAAATTAGCTCCAAATTGTTTGAGGAACTAATTGTGAGTTAATAGTCAGTTGATGCATGCATGCACTCAACTAGTGCTTCTCTAGTTATCTGAAGATTCCCTCATCAGAAACTCATGCATGTCTATTATGAGAAAGACCGAGTTGAGATTAAAGTCAAGGAAAATGTACTATCATTTGCATGTGTTTTCTCAAAGAGAAAACTCATGCATGCAGTGAAGGATTTATCCTTGAGGATTATGTAGTTTTGGAAAGAGATCATCCACAAGGAACAACACAAGGAAATAGAAGTTTGGAGGGAAAAGAGGAAGGCCGGAGAGAAGCCAATATTTCCTGTGAGCATCTGTGAGGATTGTACTGGGAGCTGGCTAGCTGTGAGAGCTAAGACTTTGTATAATTCCTATTTATTTCCACCATGTATGATAATACAACAGAGTGGTGATTTTTCACTGAGGCTTTCCTCAAATTATTTTCATGTGTATTGTGCCATTGATTCTTCTTCTTTTGGTTATATTGTTCAGCTCGATCTTTAAGCTTCCACAAATTGATAGTAGAAGTAGGTTATAGTATTCTGCTTTGATTTATATTGCATTATCAAGTTAACCTACCATCAGATTTTCTACATGGTATCAGAGCTGGATTTGTAGAATTTTTTTACATGGTATCGGAGTTGGATTTGTAGAGATTTTCTACATGGTATCGAAGCTATGAACAATATACTGAGAAGAGAATTCAAAGTTTGAAGTTCGGGGTTGCAGGTGCAAATCGAATTCATATCATACTTCAAGGTTGGCCAATGACGTTCTATGGCTTGAGACTCGAGTATGCCTTGGAAGGTAGCTCGAATTACATAGCATGGAAAGATTGAATGGAGGCAGTATTAGAAGACAATGGCTTGAAGGAATTCATTGATCAAGAAATCCCAAAGCCAACTTCAACTAATGCACAAGATTTGGCTGAGTGGAAGAAGTGTGTGGCGAAGGTGAGACGGATCATCCTTGAGGGAGTTTAAGACCATATTGTCTCGAGTCTCCATGGGAAGGATACTCTATTTTCAATGTGGAAGACATTGAAGGAACTCTACCAGAACAGTAGCGACCAGAGGAAATTGACGTTCAAGGATAAGCTTTGAACAAGCTCACCACCTATAGAGATGAGCTTGGAAGTGTGGGAATAACTACTAATGATGATGATATGGTGAGCTTCGCTCTCCTTGGCCTTCCAAAGTGTTGGAATATCTACCAGGACTCTGTGAATGGAAGAGAGAAACTATTGGATTGGGAACGGCTATGGTCGGATCTTATGCAGGAGGAGATCAGGAGGAGCACACGAGATGGTTCTTCATATAAGAATGATAATGAAGAAAATCTGGCCTTAGCAAGTAAGGTAAGGGAAGGGAAGGGGAAGGCTTCCCATCTCAAATCGAATTCTTCTCATGGAGGGAAGAAGGGTTACATGTCTAAAGTAAGATGCTTTAATTGTCACAAGATGGGACATTATGAAACTAATTTCCCATCGAATAAGTCCAAGAAGGGATCCTTGGAAGGATCAGAAGGTGAGGCATTAGCTTCTCAGTTCGAAATGGACTTTACCCTCATCGCATGCATGGTGTCATCGATGATGGGTTATGTCTGGTATCTTGATAGTGGAGCCTCATTCCACATGACCGGTGATAAAAATTTATTCAGTGCCTTGGAGGACAAAGACCTCAAGATGTGCATAGAGATGAGTGACGACAAAAGGTATAGTGTTTCAGGAGTGGGCATGGTTGCTTTTCAGAGGGAGCATGGAGCTCCTCTCACCTTGACAGATGTGATGTATGTGCCTTGATTGAAGAAGAACTTGGTATCGGTCACGATTTTGGAAGACAAAGGCTACAATTTTGTCTTCAGTAAAGGAAAGGCGTTCCTAAGACACATAGCCACAGGTCAGACCAAGAGGATAGGGATTCGGGTGAAGAATCTCTATAAACTAGAGGTAGATGATTGTTCAGCATTGAGTACAAAAGCTGAATTGGTGCAAAGCCAAGACATTGGTGAGTTGTGGCACAGGTAGTTGGGCCATTTGCATCATGGGGCTTTGAAGATAATGTAGTAGATATCTACAAGACTTCCCAAAGGTAAACTTGAGCAAGTTGACACATGCAAAGGTTCTACCTTGGGAAAGTACACCAAGTCTTCCTTTCATGATCAAGATAGTCAAGCAAAGGTTATCTTAGAGCGAGTTCATACTAATTTGTGTGGACCATTCTCGACGAAATCCACAATGAAGCAAAGGTATTATGTGCTTTTCATTGATGACTATTCTCGTAAATGATGGATTTATTTAATGCGGAAGAAGAACCAAAGATTCACAAAGTTTTGTGAGTTCAAAGCTTTGGTCGAGAAAGAGTCAAGGAAGAATATCAAGGGCTTGAGAAGCGACAACACTGGAGAATATGTCTTTCAAGAGTTTAAGGACTTCTGTGTAGTGGAAGGAATTAAACGAGAGTTGACGGCACCTCATAACCCACAACAGAATGGGGTGGCCGAGAGGAAGAACATAACTATTGTAGGGGTAGCACAGTTAATGTTGCATGACCAAGGCCTACCACTTCACTTGTGGGCTGAGGCATGCAACACAACAGTTTATTTGTAGAATAGAAGCCCACATCGCATACGTGGGATGAAGACACCAGAGGAAGCTTTCTCTAGTAAGAGACTAGATGCGGGTAAATTATCTATGGCTCATCGGTATATTTCCATGTGACAAAGGATGCACAGAAGAAGCTTGAGCCGACAACAGAGTTGGGGATATTTGTGGGGTACACTGATACACCTCACAACTATCGGGTGTACTTGCCTACTAGTCGGAGGACAGTGGTTCGCAGAGATCTCAAGTTTGATGAGCAGCAGGCCATGCGAGTTTCCCTTGAGAGGGAGCTTCAACTATAGGTTATGGAGGAATTGTTGGTTCCTAAGGAGGAGGGGCCTCAGACTGATGCGGAGCAGCCACATGTAGAGGTTCCAGGAATGGAGACATCCACTCAAGTAGAGCCTTACAGAGATGGAAAAAAGCGCACAAGAGAAACTGACAGATTGTTGGAGGATGCGAGAGAGAATGTGGGAGCACCATATTCGCAGTGCAGACAAAGGAGGTCACCTAAGAGGTACATTGGATACATGGCCCTTGCTGGGGAATGTGTTGATACCGAGCCATCTTCCTTTGAGGAAGCATTGCAGCAGCCGATTTGGGTTGATGCTATGGTGGAGGAGTATGACTCCATAGTTCGTAATAGTCTTTGGGACGTGGTTCCGAGACCAAAGGACAAGTCAGTTGTGAGTTCCCGTTGGATTTACAAGGTAAAGCAAGCTGCTGATGGTAGTGTGGAGATGCATAAGGCAAGATTTGTTGCCGTGGCTTTTCACAGGTCAAGAGGATCATGTTGCTACAATATATCTCAACAGAGGAGAAAGATGCTGACATTTTGACAAAGGCATTGTCAAAGTGTAAATTCGAGTTCCATAGAGACAAGATCGAGGTGGTAGATAATCCCTTTCTTGTTGAGAGGGAGTGTTGAAATATGGCAACTAGAATATTCCAATTTAATTTCTCCTTGAATTAAATTGAATTCGAATCGAATTTAGTCTTAACAACTACTTGAAAATAATTAATTAAACAAGAGGGAGTGTTGAAATATGGCAACAAGAATATTCCAATTTAATTTGTCCTTGAATTAAATTGTGAATTAAAATCGAATTTAGTCTTAACAGCTACTTGAATAATTAATTAATTTATTTTAAATTAATTAGTTGGAGAAATTCAAGTTAGAAGTATGAAGTCATGCAAGAGTTATCCCTTAAATTAAGGAGATAAGATTGAGTTATGTTTGAGTTGTAATTATTTAACTTAGTTTACTGAGTTAAGTCCAGTTAAATTAGTTCCAAGCTGTTTGAGGAACTAATAGTGAGTTAACAGCCAGTTGATGCATGCATGCACTCAACTAGTGCTACTCCAGTTAACTGAAGATTCCCTCATCAGAAACTCATGCATGTCTATTATGAGAAAGACTCGGTTGAGATTAAAGTCAAGGACAATGTATTATCAGTTGCATGTGTTTTCTCAAAGAGAAAACTTATGCATGCAGTCAAGGATTTATCCTTGAGGATTGCGCAGTTTTGGAAAGAGATCATCCCCTTGGTAATACGTTTTCCACTTGGTAAGAGAAGATCATCCACAAGGAACAACAGAAGGAAATAGGAGCTTGGAGGGTAGAGAGGAAGGCTGGAGAGAAGCCAAGATTGCCTGTGAGCATATGTGAGGATTGTACTGAGAGCTGGCTAGCTGTGAGAGCTAAGGTTTTGTATAATTCCTATTTATTTCCACCATGTATGATAATACAATAGAGTGGGGTTATTTTAGTTGAGGCTTTCCCCAAAGTATTTTCATGTGTATTGTGCCATTGATTCTTCTTCTTCTGGTTATATTATTTAGCTCAATCTTTAAGCTTCCACAAATTGATAGTAGAAGTAGGTTATAGTATTCTGCTTTGATTTATATTGCATTATTGGGTTAACCTACCATTAGATTTTCTACATGGTATCATAGCTGGATTTTTAGAAATTTTATACACTTTTGAATATTGTATGATGATCTCTATACTAGATGACTTTCTTCTTCCCATAACTACTACTTATTCTTCTAATGAGGTTACCAAGGGCTACATCCTTCTACAGGTGTCTTCCATAGACTTATATTTCAACTATCTTTCATGCTTCTTATGATGATTTCAGAAGCTCTTGCTTCAATCGTATGATTATATGATGCCATCTCCTAACACAATGCATCCTATAATGCTTCTAATGATTCCTACCATTATATATATACTTTACAAAAGAAAACTTGAAACGAAAACTTGAAAAGAACTAGGTGAATAATATTATCTCAATCATAGTAGAGATCCTTTACTTCTCCTTCTTGGATTTCTTCTTTTCAATTTCTTATACTTATTCAGGGATATGGGCTTCTTTCATTCCTCTTTTGTTGTTGTCCTTCTTGAGCTTTGGACAATCTCTCTTGTAGTGCCCATATTCATGACAACCATAACATTGGATTTTTAACATATTTTTCTTCTTTTTATGAGGACCAAACTTCCCTTTTCTCTTAGCCATGGCAGAAAATGCTTGAGCTTGCTTGTTTGATCCTACATAATTTTTTTCTTTCATCCCGGTTTCTTCGATTTTGCATAATGACCACATTTCTTTGAAAGGAGTAGCTTCTTTCTTCCCATAGATTTTTGATGTGAAGTTGCATCATTCCTCTGGTAGTGCATTGAGCACTATGGTAGTCATTTCCTTCTCAGACATTATTTCTCCCAACTCTTGGAGTTGGCCTCTTATTTATGACACCCACATAAAGTATGAGGACATTCCTTATTCTTTTGATATCTTCATCTTGTAGAGTTATTACCTTAATGATATCACTTCTCCTGTAGTGCTTACGAAGAACAATTCTACAAGTTTGTCATATATTTATTTTGATATTTCTAATTTTGACACAAGGAATGAGGGGATTCTTGATGGATTATATGAGAATCCTTTTAGCCATTACTTCCCCTTTCATGTACTTTGAAAGATCTTGAGCTTCTTCCTCCATAGGTTTTGTGATTGAGCCTTAACATGTTCCGCAACTTCGTTTTCTATGAGGATTAAATCAATCCTCTTCTTCCATGCAAGAAAGTTTGATAACCCAACCAACTTGTTTCTTTCCTTGAAAAAATAAATTTTGATATATTGAGATGTGGACATAAAGATACTTACTTTTGAAGATACTCCTTGATGACAATATCTTCAATCTACTACCTTATTGAGTTTGAGATGATATGGAAATAGAAGATTTCTTTTTGAAGAAGATGTCTTCTCTGAAAAGTGATCCTTAACCCAAAGAGAGGGAGATCACCTTGAATCCTTGATGATGTTGAGAACGTCCTTGATCTTTCTTCCCTTGGATGAGTAGGCTTCAAGATGCTTATATTTGTAGATATTATTCAATTTGAGTAGAGGTAAGGTCTTATGAGGTCTCATTCTTTGAGGTGAGAAAGGTTCCAAAGAATGCTTCAAGTGTGGTAACTAGGGTTTTTTAGATATTCTTCTATTGAATTCCTTCAATATGATGATGTAATCCTTGTTATCAAAATGAGAGGATATTATTGATGATTTGATTCCCTTGATAATATTCTAAAACTTCAGTCCTTAAGTGTCCTTTGTTGATATTCCCTTAACTTATCACCTTAGCTCTAAAACCATGTTGAGAAATCTAGGGTAGCAAGATTAGGTGATTTCTCTTGCTTATGATAATTGGCTGTGAATACTTTTTACTTGTCTTGATTAGGTTTTTATTTAGCTTCATTAATATTGTTTTCCCTTCATTAAACAACTACAAAAACATTAATAACATTGAGACAAAGGACACAAGATATAGGTGATCAACCAGGGCCAAAACCTCTCCAAAATTGAGAGGAAAACCCACAAAATTTTTCTTCTTATAGAATCTTCAATTTGGCGAATTCCAAGACCTAGACCCTTGACTGAAAAACCCCTCCAAGGCCAAGTCACATTTATATCATTGAAGAATTCTTCTTCCTTCGAGTCAAACTAACTATAACACCATAGATTTCAACTTCCTCTTCTATTTCAGCCTCTTATTACAGCCATGTAATTTTTCGACCTACCTGTAATCATAGCATATTCACACGTTTGGACTAATTGGGATTGATTTTTTAGGCTCCTCTTCTTTTCTTGGCTTGGACACTTCCTTTTGAGAACTAGGCTTGCATGAATACTTCTTCCTTGGGCTATATCACAACATTTTAAGGTCAACAATTTATTACTGCAAAAACCCTAGATACAGTCGCAAGTGCGAGATTACTTGACCCAAAAAAAACACAAGAAGACTTCGATCTTCTTCTCCTTCTCTTTGATTCTCAAGAGGTTATCTTCCCTTGTTATTCAAACTTATATTCTTGTTGTGGAAGCTTGATGGATTTTGTCTTTGAGTGAGGTCGATTCCTCCTATATATAGTCTTCTCCCTCATGAAAATAGGTTGACTTTGTAGAAATTCCCACTGTAGATCAACAGATTATGCAATATACTAAAGCAAAATACAAGATCTACTTCTACAACAAACTTGCAGAAGCTTAATCGAATTTGAGCAAGATCAAATAGAACACATATAACAGACGAGGATAAATCAATCACACATGAACATAGAAATACTCTGGGGAAACCCTAAGCTAAAAACCCCGATCTTTGTATTATCATACAAGTGGAAATATGTTTAGATTACACAAATAATCAGCTCACAAGCTATCATGCTCTCAGTACAATTGAACAATACAACTCACAGACTGAATAGACACAAGATATGCCTTCCCTCAGCCCTCCAAACCTCTTATTTCCTTGCACAGTTTTCCTTGGGGTCCAGTGCTGCCACCTATGTGAATTGGCCTCATCACACACTCATCAAACCCAAAAGTAATTCCACAACCTCCAAGGAATGAATTCCTTCTGCGTGCAAGAGATATCCTCCATGGAATATTCCTGCAACTGATAGTACATCGTCCTATCATCTGATCTCAACTGGGTCTCTGTCTGAACTGACATGCATGAGTTATTTATGAGAGAATATTCAGTTATCTGAAGTGCAACAATTACATGCATGCATGAATTAACTAATTGAACTCACAATTAGTTCAACAAACTATTTGAACTAATCTAACTGGACTTAACTCAGTTAACTGAGCTAACTAATTACAACTCAAAGTACAACTCATTCCTAATCTCCTTAATCAAGGGATAACTTCCTCAATCAATGGAGAAACTGTTGCATGTCTTCACATAGACTTCATGCTTGATTTTCTACAACTAATTAACTCAAGATGAATTAATTAATTATTTTACAAACAACTGTTAAGATCAAATTCAAATTTTACTTCTCAATTTTAGTTCAGGGACTAACTAAAATAGGAAGGTATCCCGAAATTCTATTTATGGCAGTGATATTTTTAACACTTCTATATTTAGCATTTCTTGTTGCTATTTTCAACACTCCCTCTCAATAAGAAAGGGATTATCAGTAACTCCAATCCTGTCTATGTGGAACTCAAACTTGCATTTTGATAATGCCTTAGTCAAAATATCTGCATCCTGTTCCTTGGTCGAAACATACAACAACAACATGATCCTCTTGACCACACAGTCTCGAAGACGGTGATACCGGATATCAATGTGCTTAGACCTATCATGAAAAACTGTATTCTTAGAGAGTTTGATACAACTCTGATTATCGCAGTAGATCACAGTTGGATCCATCCTTTGACCAAACAATCCCACTATAATCTTCTGCATCCAAATGGCCTCGTATGCTACCTGACTGGCAGCCATGTATTCAACCTCTATTGAGCTAAGTGCAACTGAACTCTGTTTCCTGCTATACCAGGAAACTTCCGCTGAACCAAGGTTGAAGATTCCTCCAGAAGTGCTCTTCCGGTCTGATGGACTCCCTGCCCAATCCACATATGTGAAGCCCTAAAGCTTCACTCCCTCTGTTTGTCTGTACCACAATCCATACTAAGATGTGCCTCCGAGGTATCTGAGGACATGCTTTGCTGCCTTCCAAAACAGTTTGGTAGGCTGAACCATAGCTTGACTTAGTTGGTTCACCACAAAGCATAAGTCTGGTCGTGTGTTCACTAGATACATAAGTGAACCCACAAGCTGTCGATAAACAGTAACAGCTACTACCTCACCTGAAGTAGCATCCTCCTTCCTCCAGTTCCCAGCTAGAGGAGTCTGCATGGACTTGCACTTCTCCATGTGAAAGCGCCTGAGTATCTCATTGACATACTTGCCTTGAGACACAAATACTTCCCCATCTTTCTGCCACACTTCCATGCCTAGAAAGTAGTGCATAAGACCCATATATTTCATCTCAAACTCTCTTGCAAGGTCCTCCTTGCAAGACTTGATCAACTGATCATCACCTGTCAAAATCGGATCATCCACATAAAGAACAATGATCAATGGCTTACCTTCTACCATGATGTGGTAAAGGTTCACATTTGCTTCACTCTTGGTGAAGCCCAACCCGATAAAATAGTTGTCGATCCTGGTGTACTAAGTATGAGGTGCTTACTTTAGCCCGTACAAAGCCCTCTTGAGTCGACACACATGCGACTCATGATCGAAGGTCTCAAAACCTTCCGGCTGCTCAATGTACACCTCTTCCTCAATCTTCCCATTGAGGAACATTGTCTTTACATCCATATGATGGATCTTCCAACCCATATAAGCTGATAGTGCCAACATCGATCTGATAGATGAGTACCTTGCTACAGGAGCAAAGGTCTCATTGTAGTCGATCCCCTCAACCTATGAGAAACCTCGGGCAACAAACCTTGCCTTATGTTTCTAAACACTGTCATCAGTTGCTTGCTTTACCTTGCAAAGCCATCTGGAACTAACCATTGACTTGTCATGAGGTCTTGGGACAACATCCCACACACTGTTTTGAATGATAGATTCGTACTCCTCTACCATGGCATTAACCCAGATTGGTTGTTGCACTGCCTCCTCGAATGTAGAAGGTTTAGACTCTACACACTCCCCAACCAGGGCCATGTAACTAGTGTAACGCTCGGGTGACCTCCTCTATTTGTGTTGAGAATATTTCTATCCCATATTCTCTCGCGCATCCATCATCAACCTATCAGCTTCCCTTGAGTGTTTTTGCCCATCTCTGGAAGACTCAGAATGAGTGGATGTCTCCAGTCCCGGATCCTCTGCATGCGGCTATTCCGCATCAATCTGAGGCTCCTCCTCCTTATAACTGAAAGTTCCTCCTCTGCATGCAACTTGAGCTCCCTCTTAAGTGATACTCACATGGCTTTCTGCTCATTGAACTTCAAATCTCTGTGTACCACTGTCCTCTGACTGGTAGGTAGGTACACCCGATAGTTGTGGGGTGTATTAATGTACCCCACAAGTATCCCCAACTCAGCTATTGGATTTAGCTTCTTTTGGGCATCTTTGGTCACATGGAAATAAACCGATGATCCAAAGATCCTAAAGTGACTCACATCTGGTCACTTCCTGGAAAAGGCCTCCATAGGTGTCTTCATTCCTAGTATACGGTGCGGGTTTCTGTTCTACAAGTATACTGCTGTATTGCATGCCTCAACGCACAAATGAAATGGTAGGCTTTAGTCGAGTAACATCACTCAAGTTGCTCCCACAATTGATCTATTCTTCCTTTCAGCCACCCCATTCTGCTGTGGGTTATGGGGTGCCGTCAACTCCCGTTTAATTCCTTCTGCAACACAGAAGTCCTTAAACTATTGGGAGACATACTCTCCACCATTGTTGCTACGCAAGGCTTTTATCTTCTTTCCAAATTCTTTCTTTGCCAAGGATTTAAACTCACAAAACCTCAAGAAGGTTTGATCCTTCTTTTTCATAAAGTAGATCCAGCATCTACGAGAAAAATCATCAATAAAAATAACATAGTACCTTTGTTTAGTGGTGGAGGCTGTAGAGAATGGTCCACAAACATCTGTGTTAACTCGCTCCAGGATTGCTCCAGCTCTACTGTCTCGATCCTGAAAGGAAGATTTCGTATACTTACCCAAGGTACAACCTTTGCATGTATCCGTCTGCTCCAGTTTTCCCTTGGGAAATCCGGTAGAAATCTGCTGCATGATCTTCAAGGCCCCATGGTGCAAGTGGCTCAATATTCTATGCCATAGCTCACCAACATCCTGGCTTTGCACCACCTCTGCTTTGGAACTCAGTGCAGCACAATCATCTACCTCCAGCTTGTAGAGATTCTTAACTCGAATCCCAATCCTCTTGGTCTATTCAGTATCGATATGCCTCAGGAATACCTTTCCTTTACTAAAGTCTACATCATAGCCTTTATCTTTTAGCATACTGACAGACACAAGATTCTTCTTCAGACCCGGTACATACTTTACATCAGTTAGGGTGAGAGGAGCTCCATGCTCCCTCTGAAACACAACCGTACCTTCACCTGAAACACGGTACATTCCATCATCGCCCATCTCGATCCGCATTTGGAGATCCTTCTCCTGCAGGGTACTAAAAATATTCTTGTCGCCGAACATGTGGAAAGAGGCTTCACTGTCCAGGTACCAAACACATCCCACTATGGATGAAACCATGCATGTGATGAGAGAGAAATCTAACTCAAACTGTGAGGCCAGTGCCTCATCGTCTGATCCCTTCGAGGATCCCTTCTTGGATTTCTTCTATGGACAATTCGTAGCATAATGGCCCACCTCATGACAAAGCATCACACTTTCGATTTGTCAAACTTCTTCCCACCATGTGAAGAACTGGATTTGGGATGGGATGCCTTCCCTTTCCTCACCTTACTCACTAAGGCTAAATTTTCTTCATCATCTTGTTTTGATGAAGATCCATCTTTGGTGCTTCTTCTTATCTCCTCCTGCATTAGATCCGACCCAAGTCGTTCCCAATCTGGAAGTTTCTCTCTTCCATTAACCGAGTCTTGGTAGCTATGCCAGCTCTTAGGAAGACCGAGGAGAGCAAGACTCACCATGTCATCATTTGCTGTCGTGATCCCTACACTTCCAAGCTCATCCCCGTAGGTGGTGAGCTTGTTCAGATATGTAGAGATCGTGTCACCCTTTTTACACTTGATTTTTTGAAGCTTGTCTTTCAGCGCCAGCTTCCTCTAATCGCTGCTGTTCTGATATAGATCTTTCAATGTTTTCCACATCGAAATTGGTGTCTCCTTCCCATGGAGGCTCGAGACAATGTGGTCTTGAACTCCCTCCAGGAGGATTCTCCTCTCTCTAGCCACACATTTCTTCCATTCCGCCAATTCTGTAGCATTAGCTGCTGCCGGCTTGGGGACTTCTTGATCAATGAAGTCCTTTAGACCATTGTCTTCTAATACTACTTCCATGCGATCCTTCCAGGCTATATAATTCGAGCTGCCATCAAGAGCATACTTGAGTCTTAAACCGTTGAACACCATTGGGGAAATTTGAGATGTGACAAGAATTCGAATTCTATAATCAGGAACTTGAAACTTGAAACTTCTCCCTTCTTTGTATGCAGTTCTTCGCTTTGATCACCTTTGCTCTGATACCATGTAGAAATTCCCACTATAGATCAACATATTATGCAATATACTAAAGAAAAATACAAGACCTACTTCTACAACAAACTTGCGGAAGCTTAATCGAATTTGAACAAGATCAAATAGAACACATATAACAGATGAAGAGAAATCAATCACAGATAAACACAGAAGAATACTCTGGGGGAAGCCTCAGCTAAAAACCTCGATCTCTGTATTATCATACAAGTGGAAATATGTTCAGATTACACAAAGAATCAACTCACAAGCTATCATGCTCTCAGTACAATCGAACAATACAACTCACAAAATGAATAGACACAAGATATGCCTTCCCTCAGCCCTCCATGCCTCCTATTTCCTTGCGCAGTTTTCCTTGGGGTCCAATGCTGCCACTTGTGTGAGTTGGCCTCATCACACACTCATCAAACCCAAAAGTAACTGCGCAATCTCTAAGGAATAAATTCCTTCTGCATGCAAGAGATATCCTCCATGGAATATTCCTGCAACTGATAGTACACCATCCCATCATCTGATCTCAACTGGGTCTCTATCTAAACTGACATGCATGAGTTATTTATGAGAGAATATTCAGTTATTTGAAGTGTAGCAGTTACATGCATGCATGCATTAACTATCTGAACTCACAATTAGTTCAACAAACTATTTGAACTAATCTAACTGGACTTAACTCAGTTAACTGAGCTAACTAATTACAACTCAAAGTACAACTCATCCTGATCTCCTTTAATCAAGGGATAACTTCCTCAATCAATGGAGAAATTGTTGCATGTCTTCACATAGACTTCATGTTTGATTTTCTACAACTTATTAACTCAATATGAATTAATTATTTATTTTACAAACAACTGCTAGGATTAAATTCGAATTTTACTTCTCAATTTTAGT
This sequence comes from Pinus taeda, assembly GCA_000404065.3. NCBI lineage: Eukaryota > Viridiplantae > Streptophyta > Pinopsida > Pinales > Pinaceae > Pinus > Pinus taeda. The sequence goes on from APFE031364308.1 coordinate 342,331, forward strand.
TCAAGGACTAACTAAAATAGGAAGGTATCCCGAAATGCTATTTATGGCAGTGTTATTTTTAACACTTCTATATTTAGCATTTCTTGTTGCTATTTTCAACAGACTTGACATCTTCCTTAGGCCAACATGTCCTTTTGATAGGCTAACCACTCCTTTGTGAGGGCGAACTTCTTTGTAGCACTTAGACAAGGTCTTGGAATGTCCAATTTTGAATTTATATTTGATGCAAATAATTTTCTTTACAATATGTAAGATTCTCAAGAAGGGTCTTTCATACATGACAATGAATCCCTATACTTGTAGAGTCAATGACAAGCCCTAGAATCTCTCAATGGGAGCTTAACCTAAAAATATTTTCTCTTGAGCATGAAACCCATGCCTCAAGATCAACAATAATAAATTTAATTTTCTCATTACATCAATTAAAATCATGATTACATATGTCATTATGAAGACCGAACCTAGTTACATATTTCAATGGAGACATGGGAGGGAGAAATTCGCTTTCGCTCCAAAGATTTTTTGTTTATTTTTTGAGAGGTTTCTAGAGACGAGGCCTACATTTGGCCATTGCCCTCCTAGGATGATCACTAAGCTCCAGATGCACATGTGGGGGAAGATGATGCCCAAGAGGGGCCTGCTGGAGTATCCGACTAGGAATTCTGCCAAGGCATTGATGCTACTAACCAGTGAGGATGACCACGCGTTTGTCACATTGGCGTTTCCTTACACAGGGATTTATTGGAGATAATGTCCCAACATCCTCTTCACACCGGTTGAGCCTCCAGATGATAGAGGCAATATTAGTGTTTTCTTTAAATTAATAGAGTCTCATTTTGTTATTTTAATTAATAAGAATACAATTTATTCTATATATTTAACTTGTTTTATTAAATTATTTAATGAAATTGTCTCATTATTTTTTTGTATTATATATTTTGTATACAACAACACATTCTATGGGGACATGCCTCCTTCCCCACCAGATGGATGAGACAAGGAGATGGGCGAGGCCCAAGAGGGTGAGGCACATCCTTAGGGGGGCGTGGGTGTCCGAGGCTATAGGGATGGTTTGTAATTTTAGATGGACTACTGCGAAAGGTTGGCCAGAGTTTTGGTTGAGGAGGGAGTTATCCTTGCAAGGGATCAAGATATCAAAGTAGATCTTAGGTTCGTGGATCTCTACAGGGACTGTCCGCGCAAGATGATGTCTGTTATCTGTCATATTGTTGGAGCTAGTAGGCTACTGGTAGCGATGAGGGATGCAAGGTATGCAACAACATATATGTCAGATGAGGATGGTGATCATGCTGATGATGATGAGAGTGGTAATCATGATCATGATGATGAGGGTGGTAATAATGAACATGATGATGAGAGTGATCATCATGATCACGATGATGAGGGTGGTGATCTTGATGCTTCTGGTAGTAATACCCCATCAGATCATGGTCGTCAGTCGCTTGATGATGAGATGTCAAAGCTAGAGGATCTGTCTTATGTTTCTCCTGACAGAGAAAACCAACCACCTCCTCCTCCACCTTAGAGTTTTCCAGACTACGTTGAGGAAGAAGTTGACCATCCATCATATTTTGCTGTAGACCAGCCACCTCCTCCTCCACGTCAGAGTTCGACAAACATTGAAGTAGTAGTTGACCATCCATTGTCTTCTATTGTAGACCAAACAACTGGCACTACTACATTTATTGTATCAACTATTTGATTGCAGTTATTTGACTTGTTTATATATATATATATGGTTCTTTTTTTTGTTCATGTTTATGTGCTTAATTTATATGTTGGTGTTGATGGGTTTATTGTTAGCTCATGTTAGATATGTTCATTTAATGTGCTTGCAAATAGATGTGTATGTGATAACAATTATTTGACATGAGATATATATTAATTTGAGGATATGTGTGGTGATGATGTTAGATTACAATGTTTGTGTTTTATTAGATGTGATCACGATGATGATTCCCTCTTAGATTATTAGATTTTTGTGCTAGCTAATGATGTTTATATGTGCTACAGGTGTATATAATTAGATTATGGTAGTGAATTTGAATGTGTATGTTAGATGATGTGTATGTTTGTTAGATGGTTTTCATCATGATGTTTATTTTTATGAAATAATATTTATTATAGATTATGTATTAATGAATTTATATCAGACTTTTATATATGAAATTGCATGCAAACGACTTAATTTAAATAAAAATGCAAAGATATTTTTATAAATTACAAAATTTAGTGTGGTTGAAACTATGATTGTAAAATTACGATAAATATTATTCTATTGCTCAGATAGTTCATTGATACTCAATCTAACTTGATTAGTAAAATGTTTCAATACTCACAATGAAAAAATATTTAACGGTAAAATAATTTAGTTGGTTTTTACTAAGACGAAAATGTGTAACTCATTCAATTTTTAATATACAATAATAATAATAATAAATTATTTAATAATTCAATTTAACCAATGCAATATTGGTTTATAAAATTCAATCCATTGTTAAATTTAAAAAACTTATTTTTATATAATTAATTTAGATTAATATAACTTAAAATATATATATATTTTTTAACATTTACTAATTTATGAGAATTTCAAGCAATTTTAATTTAATATTTATAGAAATTCTTACCAGTTTAAATTAAAAATTTCTCTTTCTAAAGATGAGGATCAAGAAATGTGAAATAAGGCTTGTGAAGTTACTAGTAGTTGGGGATTTGTTCTATTGGAAGTTCTCCCTTAAAAGAGCAAGTGAAATTTTTCTAGTAATAAAGATATAACATTTTGGCACTATTTTTGTTCTTTATTTGTTGTTGTACTAGTTTAAATTTAACTCTTTTTAATAATAAATCTGAGTTAAATAATACAAAAATGATACTATATTAGATTTAAACTTTTGACAAATAATATATTTGATTATTTCTTAATGAACAACTCAAAAAATATTATTTTTTCCACGTGCTTATCACAAGATAGTCACTAAAATTCATGTTTTCACATTTCTCCTAGCTAATATTACTTCATGTTCACAATGATAAAGACATCTACTTTAAATAATTTACTTATAAATACATAAAAATAGATATTTATTTTACATCATCTAAAGAGGGAAGAAAAATGTCTCACCAAGTCTATTTGAAAGTAAAAAAAATGTCTTTTAATCACCATCACATTATTTATCATTTAATTCTTAGCTATAAAATATATTTATTAATTCAACTTTTATTTATAATTACCATTGAAAAGAAAAGTCAAAATTGTTCCATTATCCATGAAGAAAAAAAAAAAAACCTCCCATGCATCCATATAAGCCCATTTGTTTCTCTTATGGTCCCTAAAAAATGTAATCAACATTTTATAGATGCATAAGACCTCCCTTTGGTTTGCATAATGTTGCAAGAATTGTAATTAAATATAGTAAACATGACTTTACCTCTCATGTCAAAAATTGAATATTACATATTAATATACAATTTTTTCATTGTTAAAGTCCTCATAGAGTTATCACTACATGAGGATTTATATTGATTTTGAACTAAACAAGAAGAAAAAACATGTGAGTTGATTACTAAACCAATAAGTATCTAAATCGAGACTAAATCTTCAATGTTATTTCTAAATTCACTATTTTCTTCTCATTTTCCAATTTGAGAAGGATTGTGACCTTGAATCCTTCTTATCATAGATATTGTACACAATTGGAAATACTTAGCTTTAAGAGTAAAAATGTTTCCACTGCAAAAAAGGTGTAAAAATGTTTGCGAATGTTACCAATTATATTATAAATTTCCAACAAGATGAACAAAAAAATAATATAATGAGCGAAATAAAGAAAACAAAAACATACAACAATAGTATACATGATGAAATAACACAAGCACATATCACTCTCTATTGGCATCACCCTGATTATATTCCTCGCTTGGCATGATAACATTGTTGTTCTCAAAAATATGTTTTGATATAGGGTCGTGCCTTAAAGCGAACCACCAGTCCCTATCCAACCTGAGTCAAAAACACCTGGTTGCAGTGTTTTGGGAAAACATAAGGCTCCATAGCTTCATGCCACATCTTTCTAGAGTTGCTAGATATCATCCCACTCATTATCGTCCTTTACATTATTTCAATGAAAGGTGTCCCACCACTTGCACCTAAAAATACCACATTGGAACGAAGAGAAGTCCACTTGACTGATCTCTTATATCTTTCCAATGTAACCTAACATCCCCTGCAATAGGTTTTTATCGAGGTGGCTAGCATGACTAGATTGGTTGAACTCGACTTCCACTCCACAATCTTGTGTCATGCATCCATCATTGACAACCTCTGTGCAAAAACGATGTCCATATGCCCACATAGATGGGAAAAAATGCACCTATAAAAAAGTGAAAAAATCGTAGTGTAATGTGTCTAATAACTTGAACATAATAAAAAATAAAAAATATATATAGATGTTACAATTCAAAGGTGCAATATCAAGTTAAAACTGTACATCAGAAAGAGATTATAATTACCAAGTTGCTGCACCCAAGTCCTATGTTTAGCACATCCTCTTCAACGCATGGGTAACAACCAGATGTACCGTATTTCTCTTTGACTTGATCAACAACCCAACTGTTAGGGCATGTGATTGACATATTTTCTTTTAAATTATTAGGATAAGGCATATTTCTACCATTCAACCGTTTGAATTTTTTCTTGTCATTGTCCCATTTCCTCCTCTTATGTTCATACAATGCGACCCATGGTTGTGTTGCTTCCATATTGTAAACAATGAATTTTTTGATTGATTGAATTCTAAATTTGCTAATGAAATCAAACCAACATAGTCTATATGAGATCAAAATATGCATTAATATTAAGTCCAATGTGAATATTTACTGTATAGTAATTTGAAAAATGCTGAGGATGCGATTACTCTTTATCATGCACCACTTTCCATTCATTTCGAGAAGCTCCCCTTCTCTTTTGACTTCATCAATTTTTTTGTCCCAAATCGCCGCACCTGGTGTGTTTTCGATCTACTTGATGTACTCACTGGCATAATATAAAGACTCATAAGATTTATACCCCTCTTCCATAGACCCTCAGTTTTTTCCCTTTGTCAAACAAATCCTTTCAATTTATTCATGTACCTCTCTAAGAAGAACATCCAACGACAAGAAACCACCCCAAGTAATTCAACCTCATCTACTAGGTGAACTAGAAGATGAACCTACAAGTCCATGAAACTTGTCAGCAGTTCCTTCTCAAACATACAAACAATCTCAGCTATCTCTTGATGCCATCGTGGAATGTTAGCCATATGAATCTCCTTTGATATGATCCAACGTACAAATGCAGATAATTTAGATATGGCACATCAAAGGTCTTGGTTGAAGTCATGGTTCACACACCCACGCATAAGCAGAAAATAGTGACACCACACAATAAATAATACATTTTACAAAAATTAATTATAAAATATCCCATTGAATAAAAATAAAAATAAAAACAAAAAAATCATGATTTTGACATACATACTCTTAGAAGTTTCAAATGGTCATGGGATTTCAACCCCGACAAATGGTCTTCCATAGTGAAGCAGTGTCGTAGTGAAGGCCTATATAAATAAGGCACACTCACACTCATTATAACTTCCTTTGTCAAAGAAAGATTGTCTTTCTTTAAAATCCATGGGACATCACCTTATTTGAAAGACCAAGAGGGACCAACCTCTCCTGTAGTTTCTTATCTTGGCCAATGTTTCTTTTTAGTTTTTGAAGAAATAAGATCTCTCCTAATAGCCAATGTGCCTCCATAAAGAATATGAAGCATTTTTAAATATATGCTTGGGATCTAGTAAGTGGGCAATCTTAAGATGCTTCCAATCTGAGAGCTCATAAAAGACATATTTCCTTTTCATCCTAATGGAAAATTTCTCAACATAGGTGTTGAATAATTTTGGATCATATAACATAGGCTCCCCATTTGAATTGAACATTTCTGCAAACTCCTCCTTCTCTCTCTCATATGCTCTAAGCCATTCAGTTGATGTCATTATTGCAAACCTTTGGGTTCTCTCTAGTTTACCATTGAAAGCAATTGTTTCTCTTTTGTAAGGGCGTTCTTCTGGGAGGAATACCTAGGAGTAGTCATACAGTAGATGTCTTAGGTGGTCGGACCACCTACCCTTTAGAGAATGTCCATAAAATTTACATGCATGATACCCTTTTATTGCAAGACCCGCGAAATTATTGTATTCAGGATGACATGTGAACGACCATGAAAATAAGAATAATTATAGAGAATTAAATTAATATGTGAAACAATATTGTAATGTATATAAACAAATCAATAAAAATATAATTTATCAAAGCAAACTCCTAAGCCTGGATAATCATGTATGGTGTAAGCACATATGCCATATGATGTAAAACTCCTCTTTGTTGCGATGGGTCTTGATACATTGTACACATGTATCCCTTCTCATAATTACTTCAATTCATCTACCAATGGTTGTAAGTAGACATCCATATTCTTGACTTGTCGTCTACCATGGAATATGAGAGCCAACATAAGATTTATATTATTCATGGACAACCATGGGGAGATATTGTTATTGATCACTGCTACAAACCAAACAAAATAGTTGGTGTTTTGAAGGGAATATGGGTTGATGGAATCCATGGCTATGTTGAGTCATAGACTTCATACTTCATCCTTGAATTTTTCAGGCCATGTATCCTCTATATGCTTCATGGCTATTAACCTTGTTGGGATTCACATAACTCCTGACTCACTTCTATGTGAGGCATGCCATCCCTACAACATAGCTAATTCTTTGCAAAGAAAGAGATTTTGAATCCTTAAGATTATAGGCATATGCCTTAATATCTTATGAGGAGGGCCATGTGATTTAACCTTTTTTTTTTTTTTTTAATTATGGTACCTTTCATGCCCACATTTCAGACATATCTCTTTATTTGCATATTATCCTCTATATATGATACAATCATTCAGACATGCATGATATGATATGTACTAAACACCCAACATTTTCTACAATTGCTTTGCCTCTTGATAGCTACCCGGAAAGACATTATCACTCGAAAGAACCTTATCTTTGAATAACTTGTAGTTGATGGAGAATATAATTATACAATGTCAATATTTAACGTTCGTAAAATAAACCATTTTTAATTTTCATTGTGTGACAAGATTTCTCAAAATATAAGGGACTTGATCGATCATGTAGGCGAATTAGCTCAATATTTCCAAAAAACTTGCATTCAACATGCCAAAATTTTCTTTCAAGTTGTACATCAACATTGTTGTCCCCATCTAAGTAGACTTTGACTTGCCGCCAGGTCCAAAGAGAGGGGTGGTGGAAGTAGATTTCAGGATTTCGAATAAGGTGTCATTGATATGGTCATCATTCCCTAGCTCATAATTCTAGGATGCATCTAACAACGTTGCCTCCATGACAATCATATCCCATAAGTAATCATCCATACTAAACTCTATTTGATTGACTCCACTGCCAAATTGTGATGACGAACTACTATTGTTGTATTCATTCCTAATTGGTGAATCTGGAAGTAGTGGGAATTGAATAGTTGGTTGATTCAACCATTCTTTGTGTGATTCTTCTTTGAGTCTTGCTCTTAATGCAACCTTCTCTCGAGTTGACATTGTAGTGGGGTGAAACGGAAGATGGTAGGTGGGTCACTCACCATTACTAGAATCCTAATTTCAAAAAATATTGAACGTCCTTTAGTACAATGTCAATGATATTAGTAAGCACGTCAATGCAATTGGTTTGTTGAAATTACATTATACCAAACAATTAGTACCATTGTTGATCTAGGATTGCAGCTGGAAGATGCCATGTTCCTATTGGCAGGGTTAAGAGGCTATCCATTTTCATATACCAATTGCTTGCGATATGATGCTCTTGATAAGAGATTTTGATGTTTTTGAAATGAAGGAATATTTTTTGTATATGAATTCGATTCTGAATTAGGATCCTGCAAATTTGGATACATTTTTTTTATTCAAATTGACATGGATTTAAGAAATAAAATCAATTAGATAATCAAAATATAAATAAAATCTGAACTTATTGGAGATGGAAAGGGAGAATGTTACACTAAAATTTGTCACCATGACTATTTGCAGTTAGTATGGCTCCATCAACAGTCATACTATCCTCCTTGGCAAGCCTCATACCT
>APFE031364308.1:370842-401825 GCA_000404065.3 Pinus taeda
TAATTGTCTTGTTTGTCACTAGAAAGTCTTAGGCTTCTAGGGAGGTTGGTTTTGTCCGCAAGATTAACTCTTTCCGCATGACAGAGAAATTCGTGAAGGACTTTGATCAACAATAAGGAACGAGCTACAAAAAGAATTGGTCATTTGATATTATTGAGATTTTGTCCCTGCATTTGAGAAAAATCAGAAATAAAATTTGTGTGCATATCTAAAATTAATCTCAAGAACCATATAACCACAATCTGAATTTCAATATAGTTTTCAAACCATTTTTCAAGAATAAGGTGACTTTAAGTGGAAATACTATGAACTACTGTAATTCATGTGGATGTGTCTTAAATGATAATTTGAGATTAATATGTCATTTTATGTGAAAATAAAATTTCAAATAACTTTTAAAAGCGAGAGGTGTGCTTATCAGAACAAAGTGCACTGAAACTAGGGTGCTTAAATAATGTTTGCATCGATTTCCGGCATTTTGAAAAAAAAATATGTTATCATATTAGTGGTCTTGTACAAAAACACATCGATGCGTAAAAGAAAAACAACATCGGTACACCCTTGTTTCCATATTTTATAAAGAAAAAAAGGAAATCATCCATCTCGACGCTCTTATAACAATTACAACATCGATGCTTTTAAATAAAAATTGCATCTGTGCGTTAAAAAAATTAATCTCACCATTTTGGGATTTCGAGAATAAAAATATAATTGTATCATGTCGGTGCATTGAAAATATTTGGCACCTCGGAAATGTTAGTGCATTTTTCTTATAAACGCACTGCTATGCTCGACTATTGAATGCAATGATGTTCAAATAAATTGAAGAAAAAAACGCAGTTTTTTTTCTTTCTTCTTTTCAATTAAAAAATGAGTAGCAATTGATTTTTTGAAATTTAATTTCATAATTTTTTTAAATAGTAAAAATTTATTCACTATTTCATTATTTTTCCCAAAATTTCAAGGGAGTGGTTTGCAAGAGAGACATACCTGGAGCACTGTGCAATAGTAGAACTATTCAAAAGATCAGAAGTGGAAAGGTATGGTGATTCACTCAAAACCCTACATAGTAATTTTTTAAAATTTTATTGTTTATTTTACGAATAATTTTCCTTACAATTTCTATTAGGGTTTTAATTAAAAGAGATATATTTGCAAGAGAGACACACTGGGAGCTTGAGGAGCAGCAAAATAATTTGGAACTACAGAAAGATCATAATTTGAAAGGTATGTTGATTCACTCAAAACCCTGGATAACAAAATTTTTAAATTTTACTGTTATTTTTTTTACAAATTATGTTACATTTATTCACAATTCAGAAAAAGTAAAATAAAAACCGTCTATAATAAAAAATTTACTATTGATTTTACTAGCAAAATTTTTTATGATCTCTATTCCTATTTAAATTTAATTAAAATTTGAAAAAAATTAATAAAATTCAATACTTACCTTAAACCCTTGCTTCTTCTTACAAAATTTCACCTTAGGGTTTAACTTCCTCTACCACTTCATAATTAAGGTTTTCCATTTTAGGCCTTTTAGATTTAATGGGCTTGTTTACTTACTATATATAGGGTGTTTGGCATGTAAAGTATAGGAATCACTTATTGCATCAGATCCAAACGTTGTCGACCCCGTTTGTTTAAAAAAAATGGATATATGTTACGCGGTGCGCCGTTTATAATGTAACACACCGATGCACCCTTTGTAATACAATGCACCAGTATATTATAGCACTGTCGGTTATGTCCAGTCTGTTCATCGTTGCTCCCGGTGTAATATAACACATTGACACACTTCTTCCAAATAACATCGTTAAATCATTGCAATGTGTTTATCCTTACAAATCGCACCGTCATAATTTAAAATTATTTTTAAAAAATAATTTTCCATGACGGTGCTGAACAATTAAAAGCCTCGTTTGTTTAATGGGATAAATGCACCAGTTATCAAATCACTTTTTGGATGAAAATTATTTGATTTATTTATAAAATATATTTAATGGCTTATGTATTGAATTGTACAAGTTGTATATTGATAAAAAAATGTTTGCGAAGGTGTCAAGTAATAAAAATATTGATCAACACAATGATCACACATCAAAAAATGCAGCGAAGACAAGTTCTTTGTAAATTCTTTACAAAATTAATATGTTTGAACTATATGTAAGTTTAAATAATATGTATTGGTTAGTGTGTGTCATGCATAGCCACATAATGAAGAAGATCAATAAAATTATTTATAATCTAAGTGCAAAAGAGCATAAAATCTTGATAGAAAAATTGCAGAATGATGAATGAAGTGAATGAAAAAATACTATTGAATATGAGTTTTTTTTTCTTTGAATTTTCATTAATAATATACTTAAGAACATTAGATAACATGTTTCAAACAATCTATTAATTCATATATATTTAATGTTCTACGGGGAGCAACAACAAAGGAAAAGATCAATGTTTTTCTAAGAAAAGAAAAAATATAGAACATGTAAATGACAATGAATTGATCCTTAACTCATCTAGGGTGGTGTTAGAGGTTAATGAAAGGGGAATTTTTCTTTACAAAACTAAGAGGGATCTAGTGGAATGAACATATAGACGCACTTTCCATTTACAATACAAAAATCAATCCAATGATTCTAAGAACCAAATTATATCTAAACTACAGGAAGCGTTTCCAGACCAATGGTCAATGAGACATGTCAGACTTGCAATAGTAAAAACATACAACAACAAAATGGAATCATTCAAAAGGTAATATTCCTAATTAAAATAGTTTTGTAAAATTATATGTGTATATTACTACAAACCATTCTTTCATTAATATCAATTTTGTTATATTCAGTTTTCATATATTAATATTAAAATACTTTATTACTTTTTTCAAGAAGACTGTGAAAATCCCAAATGATCAACGAGCTAATATGCGAAACATGTTAGTAGAAATGTCCAAAAAAGTGTACAAGGAGATGGTCAAAGAAATGGACATGATTGCATAACAAGAAGAGTCATCTCAACAACAATGCGCTTCAAATGTATGTAATCATGATTGGCTTTGTACATATAAAAAAATAATTTAGCCTTAAATATTAATTTTCAAGTGTTTTCTTGTAGAAAAGAAAGCAAAATGGAACTCATTCAACACATAAAACAGGATGACAAGGAAGAAAAGGGTTGATTTCAATGTTTGTGAGTAATTATTAATATTTCCTTATAACAACTAACGGTTTCATTTTTGTATATTTTAAGTTGTTTTACAACAACCGTCCTTGAATGTCTTCAAATAGGTGCTAACATACAAAGAAGATCCATCGAAAGAATTAATTGACATTGGCTTAAATAAGGGTCATGAGTATATGTTGTCATATCAAAAATTAATTGTGGAATTTGTAAGTATCTATGTTGTTTTACTTCTCTCAGTTTATAATTTTTTCCATGGAAAAAGTGTAATTTTCATTAATAGGATAAGAAAATTACATGTTGTATAACACTGCATGTATGAGATGTTGTCAACAGAAAGGATTAGTTCAAAGATATTATAAGCTTTTACAAAAAATCATCATGATGTAAACTGATAATAACATCTTAGAAGTTGAGTAATCATTAGGAAAAAGTATATACCAGAGTTTTGTTCCAAAAATCTGTAGAAACCAACTATGTACATAGAAAAAGGAGAAAGGGAGAAAATTCTTGAATGATCTAGAGATCATTCAGTGGGTGATCATTCATGTCCATGAATGGTCGGTGATAATAGCTATAGAAAGTGCCTTCCCTAAATTCCTGTATCTGCCATTGACCTCTGTTCAGCTGCGCTGCTTCTTTGGAAAGACGATCCACGATCTCATTCCTTTCCCTATATATATGTAAGCATGCAAAGGAATCAATCATAATATCTCTAAGTGTGTGTAAGTGACAATGATTAACTTCATTGTTCCAGTTTATAGTGAGCAGTGAGTCTCCAAAGATCTGAATCTTTTGGCAGTTTAGTTCTCTTGCAAAAAGGAGGAGGTGTTTTAGGCTGCTCAATTCAGTGAAATTGTTGGTGCCTATGCCTAGACCAACTTTGATTCTATAGTTCACAATATTATCAATAAGCAATATCGCCCCACGCCCACAACCATTGGCTTGTGCCGAACCATTGACGTAACCCCAAGGGAAATTTGTATCAATGATTTCCGGGGTAATGATCTGAAGGGGTATGACATTCGAGTCCTCCGGGTGCAAGTTGTAGATGGCCAACAATGAAGTACTTGAGGCTTCCCAATTGATCTTGGCATCCATTAAGATCGTTTTTTTCCTGTTAAGCCAGATCCCCCCCAAAAAAAGAGTGATAGGTTTCTAACTTTCTATGAATTGGCTTTTAACCACCAACTATGCCAAGCCTCTTCAAATTTTTTCCCCGTCCAGGCAATATGAAAATTTAGTGAAGTGAGGATCCTTAACCAAAAGGATTTTGAGACAGGACAGGTAAGGAATAAGTGATTAGTATCTTCCTTATGTTGCAAACACAGGTAACATCTGGAGGGACCAGAGATAAAATGACACATAAGCATTAGTTCGGTAGGAAATTTATCCATTAGAATGCACCACATGAAAATCTTGGTTTTTTGGGGGGCTTTTAATTTCCAAAGATGGTGCCACCACGAGGAAAAATCACCAGAGTGTCTGGCAGCCATTGAGTACGCCTAACCTGCTTTGGGGGAATAGCTGCCTTTGGGGTCAGTCGCCCAAATAACGATATCATGTTTTTCAATGATCCGCACATTGGCCTCCTCTAGGAAACCGATGAAAATATACCAGTCTACAACCCAAGCATCAGGAATGTTGAGCATTCTCTGATCCATCCAGGGCTGGCTTTTCCTAATGTCCTGATTAGAAATTGATATGTGTGCTAAGTAAGTGATGCCAGAGGCCTGTAGGGAGTTGCAAAGAGATTGGGGAAGGATATGGGCATTCCCGTAACCACTCTAGGCATCTAGAATGATCCACACTTGCTCACCATTACCAATTTTCTAGGCCAGTCCTTGCTTGATGAGGGGAAGACACTGTGATATTGATTTCCATCTTATGGAGGAAGCTACCGAAAGATCTGAGTGGTTGTGGATCCAATCCAATATCGAGTGGATAAATATTTTTATAAAACGTAATTTCCTGCCAAAGACTTTTGGAGTTTATAAGCTACCAACCCAATTTTGCAGCCAAAGCTTCAACAAAGAAGTGAAAGTTTTTTATGCTCCAGCCTCCCAATTTTTTTGGCTTATCAATGCGATCCCAATGAACCCAGGAAAATGTTCTACCAGTGCTTTGACCTTGCCAAAGGAAGTGACGACAAAGTTGTTGAATTCTTTTCAAGATGCCTTTAGAGATCCAGGCTAGCAACATCCAATAACTCGGGATAACTTCTAGAACTGATTTGAGCAGAGTGAGCCTGCTTGCACGAGAGAGCCAACGTTGTTGCCAAATGTTGATTCTACTTTCAATCTTAGCAATAAGCCAAGCCTAGTCTGCTATTCAATAACCATTTTGTTTCAATCTGAAGCCCAAGTATTTTAGGCCAACATCTAGGTCTTGTCTCACATAAGCAAAAAGTTGGAAGGCAAGTCTTGCTTCATTTGCCTAGCAGGTGACTATGATAATTGCTGATTTCACAAAATTTGGCTCCATACCTGTAGCTTTACAAAAAAGGGATAGTATGGACTTGAAATCATAAGAGTCTTGAAAGGATCCAGTTAAAAAAATCAGAACATATCCTGCAAATAAAAGATGGGTTAGAGATGACAGATCAGAGATCCAGACACCAGCCAAGGAGCCTTCCTCTTTTCCTTATTTAATCAGCATGCTAAACCCTTCCATAATGAGGAGAAAAAGCAATGGAGAGAGAGGGCATCCCTACCTAAGACCTCGTTTCACATGAAAGATACCTGAGGCCGCTCCATTGATGAAATTGTTGTAGTTGATTGAGGTAAGACAACCCATGATCCAGTTGATGAAAGCAAAGGGGAAGCCAATGTGGGTGAGTGTAATCTGGAGGTAGGACCAACATATATGATCAAAGGATTTGGATAGATCAATTTTTAGGATGACATCTTTTTATGGAGCTTCTTAATCGAGTGGAGGGCTTCCTGAGCGATACCAATGGCTTCATGGGTTTGGTGATGGCGGAGAAATGTGAATTGTTCCTTGGATATGATTCAGGAAAGAAAGGGCTTAATACGAAGAGCAAGTATTTTGTAAATGCTATTGCAGAGGGAAATGGGCCAGTAGTCATCAAAGGAGGAAGGGTTGTCGGTTTTGGGAATAAGGGCTAGGAAGTTCGAATTGACTGCCTCCAAAATTCTGCCAGATCTTCGACATTCTTCTATGGTCTGGAGGAGATCTTCTCCACTTAGCTCAAAGAAGGAGCTGTAAAATTCAGCTAGCCATCCATCAGGTCTCGGGCTCTTGTCCTTTTTAAAGCACTTCAGCACTGGTTCTAGTTCTTCTCTGGAAATTTGGGAGTTCAAATAATCAGTTTCATCCAGTTTGATAAATCTAGGCAGAGCCTCAGCTATGCGGATGATGCTTGGAAGAGTTATGCCAATGGGGGATTTGTAAATTTTAGAGAAATTTCTAATCTCCATGTCTACCAACTGTTCAAAAGAGTCTGCTTTCCTTCCATTCATATCTTGTAATTCCTAGATTGTATTGATGGATTTCCGACCCCTGGCATATTGTTGAAACAATTTTGAGTTTTCATCCCCAACTTGCAGCTAGATTGCTTGCTCTTTAGTCTCCAACTCTCTTCTTTTGAGCGAAGTAGTTTAATTCTTTCAGTTTCAAGTTGAACCAACTGGGCCTTTTGTTTAGTCGAGGATGTACCACTGGGGGCTAAGTCTTCAAAAGCTAAGAGAGCCAGTTCAATTCTTCGGAGGTCTTCATCATCTTTCCTTCATTTTTCTCTACCTAGATTATTGTTTTGGCTTTTAAGGCTACTAAATTCTTCGCAAAAATCTCTCGCCAAGGGAGGAGAGCTCTTCCTAAGAGTGGTGGATCTAAGAAGTCGAGACCAAATTCTGAAAACTCGGCTCCATCAGCCAAGAGGAGTTGAATTTGAAAGGCAAAGGGGCTTTTGAGGAGTTAACCTTGAGCTCCAAAAAGATGGGAGAATGATCTGAAATACCACCACTCCCCACCCATTGATGGAAAAGCATTAAACTTGCCATGGGAGGGGCTTTGATCAAAAAACGGTCTAGCCTTCTAGAAAGAGCTTCAACCCCCATTTTGTGATTCCTCCAAGTTGGTTTAAGCTTTGCAGGGTTAATATTCAGAGAGTCATGGGAGTCTAGTAGATTTTCAAAAAAGGCTGTGAAATGGTTGCTTTTTCCCCAGAAGCCCCAGGATTCAGCTAAGCTAAGAGAGAAATTAAGATCTCCGCCAATGATTATATTCTCTTGATTCATGAAGTCAACCTCCAAAATTCGATTCCAATAAACTTCTATGTTCTGGCAAGGCCCCTAAATGTTGATAATCCTGAAAGGTCTGTTGAACTCCATTGATATAATGTCAGCCCCAAGAAACCCTTCACCTCCCTAGACATTGAGTATTTTTGTAGAGCGTTTATTAAATCCCAAAGCACAACCTCCAAAGCGGCCCTTCACATCTAGTAAGTGGAAATCCCAATATGGGAGAAAATTTAATAAGAGCTTATTGACCTGAAGACCTTCTCCTAGAGTTTCTTGTAAGAGTATTGCATCTAGTTTTTCAGATAGGTTGAATCTCTTAAGAGCTAGTTTTTTGTTTGGGTTGGCTAGACCCCTACAATTGAAGGAGAGAAAAATCATGGGGGGGAGATGAGGGGGTTTCTCTTTGCTCTAAGAACCCAGTGGATTGGGGTTTGGACCTCGGAAGCCACTTCGGCACTAGCCCTTTTGATTGCCTTGGAGAGTTCTGATTGGCGTCCGTGAGGAGGTTTAGGGCTAAAGGTGGGGGGGGATCAATATCCAGGCCGAGGGCCAATGGGGGAGCAACAGGTAGAGACTGAAGGAAGTAACAATGTGGCCCACTTGAGAGCGGGAAATCTTCGTGCGAGGAGGAGGTCCAGTCCATAGTGAGATGAGGGATGGGGGATGGTGAAGAAGGAGGAGCGTAGGGAACCGAACAGACCAGAGAGAACAACATATTAACCTCTGCTAATGAACCAACAAAACTCATAGAAGTAGTTAAATTAACAACACCCATTACAATTTGAGATAAATGAGGAAGAGAGGAGGAGGGAATACCCACAAATGCCGTGTCCTGAGATCAAGATTTGACTGGAGAAGGTTCAGTTGCTCTGGCGGACTGATGAGATGCTGTCTACTGCATCTCCTGAATAGAAGCTGGAGTAGTTTCACGGATGTCCACTAGAGAAGGAAAGTTCGATTCCAGAGTTTGAGTGGAGGATGAGACCAAGAATTTAGTCAGAATTTGACTCTGCCTTGAAATGCACGAGAAGTCTTTATAGAAATGCCCCACTTCATGACATTTCTGACAACGAAAGGATATGCCTTCATATTCCAGTATTTGTCGATGAGTAATGCCGCCCATATGGAGCAATAGGTCTTTACCAATCGTTCTTTGGTGTCTAGGTGCACTAGGATACAAGCCATCACCAAGAAACCTGTGTCTTGATAAGTTATGTCATGATCCAAGTAGACACCTAAGTCATCTCCTATAACCTTGAAGATCTCCTCCCCCCAAAACTGTAATGGGAGAGCAGGTAGACGAACCAAAATTGGACCAGCTCCATGGTTTTCCTTTTCCAGGTCAAACATCGGCGACCATATTTTCAAAAAAACTGGGGTCATCTCAATATGCCAGTACCGAGTGAGAACCTAGTCAACCTAATCTGGGTGAGCAAAAATCAGAGCAAACTAGCCCCGAGAAAGCGATAGAATACCTGGAAGCTGAATGAGAAGGTTTCCCCAAATCTCTATCATCCACTTCCATAGGTGCATCGGGGTGTAGTTCCTGCCTCTTATCCTTCCAACTAGCACAATGCTCTTAGTAAGGGCAGCTTGTGCCATGGTGATGCCTTCGCCAAAAATTAAACACCTTTCCCTTTCTCTGGTTTTCAAATTTCTTGATTTTTTTGGTTGCTTAGGCGACGTCTTGGTAGAGTGTTCACCTTCGGTGAGGCCAATGTATTCAGAGTCTAGAGAGTGATTATCCTCTGTATCTAGCTCTTGTATAGGTATGCCTATGAAGCAGCCTGAAGGAGGAGTAGAGCCAACTAGTTGGAAGGTTGTATAGAAAGGGGCAGACCTTAGGTTGCAAATATGTTCGGGGAGCAGCCCTTGTGTAGGGGGACGAAGGCCACTCGTTCCTTCTCTTGAAGAGCCCGTGCTTCCTTGAGCATTCATTTCTACCAGAAGGGCTTGCAACCATTTGTTCAGTTCCGAAGGAGATGATATGGGTAGGAAAGGTGCCTCGAAGCCCACTTCTGTGGTAAAAATGCCCTCCAAAATTGCCAGAATCTATTGCAAGTCTAGGGTCTGAGTTGTGACCTCCATGTCCTCCATTTTCATAATAAATGCCTCAACCCTTGTGACTGGTAAACTAGCTGTCACTGGCTCAAACAATGTGGGAACCAATCGGAAGAAATTGACCTAGATGTCTTCCGCGGTTAGTGAGTTGATATAATAGTCTAAGAGTTGTTCGTCCATCCGTTAGCCACTTGCCCAGGAGATCAATGCACCATTTCAAGGAATTGAGGTAAGGAGGACCCTTGTTTGTCCAACGATGGATAAGAACTCGGGAGAGAAAACAATGAGGGATACTCCGTTCCATAACCCAACCTTCCGTCGCAATAACCGTAGAGGCTTCTTGTGAATGTAGCTGAAACCCCCGAGATCCCTGGGGACTTTTGTCGTTCCTTTCTTGACAACTAATATAACACTTGAAGCAGATACGAGCTGGAAAAAAACAATGAGTTATATTATAATGATGTTGCTAGACCTAACCCACAGGCTCGTATCTCCCCGGCGATATTCTCGTGACCGCAGATGGCTACACCTTTTAATTATCAATGCAAAAACTGGAGTCAAACTTGAACGACATGGACAACTAGAACAAGAGGTTAAAAACCAGTGTGCTTTGTCCAAAACCGCAACTCCTCATCACTATGAGCTTGAAGGAGGAACCCCTGCAGGCAGTTACATGGGGAAACAAGTGCAACCACCATTCGAGAGCAACCGAACCCCAGAACTGTTAAAACTCCTTTGAAGTTTGGGACCCAATATCGAAACCTACCGAGGATCCCTCATCGAAACCCTCATCTCCGTTTTCTCTAAAACCACCCTATGTGATTTCTTTAATCCAAAATGCATCCCTCTCTCAGTTTATAATTAATAGTACAAAAAAATCCTTTATTTTAAATCTATGATTTATAATGGGGTTTAAAACACACAGAAAACGAAGTATGGAACTACGTCAGCAAAAGACTTGTTAAAACAAGGCATGAGACTTGGTTTTGAAACCATATGCAGAATTTATGAGTCACTTCTTGCTATGGTACATTGTTATTTGATTTACATAGATGTAAATTGTTTATTTCAATTTTCATTATTCTCACCAAAGTAAATACATTCATTACACTTTGTTTTTATGTCTGCAAATGGAACAAGATCAATAAGACGAAAACAATCGATGAAATCAATAAAAAATTCCTCCAATTAACCCAAGTCATGGAAGTAGCTCAAGCACTGGAAATGATTCCAACGAAGAATGATGATCTATTTGGATATCAGTGCAACCTGTCATATTTTTTGAAATAATTGTCTGTGAAAATCAGACATTTTGTTTAATGTAATGGACATAGCGTCCCATTTGAAAGACAAGAGGTTACCAATATCAATCCCATTTTGTATGAAAAAGAGCTTCTTATTGATATATAATAGAATACATTTTAATTTATTCTATTGTGTTATCCAATATCGTTGTGAAATGTTACACCACTGATTAAATATATGGATGATTAATATTGTAATGAAGAGATGTGAAATCTAATAATATAGAAAATTAATCCAAACATCATATACACATGTACTAATCAAATTTTAATTTATATGAATACTGTTATAAGATATATGTCTATTTTTCGATGAATAACGGATTTAAAAAATCAGAATAATTTCACTGTCACAGGTCAATGTTTCCAAAAAAGAGAAAATATCATACAAAAACCGGTGCGTCCATAACGTAAAAAAGCATCGGTGTGTTATGTTATATAAAAGCATTGTGACGACAAATTTTTGCATGACTGATGTCTTTTCGAAAAACGATAGCACCAGGGTGCTTATTTCTTCAAGAATAGGTATTTTTTGCTATTAATACCCTAGTGCATTGTAATTCTTAACACATTAGTGCTTACATAAAACTAACACCCCGTCCTACAAAATATTATTTCCATCCGCAATGCATTATGAAAACTAATAGCACTAGTACTTTTATATAACTAATGCATTGGTGTGTTTATACAAACAATACACATCGGTGCTGCAAGTTTAAACAAAAGCACCGACATAACAATTATTTTTTGTGTGCCCTAGTGTCGTTCCTTACAAGAATGCCTCGAGGTTTTTTTAATTATCTATTAGCACTAGTGCAATATATATTACACATCGATGTCCTTTTCATTCAACACTTGGTGCTTTTAGTTATGTATGTAGCCCGATGCATTAATTTATATAGCACACTAGTGCTACTCGTTCCATGAAGCGCACTACCAAAAAAAAAAACATTCGCTAAAGCCTTCAGTTGCCCAAATTTTTTCAGTTGTGATGAAGTTCTGTTATAATCTCTGCTAAAACATCCACTACCACAAATTGATGTTTTAGCATATGTTTTTTTAACAAATTTTTCCAATTTTATAACACTAAAAACCTTCGTTATAACCTTAACTAGAAGGTATTTTCCTTGTAGTGTTTTATTAAGAGCTTAGCTTCAACAAATGAAAGGTGTCGACAATGTATATTTATGATCTATTCTCTGAATTGGGAATTAAACACTTTCTTCAAAGAAAACAATATGCTCTATGTTAACAAGCACCAAATTTATTACAACTTCATTAATAGTGCGCTTCTCGCACACTGCAATATCAACATATAATGTAATATCAGCACAAACATAGAAATGCAAAGCTAACGTTCACAAATCCAATGATCAACGTTTAAAATATTAGACAACAATCTCAAACAAAACATGACAATGGGTTGTTGAAGGCATTGGACAAAGAAATCAGCTTCTGAGTGCCTGGACTGGGTGTGCTTCTCTTTTGGTGATGGATTAGCTTGGAGCATAGTAAAATGGCAAGTAAATGTTGTAATATTCATTTTATTTTTACCAATAGAAATCAGGTACAAGTTATATTTGAACATTTGACATCCCTATATAGTCTTTGTAATCCTCTGACTTCATTGTATCTCTCCTTAGTGGCATTATATGTTGTTTAAGCATTGAATTCATTAGTTGCAGAGCACAATATTCATGATTTTTTTTGATAGGTATAAAAGAAGGAAGATGTTACAACCTAGATTATCGTATTGAGAACAATGATAGAATTTGTAGCATATAGTCATGTAAAAGAACCCACCATAAGAACTTCCTTAGAGACATTGTTTTAATTTACCTTCATATTTTTGCATACAAGAGAGGCTCGATCATCACACCCTTTGTTTCAAGGAGGTGGTCATTTACACCTCTTTATGTCAATCCTAGTAGACAATTGTGGAAGTTGTGGGGATGACCTTTCAAGGTGAACCCGCAAGGTCAAAGAAGAATGCTGAAAAAAATGAATTATCACAAAGACTTGGTGTTGGGTTCTTTCATTCAAATTCCAAGATTGTCCGATCATACAGGTTTTGGCATCGCCATAATTTCATCCATGAACCTCACAAGTGATGAAACTATTCCGAATATATGAGAGAAGGAACAAATTGACACATTTCTTTTTGGGAGACGTAATTGGACATCAATTTCACTGAGAACGTTAAACAAAATAATAATAAATAGAAATCTCCAATCTTAAGAAAGAAATGGCATGACATAAGAGAAAATGACCAAGCATATAATATAATTCCAAAGTTTTTAACATTAGAGAGGGTTATTTTTGGCATTGAAGAAATATTTTAATCCATTTGGACCGTTGTTGCTTGTTGTTATAAGGAATTATCAACTAAGTAACTGCTGCATTCCAAAGAGAAAACATAGATAGGTAATTTGAAGGAGGCGTTGACACAAAATTGCTCGCAATAGGAGGAGCAGGGGCGCTCAAAATGGAATGAACAGAGTTATAGAGGTTAGAGAATATCAAAGAGTGGTTGTTGAGAATGGTGTAGCTATCACTGAGGGAAGGACCGTTTCTTTGTCAAATGCGCACAACAACGAAATAGGTAGGTGATAATACTAACAAAAGTGCAACATGATTGATATACAGAGAAAGGTCACAAAAACCATTGATTCAAAATTAAGCAGGGAAAGACTTTTCCCACTCTGATACCATGTCAAGCACACACAAATAGATAGGCAACAAATTAAGATAAGTGTTGAATTCATTCTATTTGTAATGATATACATATAATACATCCTTATGACAACTAGTTTCATATTCCAAGGTCTCTTGGACTCTGGTGACTGTTCACATTCCATCACACCAACCCTTAGCGGATTAGGTGTCTGACAAATTCAAATTGAATTCTTAAGAAATATGAAACTTATGACTTTCTTCATACTCATATAGATAAACATAATATAAGGAGTTACTACTTTTCATAGTTTAAGAAGTATTTACACCAAAATAGGCGAGAATTAGGTGTAAATGAGCATAGTTACAAGGAGTTACTACACATTTATAGACATGAGTAACAAAGTAAAAATACAAATTTATCAAAGTTACTTCCCACTAAAAGTTATGCACCATTTTTGCATAAATTGAGGTAGGAGGATTATGTAAGTAATTTATGTACTTTGGGCATCAAATTACTCCCCATAAGCTCTTTTAAGCTTCAGACATAAAATTACTCCCAATAAGTTCTTTTAAGCTTCTATTAATATACATTAAATCAAACCTAATTTTAGATCTCTAAATGAACACACACACACATATAAATGAACAATTTCTCACTATCATAAATTAAACATTACAACTTTCACTCTCCTTTGGTAACAACCAAGTTTCTACCAAATTTACCATGCCTACATCAATTATGCTAGCCTGTGGTATATGGTAGATATTTTAGTATTTTATTAATATACATCTCCTTTAGTTATGCACTACACTTACATGGTTTTATTGAGATTTATGGCAAGCGAGGCTTACTTCTAACACAAGCTAATTGGTTCAGATTTCACCAAATCCAAATCTTACCCTTGTAACTGTGGAAATAAGGGAGGCATTAGTGAAAAACTTATACACTATAAAGTCACCCTACGATATTTGTATGATAGTTTAACATATCTACCACATTTTAAATTTTGATATCAGAAAAACATACATTTCCACATCTAAGTTTACCAACAAAATTTAGACAAAATAAATAAAATCGTAGGAAACAAAGGCAACACTTAACTGGAATTTTAACTAGAAACTAACTTGGGAAAGAGCCTTTTCCACCCAAATATAAGTTCAAATCCACCAATGCTCTCTATAGTTGGCCACCCCCTAACTAGGTTATGATATCATGAGGGGAAACTATCAATAAATAGGGAATTGGGATAGGTGAAGGAAACTCTTCTATAAAAAAAAACATCAAAGAACTCTTATGCCTATTGATCCTGTAGTGTCCACAAATCTCATATGCCTCTTAGCTAGCTAGAATAACAATATAGAAATCCCTTCATTTCTCTATAGTTCCTTGATGATTTTCTTGCTCATCACTTATCATATTGGCCCAATATGCATCAATTCATGATCCCATTTCTCAAATAAGTTCCAGATCTCTTTAGTGAGTAATGGGCATGTAAAATTCATTTTTAGAGAGCACAAAGCACACCAGCAATGTTCTTGTCCTGAAATTGGCACTTTTTAGGCATATTTGGATACCGAAAACTTAATATAAACAATCGAAGCAATGCAACTTTTCACTAAAAAATGACAACTCTTTGCTTACGAAATCACTACTATAGACATCCATGTGCCTTTTATCTATTAGAGTATGGTCTAAAATGAATTCATGGATGTTTGATCCACATATTTTTCCCCATTTTCCCACATCATTCATGATTCAACCTTCCAATTATAAGATGGGTACTTGCCCATGCTGCCAATAAATTTTGAGAGTGATCAACAACCACCACTTATTCCCCATAAATGTTGCAAGTGGTTGCTTTATCTATCCATTACTTCATTCAAGGAATTATGGGTTGGTAAGAAAATAAGGTATTAAAATTTCAAATTAAAATTTTGGAATAGATCATTGGGTGAGGTTTCCTGGAAATAGAAAGAATGGTTAATTTCTTGTAACCCCCTCACTAGTTTCCTACACATGGTATCATATCTTGTGTCAACGATCACATTTCGATTCGTTTGCTCAACAATTTTAATTATCAAAGAATATTTAGATATGCATCGTTTTTAAATAATTAAGTTTGACTTATCACTACAACAAATTTAAATGTCACAACAAGCAATAATGGAATAATTAGTTATAGCAAGCATGGTGTTAAAAATGGGGTTGCTACAATCCTTACCCCCTTCACCATCCTCGATGTTATGCTATAAACAATAA
Source organism: Pinus taeda (assembly GCA_000404065.3). NCBI lineage: Eukaryota > Viridiplantae > Streptophyta > Pinopsida > Pinales > Pinaceae > Pinus > Pinus taeda. Next base: position 386,586 of record APFE031364308.1, read on the forward strand.
TGTTTTATGTAGTAAACAAAAATTGGTATGAATCTCTTATGTCATCCTCTAGTTCCCATGTGGCTTCATCCACTCCATAGTGCTTCTACAGCACCTTGACATGTGCGATGACTCAGTTCCAAAGTATTGTCCCCTTCTTGTCTAGTATGCGTGAGGGTTCTAGTTGGGATTCTCCTTCTAGTTCCACCTTAATTTGATTTGGATCATTATATCATTTGTCATCCATATTGATGGTTTTAAAGTGGAAAAATTGGAGTAATCAACTCATAGTACCATTTTTACTAGTGGATCCCAGTTTTGAAAATTAGGATATGAAACGTTTTAGAAGAAATTTGAGGCATCAAATGACATTTTTGGGGGTTTAAAATTTTCCACTTTAGTGTGCACCCCCTAGTGTTGTTCTATACATAAATACCTTTTCAACAATGCAAGAATCACCTCAATCAAAGTCCATATGCAAAATTTATGCCACCCAAAAGTTGACCTTCATGTTTTGACCACCATGATTATAGAGTATACCATGTAAACCCCCATTATTCATGGAAAAAGGGATAGAAATATGATAATAATGAAGAAAACTATAAAATATTTGATATTTGACTCTAGATAAGAGTTGAAATATTTAAACATGACTACTAGTAGGCTATCGGGTTGTGTTATAACCAGGCCACTGGGAGGAAAATGAGTTCCATTCTATTCAAATGCATTTTGTTCCATAGATCAGAAGAGTAGCCAAGAGTGAATAGAATGAGAGAAAAAAGAGGTTTGGTGCATTTTAGTAGCCCATGGGCCACAGGTCTCATTTCTTTGTACTTTTTTTCTAAAAATAAAAAAATAAAAAAAATTCTATTACTAGATGTAAAATAAATACGTTGTCGTTGGATCATTGTCTTTGTATCAGGAGGATCCATGATTAATCTGTTGTGGCATACAAATTTTTTAAATGATGCTTCACAAGAATAAAGAAAATTAGAAACCTGTAGTGCCCAAATACCTCCTATTGAAAGGAGATTCAAAATAAAGGTTGTCCCCATGACCTGTAGTTTTTTGTTTCAACTTATAAATAAATCAATTATATTTGTGCCCGTGAACTAAAGGTTTTGTATATTTTTGTAGCATCTTCTTTATCCCATTTTGTTCCAAACTGTGGAGTATTGTTTCTGTAATCCAGTGAGTCAAATAGCCATCCTACTCTTATACGAAGATTCAGATGAACTATTTAGGCCCTATCTTGGTAAAGGTTGCATCATTTTGAGAAAAATAGAGTGTCTATGTTCTAATGAAGCCAAAAGAGTCTACCATATCATATGTGGAGCAGATTAGATGATGATATGATCCAAGGGATTAGTTTAATGCTCAAAATTCAAAGTGTTGAAAAATATTCGAAACCTATGCCAATGCGTAGATCTCGACAACCTGAATCAATGCAACTTGTTTCACTCAAAACCGATATCGTATGCTCTTGATATCGTGTTCTGATCAAATTGCCAAACAAATAAATTTTTTGTAATTGGGTTGCAGGTATGCCCAGTCAATAGTCCTTTCGTTGACTAGGTAGGTGACTGAGTAGTTGACTGTGTATTTTATGGGTAATGGTTTGTTGACAAGAGCCTTTTTGTAATTGGCTTGTGAATGGAGAAATTCTATTGGTTACAAGTTCATTGAAGTTGTCCAATTATGGAGAGCCACGTTGGCCAATGGGTAGCTGCCACATGGCCTCCATTGGCATATAAAAATTTGTTTAGGTCGGATCAGGCCTAACGAGAATCGAATTCAAGATCTCTGCCTAAGCACCAAGAGTCTCAACCAACACGCCACAACATGTTTCTTAATAACCTTAGTTCGTGACTTTCATTTAAGTTTGGTGCAAATCACATTTTGGAATTGGGCCAGGGCTAAGCCCCAACTATGGTCCCCGTGCCCACATAACCATGGCGTAGGACCATGGGTTGGGGCTTAGCCCCAACCCTGTGGTCACATCCCATAACACCAGGTGTAAACAAAGAACTGCAGGTGGAGTAATGGAAAGGGGCCATCCCAGGTCACATGACTTGCCATATAACTTGGAGCGCGGAGGGAATGGGGGCTAGCCCCAGGCCATATGTGGTCTCACACGACCTCACCACCAGCAAAAAGCAGCGCCTAGAATTTAGCACTCAGCGTGGAAATGTAGCGAAGAGGCCTGATTTTATGGGGAGCATGAGACCACGAGCCAATTTGTTGGGGGTTGACCAACAGGGGTGGGTGATTAACCCCATCCCCTAGGCACGTGCCGCCATTTGACCACGTTTTTTAGAAACTAAGTGTTAATGGATAATTTAATTGTTCGACAATTTTTCCCGTCGAGCGAGATTGTAAGCCAGGTTTGCACATTAGTTCTGGGTTTGGGGTACTCAAACCACGTTTGGATCGAATTGGAGGATGGTTAGCTATGGACATTGGGAAAAACTTGTAGCATGCATAACTTTCACAGTTTTTGGCCAAATGAGGTGCAAAAAGAACCTAGATGGGGTTTTTTTACAGTTTTAGATTCATTGGAGATATTTTTTTTTGCATTATGAGCATTATAAAGCCATGAAAACACAAATTTGAACACTTAATGAAAGATGCCCTGCATTGGAAGCTGGACCAGGAGATGTAGCCCAGGAGAGGGGTGAACTCCTTTATCGTGTTTGTTGTTATGTGTTTCTGATATGGTATTTTGTCTTTGTTTTAACTATTAATTATGTTTAAAAATCACTTGTTTATGTGTTTAGTAACTTAACCCATTACCCAAAAGACACATACAATTTCACTTGCAATTTGTATATCACCTTCAAGTTTAAATTACAGATCATTTTGGTATCAGAGCGCTAGGTTATTGTGAAGGTTTGATTTTGTTTGCAAATGTTTTTCTGATGCTTACAAGGTTGAAGCTTAAAAGAGGAGGAGGAGAACTTGTGGAGCCAAGATCTCGAATTGTTTCAAGGAGAAGAAACACACCTAAAGGTTCAATAGTCATGGGACATGTAGAAGTTCATGAACGGATGTCTGTAGTTGAAAGATCTTTCAGAAAAGCTTTCTTTGAGATGTCTAAAATTGTAAAAGTTCTTTATGAAGAGAGGAATTCAAGGTTGTATGGAGAGAGCTCAAAACCTCCAAAAGGAGATGGATGAAAAGGAGACAAACCTATAAAAGGGAATGGAGGGAATGGTGATAAACCACCGCGTTCACCTCAATCCTCAACCTCATATTCATCCTCAGCTTCTACTTCTTCTACCCTTTCACAAACACCTCCAAAATCTCCAAAGGGACATGGTAAAACTCATTTAATTAAGCTTGATATAAAGTTTGAATTGCCTAGGAGGTAATTGCTATGAAATTAGATAATTGGGTTTGTCAAATTGAAGTGTATTGCAAGATACAAAGAATCAAGGATGATGAGACCAAAATTCAGCTTGCTTCTCTTAGATTGGAAGGTGCAACACTTATTTGGTGGGAAGCCAAAACTCAAGAGGACATGAAGAAACATGGTAAGGTTTTATCCTCTTGGAATGATTTTGTTGTTGCAATATGAAGGCAATTTTATCCATTAGCATACATGCAAAAATCTATTATGGATTGGCAAAACTTTAGGCAAGCTAAAGGACCAAATGTGAAAATCTATACTCAAGAATTTAGAAAAAAAGATTTGATTTTGGGTATAGATTTATCCTCTCAAGACACTCTACTCAAATACATTGGAGGATTGCATATTTATTTGAGAGATACAATTCTCATCTTTAACCCTACAAAACTAGATGAAGTTTGTGTACAAACAACTCATTTAGAAGAAAGAGGGAAGAATGCTCCTTAAGAGGGCAACAAAAATCAATTTAAGAGTGGAGACAAAGGAAAGGGGAAATTCAAAGGAAAAGGGAAGAATAATGTTTCCATCAAGAAAGAGGGAGAAAAACTCACATGTAAACATTGTTCAAAAGAAGGGCATGATGAAGATCACTGATGAAAACTTCATCCTGAAATGAGACCCAAAAAGTTTAACAACAAAGGGAAACAAAAGATTGTTGCAACTACACAACATGATTTAAGATCTGAATCTAGGGATGAAACAAAGATCACAACCATGGGATTAAAAGGTAAGGAATCTATTGCAAGTACTATTTCTTCAAGTAGCCTCAGTGAAACTCAAGATGAAAAAGAAAGAATAGAGATTTTCCATATTAGAGTGATTTCAAAACATACCAAGATAGATACACTGTTTGATAGTGGTTCACAAGCAAACCTCGTTTTTTGAAGACATTGTTAAGAAATTGAATTTGGAAACAAATCCTCATCGAAAACCATATCCTTTAGGTTGGATATGTCACAATGCAAAATTTCATGTGACAAAAAGATGTAAATTAAGATTTTCCATCACTGCAAACTTTATAGATGAGGTAGAGCTTGATGTCATTCCACTTGACATTCGTGTTAATGTTTTGGGAAGCCCATATCTATATGACAGAAGAGCCATCTTTCATCACCATGAGAACAAATATAATTTGTTTAAAAATGGAGTTGATTACATTGTTAGAGCACATAACAAGAAATTGAATTTGTCACTTGTGAATGCTAGACAAATGAAGAGGTTAGTCAATTCTAGTAAGAACTTTGTACTCTTGATGATCAAACCCAAAGAGAATGTTGAAAATTAATCTTTCCAAGGATGTGATGCAAAGTTTAAATCTGATTTGTATGATGTTTAACTCATATGATGAGATGTTTTAGGAGCCCAAAGGATTGCCTCCTAAAAGAGGAATCCAACATGAGATCCAATTGCAACAAGATTCTCCTCTTCCAAACATTGGCATGTATAAGATGTCAGTCATGGAGAATGCAGAAATCAAAAGATAAATCCAAGAGTTGCTTGACAAAGGGGTCATCAAACCAAGCACATCGCTATGCGGGTCACCAATTGTTTTAGTACCAAAAAAAGATGGTACATGGTGTATGTGTAGATTTCAGAGACTTGAACAAAATTATGGTAAAGAATCATTACCCTATTCTTCGAATTGATGATTTATTTGATCAGTTGAAAGATGTTGTGTATTTCACTAAGTTGGACTTGAGAAGTGGTTATCATCATATTAGGATTGCTGAAGTAGACACATGGAAGAAAATTTTCAAAACAAAGCAAGGTTTGTTTGAATGGTTCATTATGCCATTTGGGATTTGTAATGCTCTTACAACATTCATGTGAATTATGAATGATGTCTCAAGGCATTTTCTTGATGATTTTGTAATTGTTTACTTAGATGACATATTGATATTCAACAAATCTCGGAAGAACATGTCAAGTGTGTGAAACTAGTCTTAGATGTCTTGAAGAAAGAAAATTTGTTTTTAAATATGTCTAAATGTGAGTTTGGAAAGACCTCATTAGTGTATTTGGGACATATTGTTGGAGGGGGTGAATTTAAGATATATCCCTCAAAGGTAAAAGTAATTGTAGATTGGCCCAAGCCCAATAATGTTACTATGGTTAGAATATTTTTGGGAGCAACCCAAGATTGGAGAAAGTTTATTTCTAACTTTTCTTCAATTGTAGCTCCATTACACGCCTTGACAAGCATAAAGCACGTTTTCAATGGGGAGGCAAGAATTAAAAATATTTTGATGCATTGAAGGAGAGAATCAGTACAGATCCAGTTCTTGCACTTCCTTTTTAAGACATCCATTTGAGATACAAACAGATGCAAATGACAATGCCATGGAAGCAATATTGATGCAACATCGTAAGCCCATATGTTACCATTCTGAAACTTTTAATGGTGCAGTAGTTAACTATCCTACATATGACAAGGAAATGTATGCATTTGTGAAAAGTGTGAAAAAGTGGAAACACTATTTGATGGGAAAGGAAACTATAATTCACACTGATCATCAACCATTGCAATACTTGTAATCACAAACTAAGCTACAATAAGTGAGGCACTCCAGATGGATGGTTTTCTTGCATCATTTCCACTTGTTGATAAGGTATAAGAAAGGTATCTATAACAAGGTTTCTGACATGCTTTCTATACAAATTGTTAGTGCTTTAGTTATTCTTAACCATAATTCTATCATGCATGAGAGCTATGTTGAACAATATGCTTTAGATTATGACTTTAAAGATGTGTATGCAACTTTGTGTCAAGGCAACCAAGTAGAAGAATTGGATTACCATGTGCATGATAAAATTTTGTATCATCTTGGCAAGCTATGCATTCCACAAGGTGAAAGAGTCAACATGATAAGGGAAGCACATACTTCTCTTATTGCTGGCTATTCTGGTGTAGGCAAGTCGGTGACACCATTGCAAAGGTATTTATATTGGCCTCATTTGAACGATATTATGTCACGACAAGTAAGAGGATGTTCTTTATGTGCTACAAGTAAGCCTAGCAATAGAAAGTTAGGATTGTATACTCCACTTCCAGTTCCTTCACATCCTTGGGAAAGTGTTTCTATGGACTTTGTAGGAGGATTGCCTATGTCTAAAAAAAATCATGATTATCTTTATGTTGTGGTGGATCGTTTAAGAAAAAGGTGTATTTTGATGTCTTGTAAGAAGTAGATTACAACTGAACATGCTACACAAATGTTCTTTCAACATGTATTGGTACATTTTGGGTTGCCCAAAGCAATTATTTCTGATTGAGATTCTCAATTTTTCTGGAACTTTTGGTTAAGATTATGGGGACTCATGGAAACCAAGTTGAAAAAGAGTACAACATTTCATCCACAAACCAATGATTAGACAGAAGTGGTGAACATAACAATAGTACATCTTCTTCGTGGTTATTTTTTAGGTCCCTATACTACTAGTGTAACCCCTTATTGTTATTAGTGCAACCCCCTTATTATATTGTTCTGCCCATGTAGTCCCCATATTGTTATTATTGCACCCTTACATTATTATTGTTATGTCAGCTCTTATTATATTATGACCCCGTATACTCCTATATATAGAAAGGAGGTATTGTTATTTGTATCATCCAAAGATTATTCATTTGTGTAATGTAAAGGAGGAAGAGGCTTATTTTGAAGGCGTTGATCTCTCTTTTCTATCTATTTGTGAGCTGGTTTCATAACATTTGGTATTAGAGATTTGGATTCTAGGGTTTCGCTGCTCCAAACAGGGCATCGTGTAATTTTCTCTATAACTTTTTTTTATGCAATGTTTTAGAAGCTAATGAAAAACCCCATTTGAGAAAAAATCTCGCTGAAACTCAGGTCTAAATTTCATATCTTGTCTCGCTATATGTTCGGAGATCTGATATGAGGAAGTTAGGGTTTTTGCAAGATCCAAAATTCCATCTCAAACATGTCATTGTGGAATTTTCGCTATAATTGTTTTTCTATGAAGTTTCAGACTCTAAAATTAAAACCCATTTGATTCACAAACTTGGTGAAGCTCGGGACTGAATTTCAAATGTTGTTTCACTATACTTTCGGAGATACAATCCAAGAAATTTAGGGCTTCTGCAGACTCCCTAATTACATCCCAAACAGGTGACCTTGGGAAAATCGTCATAACATTCTCTCTGAGCATAAGATTGAAATTTTGTAAGAAGTTACAGAAAGAGGACGGACTGAAGTTTTCTGTGTATTAGTTTCAGGTCCTAAGATTAAAACAGTTACATGTGGAACTTCATATAAATGTGCTCTACTTAACTAGTCTATAATCTAGTCATCGTGGGAGATTTGACATAACTCTTCCTTGCAGAATCCAATATTGATCAGACTTGGGGGGTTAGAAAGAGGACTCAGAGGGCTACTGTAGGACGCAATTTCATACCTTGGAGATCCAAAATTATAGATATATAACAGATTCAAGATCGAGCTCCTAAGATCAAGAAAAAGCGATATGAGGAAGTTTGATGGCAATGATTCGGTAAATTGGATACTACAGGTGGAGCAATATTTTGATCTACATGGTGTACAACTGTTACAAAAGGTACATATTGCATCTTTATATCTAGAACCAAATCAATTTTTATGGTATAAAGGGCTTTGTTCTCGTAAACCACTTGTCACTTGGTCAATTTTCACGAAGGAAATGATAGCACATTATGAGGATACAAAGAGTAGCACCTTCCTTAGCCAATTGATAAATCTAAAAAAAAAGGGTTCAATGGCATAGCACATTGAGGACTTCCATATATAAGGGTAAATGATATAACAGAGAAGCAAAGTATTGATGCCTTCATAGGGAATTAAAGCATAATATTCAACATGAGGTTTTTCTTTGGGAACTTGATTCATTAGAGAAGGCATTCAGGTGGGAAAGAAAAATTGAAAGCGGAATTATGGAAACAAGGAATCCTACCACTCACAATAATAAATATGGAAGTGTTTTTGCTCCTAGCCTTCCACAACCTACAAGGTTTACATGACAATAATTGGAATAAAAAAGAGAAAAAGGGCTTTGTTACAGTTGTGATAGCAAATACACTAAAGGTCATAAGTGTGATGAGAATAAATTATTTTACATAGATTGTGAAGAGGAGGAAGAAAATGATTAATAAACTTCAAAATAAGAGGATATACACCATGAACCAACCCCAGAGAAAGAAGAAATGAATCCGACCATATCTTGTAAAACATTGGCAAAAATTACCACTCCTCAAACTCTCAAGATAGAAGGACAGATCGAGAAGAAAAAAGTTCAAGAAGTGAAAGATTGCATCAAGCATCAAGAAATGAATCCAACAATATCTTGTAATGCATTGGCCAAAGTTACCAATCCTCAAACTATCAAGATAGAAGGACATATCAAGAAGAAAAAGGTAATAATGTTGATTGATTTGAGCAGTACCCATAATTTTATTCATTGTAAGATAGCTAAGGAATTGAATTGTTTCCTATACCCAACACCAAAGTGTCAAGTGATGGTTTTAGGTGGAGGAACCATAAATTGCTCTGGAAAGTGCCATAATATCAAGCTGTCCATGTGATAATATGTGTTGAATAGCCCAATTCTTTCCATTCCAATGGGTGGTGCTAATGTTGTACTAGGAGTCTAATGGCTACAATCCTTGGGTACAATAGCTTTTAATTTTCATGAAATTTTCTTTGGAATGAAAGGGAGTTGAATTGAGGGGTGTCACGGGGAAACCGAGAAAGATAATAAGCTCTAATGGAATGATAAATCTTCTAAAGAAATAATAAAGAGGCATTATTGCAAAATTATGTTCGCTAGAAGTTCCCACATCGAAATCATCTATTTCTCCAGATCTCCAAAAAGCCTTGGACAATAATTCCAAGGTATTTGAGACTCCCAAATCCCTCCCACCTATTCGTGATCATGATCATGCTATTCATTTGATTCTAGGAAGTGTTCCTCCAAACATCAGACCTTGCAGATATCCATATGCCCAAAGGAGTGAAATTGAACGTATGGTTTCTGAAATGCTAGAGGTTGGTATAATTATCCAACCAAATTTGATAATGAAGCAAGGGATGAATGGAAGAATGACGAAGCAGGGTGGGAACTCATTCAAAAGTGGTAGAAGATACCAGTTCAAACAATATTTCCAGAACTTGACAAGGAAGGAAAAATCATCTTGGAGCCTGAAGCAGTCACAGAACCGAGAAATCGACAACTATGAAATCAATCAATCTCAGAGTATCTCATCAAGTGGAAGAATGTACCCACTGAATATTCCACATGGAAGTATGATAATTTTATACAGAATCATCTAGAACTACTCAAGCATTGAGGACAACACTTTTTGAAGGAGAGGGGCATGTTAGGTCCCTATACTACTAGTGTAACACCTTATTGTTATTAGTGCAACCCCCTTATTATATTGTTGTGCCCATGTAGTCCCCATATTGTTATTATTGTGCCCTTACATTATTATTGTTATATCGGCTCTGATTATATTATGACCCCTTAGACTCCTATATATAGAAAGGAGGTATTGTCATTTCTATAATCCAAGAATTATTCATTTGTGTAATGTAAAGGAGGTTGCCCCCTTGAATAGGCTTCTTTTGAAGGCATTGATTTCTCTTTTCTATATTTTTGTGAGCTGGTTGTTGGGCGCGGGATCACCCAAGGGAAGTTTTGGGGCTTAGAGCCCAGATTTTGATCAAAGATTTTAATTCCGATGTAAAGACTCCACATTTTGTGGGTGCGAAGCGCATAGTTTGTAAAAGAGTCATAGGGTTGTCCACCCTCAGTTTTGTTATTGTAATGTCGAATGTAGAGATCTACCCATGGTCCGTGGACCATGGGATTATATAAATAGAGCGAGGCTCTAAGTAGTTAAGAGAAAAACTTGATAAGAAAAGATGGACATATGATGTATGTGAGATAGATCTGTGGAGCAAAGTCTAGTTTTGGGTCATAGAGTAGGAGAAGGCTCTGCAACTGAGTGCGTAGAGGCCTAGTAGTCTGCAGTTGAGTGCGTGGACCCCTGTAGCTGAGTGCACAGGGCGGGTCGATTTTGTAACAATTGGAAGTATTAATAAAGAGAAGTTTCATATCATTTATGTGTATTTATTTCCTGTTTTATGCATCTATTATCTTGGGTATGAAATTAACTTCTATTACTTATATGATGTGCGAATGTGTATAATTGTATTGATTAAGTGAATGCAAGATAGGATATCTATTTACACAAAGTTAACTAAGATCTGTTATGAATATAAGTAGGATATGCGGTGTAGTTTGGGGAAATAGTGTAGTTTTATGCCCTAGCAACACGAAAGCATCTCAGCCCCTAGTTAGGGTTGCACGAAAGATGATTATAAAAGATCACGAAGGTATTGAAGGTTGGAACAGTATGCGAAATGACCTGTGCAAAGACAAATCTAGTTGGACTAAATCGACATCTCAGACATCTCAAGGGTGCAGAAACTTGGTTCCAGCATCTCCCCATACTGCTTTGGGTGAGACTTCAGTCCACGCTCCGCAGGCTGACGCCGAAAGGGCCAATAGTGTAGGGATTTGTTTGGCTAAATAACTATGAACCTGGGTCAGGCCCCCATAAGACAACAAATGGTTCTGTTTCCGGGACCAGAATCTGCATAGAGATGTTTGATGTCGTATCATTGGAATCCAACTAAGAAGGAAATTAAAGGCTGGTTGGATAGAGGAATTCACGAGTTCACAGTGCATGAGAATAGGAACTCGCAACTATCAAAAGAAGAGTGGTTAGACTACTACCTATACAAAAAGATACACGAAATCTTCTTTGTGTTCTTCCCTACTGAGCTATACGAGTGGATCACGAAGCTAGCAAATAGCCAAGGAAGGTGGAACCTTGACGGTCCTATTGTGTGGACCCTAGAGTTAGTGTGAATATTGAAAGCATCCGAGGATATGATTGCGCATGTTGTTGGTCACTAGATCAATTAGATTATAGGAGGATTCATTACTAAGTTCGTGGTCAACATCTCAGTCAGCTATAGCGAGGCATAACAATGCTTTCTCAAAGGATCACGAGGTAAGTATGTAAAGTCTTTAAATATTTGGATTAAAATGCTATTGTGCAAAAAGAGGGTTATGCAGTTACCTTGATGTTCGGGGCTACGCGAAGTGGAAAATCTTATAAGAATGAAGGAAATAAGGGACCAGAAAATAGCCCCTTGATTTCACCTTCGCGAGGGGAGAGGAAGAGCTCGCGAAGGTCTCTTCGCGAAGTGCGATCCATCTAATAAGGAAAAGAATTTCGTGAATACCACCTCCACCCACATCACCACCAGCTTTACCACCATCACCTTTATCTTCACCCGTACCACCTCCACCACCACCGTGAGTCAATATGGCAAGCATCGTGAAGTTGCCTGTGTTCAAAGGATTCAGAAATGAGGATCCAAACCAATTCTAGTTCGTGTTAAGGGCTGTATGGGAAGTGCAAGGAGTTATAGATGATAATATAAAGAAAGTGACACTGGTTAGCACCCTGCAGGACCGTGCACTGACCTGGTATATTAAGAACTCCAATGATAATCCAAATGCAAGAATCACAGATATCGAAGTAGCGCTAAATAAAGAATTTAGCAGGCCAAAGTCTGAAGCATAGTCGATCATTGGATTCAAAGAGATCATGATGCTACTAGGCGAGACTCCTTTGGAGATGGATCATAGGTTGAAATGTATGATTCATGAAGCTAATATGAATCTGACGGATGGACAACGTCGTGAGTGGTTTGTAGCTTCACTAATTCCACATTTAAGGAGTGTGCTATCATAGCAGAAGATAATGACTCAGGCAGAGGCCTTATAGATTTCTATGACGCTACATGATACCCTGATGCAAGATCCTAACTTAGGAGTTCAACAGATCCACATGTAGCTGAATAATTTATGCCTTGAGATGTATAGTTTGAAACAGGACAGGACAACTCGACCATAAGTGCACGAAGAAGTATGGTGCGTAAAATGCAAGGGTCAGGGTCATGACAAGGACCACTGCCCAGTTTTCACAAATTACCTCGCAGTAGGAGGACTAATGCCTTTTAGGCGAGAGGCGCAAGCAGTACCTAGGGTGGTGCCTGCTTTGTGGTGCGCTATTTGTCAAATAGCTGGAAAACATGCCACAGACAATTGTCACTTGTTACAAAAGTATACGCAAAATTCGCAACAGTTGTTCTGCAACTTTTGTAGGTCAGTGGGACACGATGAGTGCACTTATAGAAGTTATGAGTTAATGATGGATAGAACTCCCACCTCCAGAGTTCAGGCCGAAACCCAACCCCTTGACCAGACTGCAGGAATGGCATGAACAAGATTTCAGGGGCACAAATGAGGCCAAGGCAGAGGAGTACCTCGAAGAGGTCGTAGACAGTTGATATGCTACAATTGCGGAGGGCCAGGACATTATGCCCGCGATTACATGAATCCAATGCGCCCATCGTGTTTGTATGGCACCTTATTTGATCATGAGATAGAAGATTTTCCTACACTGATAGCTAGGATATGTGACAAAGGAGCGCTACCGCCTCCCCCGAATCAGAACCTATAGATGATGAGGTCTGAGCCACAAGAGGAAGATCCAAACATGAACATTGTGCTCCGAAGTGGAATCACGATAGGAGATGACAAAGGAAAACAACCAGAAAATAGTACTTGGGTTCGCAAAGCTCTGGAAAAAGAAGCGAAGTTTGATTTGGAGGACACTTGAGAAACCTTCATGGAATCTAAGAAGAGCTTCGCTAATGCCTCCACTCCAGGAAGCAAAGATAAATCGGAGCCGGAGATGGACCCATCTATGCTCACAACATTCCTGGAAACATATATGAAGTTACTGCGCGACAGTAAGGCTGTAAAAGGATAACAGGAACTCATTAACAGATGCACTGGGATAGCGCCAGGAGAACTACGCATAGTCAGGGAGATCGGAAAACATAAAACAAGCACGGGAAGAGAAATGAGACTTACCGCGTAGATTGTAGAATATGAGATGGATCAAGTCATCCTAGATTTAGGATTGGATGCGAATGTTCTGCTTAAATAGACATGGGAGTGAATGGGGAGACTTGCGCTACAATGGTCTCCAATTCAGCTAAGAATGGAAAACTAGCAGAAAATAATATCCATCGGGTGATTGCACGGAATAACAGTGGATATTGAGGGAGCGAGCACACTAGTTGACTTTGAAGTAATAGAGATTGTTGATGAAAACAATCCATACCCTGTGCTCTTAGGAATTGATTGGGCCTCTGACATGAACGGGATGATTAATATGAAGAAGCGCAAGATGATTTTTGAGAAGAAATCACTACGCGTAATTTTACCCTTGGACCCCATTGAAGGATCGCACTATACGGAGCCGGTGCGCGACTATGAAAGTGATGATGATTTGGATTGCATCTAGAAGATAACAACACGAGAGAAAGACTGGGTAAATCCCATTGCGGATGGGCGGATTTCATGGGAGCACGAGAGCTCCTGTACTTCTGATTCTGATGAGGAGATAGAGTGATGACAAAATCAGTTACACAAAATAACTACGTTGAATTGTAATATGATGACAAGGTTGCTACGCTGCGTATCAAAAAAAGTAAGAGAACAACCTACTTATGATGGTCTAAGTGAGGTAGATACCTTCTTGGATAAATTTGAAAGGGAGGTGTCGGAAAAGCAATGCTTCCAGGCCTTGGACTAGGTACTATGCTACGCCCGCAAGACGGTGGGGTACGCACAAAGGAAGCTTTGACGATTGGCGCGAATGTAGGGGAATGATGTGCACATGATTTGGGAAGCCTAGGGTGTGACTGATAGATAAGTACAATGGGCACGGTGATCTATGCGCACATCTGGCCAAGTGGACGCAGGCCTATGGAGAAAAGCCATAACTTGAGTGGGTGCACCTGTTATTTCATACCCTAAATGTTATACCGATGAACTGATATATAGAAACAGAGCTCCACGATGGGACACGTGAATGAGATATCCTGTGTGAAGGGTTCGTGATGAACTTTAGTTTTGAGGATGGGTGGGACAGTATTGATGAAACGCTACAAGAGGTAAAATCAACCATCTTTAGGATACCACATAAGCCAATAGAATTGATTCATCCTGAATGGGCTACTCAGCTGAGTTGCATGCTGGAATGTTATAATGTAACTGCTAAAGAAGAAGATGAAGATCCATGGAAAATTAATATTCTAGAGATGGAAGTCCACCATGAGGTTCAGGGGCCACAGATCGAGAACCCTAACATAACCGCGCTGATGAAGACTAAGCAGGTGAATATTGGTATGGAGGAAGAACCTAAATTCATGAAGATTGGAGACTACTGGGATGACGCGATGGTGGATAAGGTCGCTGACTTACTTCACAAATATCATGACTTATTCTTGACCAAGTTTACAAATTTGAAGGGAATAATCAGAGATTTAGGGGTAATGAAGATCATGTTAAAACCCGATGTGAAGCCAGTTAAGTAGAGGCCGTATCGCTTAAATCTGAAATACAAGGAGAAGGTCCGCGTAGAACTAGACAAGATGCTCATGGCAGGCATCATTGAGCCTGTGGAGGAATCTGATTGGTAAGCCCGATGGTGGTACAAGAGAATAAGACAAAGGAAAAAACAAGAATATGTGTGGATATCAGAAAATTGAATGATGTGTGTGTACATGATCCATTCCCAACTACATTCACGGATGAGGTGTTGAACAATGTAGGTGGTTAGGAAGCATATTCTTTCACTGATGGGTTCTCAGGGTACCACCAGATCAAAATCGTGCTAGAGGATAGGAGCAAGAAAACCTTTGTGACTG
>APFE031364308.1:402142-432584 GCA_000404065.3 Pinus taeda
TATCGATAACCTAGTGGGTGTAAGATAAAATTCACCCGTGCCATTCACAGAAAGCATGAGAAAAAACCTAATACTATATATAAAACCAAGAAAAATTCAAATTCATCACTTCGTTTGTGAGAGGGATGTCAATGCCCCCACAATTTTTTTGATATTATTGGAAGGCCTAGGAAGAGTATTCCTTGCATAAAGAGATTCAAGGTTTATACAAGGTATCAAAAGGGAAGAGGTTTGATATTGATACATATATTATTTATTGATATTGTTATATTATTTGGATAGGGTGCAATAAGGAATGCACATTGACCAAAAGAAGATTTGGACTTGTATGGTTTAGCTTAAGGGATGGATATTAAAATACGAAAATACTCTATCTCTTACAATGGTATCCTTGGAAGAATTGAAAGAGAAATATCTCAAGGATTCCCTTTTAAGTCAATGGAAAAGGCTTGAAATATATATAAAAATAAGAATAACATATTGGTACACTATATGGTTATCATTTGGAGGTAGAATAATTATCATTAAATTAATGCTAGAAGCAAGTCTTGCCTATTGACATTCTATGGATTTTGTTTTAATATGAATTATGGAAAATATGAGGAAAAAGTGTTTGAAATTTCTATGGATAGGTATTAAAGACAACAAGTGGATTCCCCTAGTAAAATGGCAAAAAATCGCAAAATCAAAGTCCCTAGGAGGTTGAGAATTAAAAACGTATGTTATTTTGGAAATCACTAGCTACAAAGAGCCTTTATAGGCTCAATCAACATTAAGGTTTGTGGCAATTGGTTATGACTTAGAAGTACATAGAGGGGTGCCAATCTACCACATATTGATAAAATGCCATTACTCTTCGGAGGTATGGGATGTTGCAAGAACTCTATTAGGAGGGAAAGGTAAGTGCTAGGGTGCTAATTTAGAATAAGGTAGGGAATTGATGTGAAGATATAGTTGTAGTAGAGCATAAGGATTTCCAAACTATGGTTTAATGGGTAGTTTGGACAACCAAGATTGCAAAAAAGTTTAAAGAAGAAAAATTGGTTATTAATTAGGTATATTACAAGATGAAATGTACTTATGACTTCATAAGGGTGAAAAAAAAGAAAAAAGAAACCCTAATAGGTGGGAAATCAGATATTAATAAGTCAATAGCTTGGGGGTTTTATGGAGCCTATAACAAGAAACTTGGTACATGTTGGGTAGGAGGGGTTTGTTCTTCACTAAGGAGAAAGAATTTATTTTTAGCAGGATTATAAATAGGGACAAAAATCTCAAGGCATGGGTCTAAGAACTACCTTCGTTTTTTAGGATATCTATGGAAATGAGCATAATGCCATAAGTGACTCTAAACTAGTGTCAAATTAGGAGATATGAACTAGTAGGATTGAGGATGAAGATCCTTGTATATAGTTCTAAAAGGTGATTAAGTGAGAGAGTGTCATAATTTTGCTCAAAGGTTGGCCTCTTGTTTCATCAAGCTTCATAATGAAGAAGATAGGATGATGTGGTCAAAAAATGCTATGGGAGGTTGATATATTGACCACCATGGATACACAATAACATTTTTGGAAGGTAAAATGGGAGTGGATAAATGGTGTTGGTCCAAGCATTAGAATATTGGTTCCCATCTTAAGACTAGATTATTTGAGGCTATTTTTATGTAACAAGGTTCTTAAACAAGAGATGATATTATGAAGAAGACAACAAGGCTTAAGCCTTTACACCATGTGTAAAAATTGCATAGTGACTACCTATCATCTACTAGTAGGTTTCCTTTTATGAAGGTTATCTATTTGGAATAAAAGGTGATGTCAAATGGAAATGGTCTTTGTGAAGGTGGTTTAGTGGAGGAGACATTTATGAAGTGATTGGATGACAAATTAATCGCCTAGCATTACTAGTTTTCCCATTGGTGATATGTTGGGTGTTATGGTTTGATATAGAATGAATAATTATATAATTTGTCATTTATCTTGGTACTTTATCGATGGAAAATTGGAGGAATTGGCTTGTAGGGCACATTTTAGGTTTAGGTCCCAATTTGGTGATTTAGGGTTTGGAAACTTTCAAAGCCATTTTGAGGCATCAAACAACACTTTTGGGATGAAAACTTTGTGAGCATAACTATACCCCTTTGAATTTTCATACACATTGAAGTATTTCCAATGGTGTGAAAATCACATTAATTGGAGTTCATATATGGAAGTTATGCCTCCTACAAGTTGACCTACCTTGTTCGTCTCCATGGTAGTGAGTGGGCACCAAACTCCATTACTCACAAATGTGGGGTTAATGATGTTTAGAATTTCAAAAATATTATAGAGTGTTTACAAATGTAACAATAATTGAGGATTAAGGCATGCAAACGCCCTAACCCTAACCCTAAATGGTTGTAAGATTATGTTAGATACCAGGATGCTAGGAAAGGAATGGGTTCCATTCAGCAGTGTTGTTATCATTCCATAATTGTGGAAAGATTATAGGAATAATATATTGAAGAATGTCAAAGGGGGTAGAAAATTTTAAGGCAGAAATTTAGACCATAATGTTCATGGAAACTCCATACTAAGACACTGCTTCTTTGTACTTGCATTTCATAATTGAGAAAAAAGAGAGCAAAGCATAGGCCTCACCTTCTAGCTAGCTTTGTTATTTTATTGGGTTTTCTAAGTCACATCTTGTGTTTATTTGTGTAGATAGTGTGTTCATTTGCTTCTTTCTTTCACTTTAATTTTAATTATTGATTTTGAGTGCTATGCTATTAATATTAAATATGAATCTAAGTTAATAAACAACATAATAAAAAACTTTAGAACATTGTAATATTTTCTATGATGAACTATTCTAGTGGAGTATCCATGACAATATACAGGTCACAGTTGGAAAGGAATGATGCAACATTTTAAGAGATGCTCCTGTCCCCCTTGTAGGTTTCTACAAGATCTAATAAGCTTACAAAGGTCTAAAGAACATTTTGTAAACTAAGGTGCCTAGGAAGATCACCCCACTATTATTAACAAAATTAAACCCAAATGATTTTTCAATGGAGCATCAAGGGGAACCCATGGGTTGAATGTGGTAGGGGTTACTAGAAGATGAGGATGCTATTGATTTAATTGATATTAGATATGAGAATGTTTAGTGCAACCAATCAATAGAAACAATAAATAATGATAAACACCAAAATAAATATAAATTGTAGAAAGTAAAACAAGAGAAACAAGTGTATTGCACCTATAAAATGTAAACCCTTATATGGATGCTATGAAAGGAGAAAAATAAAGAGGAACCTCTGAATGAGAAGAGTTCCAATACAATGAAAATACTTGGCAAAAAATTACATAGCTTTCTACCTTTTATAAATAGTTTGTCGCTAGCAAAACTCTGACTACTTCCGGTCTCATCATTAATAAGTACCAACCACCTAGTGGGTCTTATTTAATAAAAATAACCCTTATACATTGAGAAACCACACACCAAATACTTAATGGATATTATTCAAAGAACAGGGCCTCATCAATTAATTGTTTAAATTCTAAGTAAACCAAAATAAGGAGGTTAGATTAGGGCCCTAACATGCCCTCAACCTTTAAAAAAACATCATCCTTAAGGATTGAGGCATGGAAACTACTCTAAAACTACTATTGGTTCCTAGGTAGAATCTTCATGATGTGCATACTTCCTCTTTATTAGGGCCTTTTAAATTGTGCGTTGGTGTAGTTAATGTTCTCTTATGGCAAAAAAAAATCTCATGATGTAATCAAATGGAGCATGAAGGTTATTATAAAATTGAAACTTTGACCCCGCTACTTTCCTCAAACAAGATACATGGAAGTTTGGGTTAATGTTGGAGTGGGCCATAAAGAGATAATTTGTAGGTAACTTGTCCAATGCACTAAAGGATATAATATGGTCTATATAACTTTGGTGATAGCTTTTGGTTTCTCTTATATTTGATTAATGCCTTGTTAGGGAATTGGAGATGAGTACAATTTTGTGTGGCAGTGCTATTAATTAAGGAAACCCTTTCTATTTTAGTCTAGCAACCAAAATTCAAGGTTTATGGAGATGAAATTCCTCATAAGGAAAGGAGGGAAATTTTAGGCTCCTCACAAAGAGGCTCTTTGGTGGTTTCTTGAGGAGGCACAATGTTTGCTAAATCCATATCAATAATGGATTCTTATAAAGTTTTAATGGGAACCCCAAAAAGGGGTCATATTTATGACAAATCATCTATGTTCCTTGTCTATCCCTTTTGAAAATAATTTTATCCAAATGATAGAAAATATGAGACATCGACTTTTTATTTGTAGAAATTAATGTGTAGATTCAAAACTGCTCCTAAAATTTACTAAATCACAAGACTTGAAGCTACTCTACTCATTTGCGTAAGTTAATTCACCTTCTAGGACACAATTCATAGACATGCCAAAGAAACATCATACATGCACATATATTTATCTACGGGAAAACAACTGCTCAAAACCCCTTACCATCTATATTGCATTAATAAGAGAATAGAGATGAAATACATATGCTTACTCAAGTTTGAGCACACTCTGCAATTGTATAGTCTATCCCTTTGCCTGACTAACTGACTCTGGCCAACATTTAGCCAATTTTCAAGCCCTTTAAGCTCCTATTTCCTTGCGTTATTCCTCTGGGAAATTGGCCCTTATTATTTAGGAATTTCCCACTATTGAATCACATAATTCCTTAGGTCCTTCCTCTGACTGCATGCATCACATGTACACATTGGAATATGCTACAACTGATAGTACAATGCCTTGGAATCTCCATCTCAACTGGGTAACTTGAATTCTCTTCGTGAAAAAATTATTTTGGGTTGATTGATCAATTAACTGGTTGATCATTGAGTGTGGTTGAAGTTCCACTTCCACAACTTGACCTCCACTAGTTCTTTTGATAGTTAGAACTAGTTTAACTGACAATAACTCAAATTAACTGAAATAGATTGCTACAAATTAGCAATCAAACATATTGAACTAAGCTCAAGCTTTCCCAACTCGAATTAACTGAGTTAACTGAGTGACAAGTGCCATGTCACCTCAGTTAACTAACTCTAATATTTCTGCTGAAAGTCAAACTGATATTTTCTTATTGCATTTTCAACACTCCCTCTCAGCAAGAAAGAGATTATCAACCACCCCTATCCTGCACCTGTGGAACTCAAACTTCCCTCTTGAAAATGCCTTTGTCAAAATGTCAACATTCTGTTCTTATGTCGGAATCTACTGCAATAACATAATCCACCTCTACACACAATCCCATAGATGGTGATACTAGATATGAATATGCTTGGGTCAAGCATGAAAAATAGGAATTTTAGAGATTTTGATGCAACTCTGATTATCATAGTAAATCACAATTGGATCCATCATCTGACCAAACAAGCCAACAAGTATATTTATCATCCATATTGCCTCACATGTTGCTTGAATTGCAACCATGTATTCTACTTCTTCTGAGCTGAGTGCCACAAATATTTTCTTCCTGCTCTACCAAGAATGCCTTGTGGACGCAACACTGAAAATTCCACCTAAAGTACTCCCTGCCCAATCTGAATCTGTGAAGCCACACAACTTCACTCCCTTTGTCCATCTATACCAAATTCCTAACTGGGTAGTGCCTTTGAGGTACTGTAAATACATGCTTAGCTTCCCTCCCAAACAATTTGGTTTGCCTAACCATAGCTTGGCTTAGTTGGTTGGTTGTAAAGCACATATTTGGTCATGTGTTCACAAGACACATGAGTGAACCTACCAACTGTCTATAAACAGTCGCATCCACTTCCTCACCTAAAGTGGCATCCTCTTTCCTCCAGTTGCTCGCTAGAGGAGTCTCCATGGGTTTGCACTTGTCCAATGTAAAACCTATGAAGTATCTCGTTGGCATACTTTCCCTGAGAGACAAATAGTTCCCCATATCCTTGCCATACTTCCAATCTAAGGAAGTAGTGCATGAGACCCATGTCCTTTAGCTCAAACTATCTTACAAGGTCTTCCTTGCAAGATGTGATCAACTACTCATCACCAGTCAAAATCAAGTCATCAACATATAAAAAATAATCAATAATTTACCTTCTACCAAAATACGATAGAGGTTTGCATCCGATTCAATTTTGGTGAAGCCCAAACCAATGATATAGCTATTGATCATGGTGCACCAAGAACAGAGTGCTTTCTTAAGACCATACAATGCTCACTTGAGTTTTCGCACATGAGACTCTTGATAAAAGGTCTCAAAGTCTTCTCGTTGCTTGTTATAAACCTCCTCCTCAATAAATCCATTGAGGAATACTGTCTTCACATCCATCTAGTGGATCTTCCACCCCACCTATGTAGCCAGAGAAAGGATTGATATGATGTATGAGTGCCTTGCAATAGGAGCAAAGGTCTCCTCATAGTCAATCCCCTCAACCTGAGAATACATGTTGGCCACAAATCTAGCCTTGTACTTTTCTATTCTTCCGTCTACTTCCTGCTTCACCTTGAAGATCCGTCTCAAACCCACAACTGATTTATCTGTTGGTCTTGGGACCACTTCCTAAACACTGTTCTTCACAATGGATTCATACTGCTCCATCATTTCATTAACCTATAAAGTTTTCTCTATTGATTCCTCGAAAGAGGATGGCTCAGTCTCTACTAGCTCAATCATTAGGGCCATGTAGCCAGTGTACCGATATGATGACCTTCTATTCCTATGCTAATTTGAAGGAGAACCCACATTCTCCCTCACATCCTACACAAGTATCTTAACTTCGTTAGACTTTAGCTTCTGTGGTAGTTTTTTGGAGTAGCATGATCCATATTATCCACGGTATTATGTTCATTCTGTCGATGTTTCCTACCTTCCTTGGATGAATATGCTTGAGTGTCTATCTCCACTCTCATCTCCTCAACTTGTGGCTACTCCACAACATCCTAAGGCTCCTCCTTTGGGGCTAAAATATCCTCCCCCAGTGGGATTTGAAGCTCCCTCTCAAGAGAGAAACACATGACTTTATCTTCTTCAAATTTTACATCCCTTTGCACAAATATCGTTCTAAGGGATGGCAAGTACACATGGTAGTTGTGGGGAGTTTCTATGTAACCCACAAATACCTCCAACTCTGTTGTCAGCTCTGGCTTCTTCCTTCATTATTTGGATACATGGAAATAAACATAGGCTCCAAAAATATTGAAGTGCAACACATCCAACTTCCTCCCTAAGAAAGACTCCTCCAATGTGGTCATGCCAAGAATCTGATGAGGACTCCTGTTTTGCAAATAGATGGTTGTGTTGCATGATTCAGCCCACAAGTGTAGAGGCAAGCTTTGGTCATGCAACATTGCTCGTTCTTCTTCCACAATGCTATGATTCTTCTTCTCAACCACCCCATTCTGCTGTGGATTGTGGGGTGCTGTCAATCTCATAAAATGCCTTCTTTGGCACATAAATTTTTGAATTTGTTTGACATGTACTCACCTACATTATTGCTCCTAAAAGCCTTCACCTTCTTTCCTATTTCTTTCTCCACCAGTGCCTTGAACTCTAAGAACTTGGAGAAAGTATCATCCTTATTCTGCATGAAGAATATCCAAGACTTCCACGACAATTCATTAATAAGATGACAAAATATTTGTGCTTGGTAGTGGAGGCTGTCAAGAAAGGTCCACAAACATCATAGTGAATCCTTTCAAGGATTGCACATGCTCTGTTGTCTTGATCATGAAAAGTGGATTTTGTGTACTTCCCTAAGATACACCCTTTGCATGTATCCTTCTGCACTAGTGCTCCTTTAGGGAGGCCTATAGCTATCTATTGCATCATCTTAAAAGTGCCATGATGAAAATGACCCCATCTTCTATGCTAAAGTTCACTGACATTGCAGCTCTGCACCTTCTCTGCCTTTGTGCTCAATTCAACACAATCCTCCACGTCTAGCTTGTAGAGGTTCTTCACATGAACCCCGATCTTCTTCACCTGTCCCATGGCTATGTGTCTTAGGAATGTATTTACTTTGCTGAAGATCACATCATAACCATGGTATTCCAAAAATTTAATGGAGACAATATTATTCTTTAGACCCAAAACAAAAATAACATCCTTGAGTCTGAGAGGGGAGCCCGACTCCCTTTGAAAGGTGGTTGTACTAATTCTGGTCACACTATACCTTCCGTCATCTCCCTTTTCGATGTGCATATGGAGATATTTCTCCTTCAAATCACTGAAAAAATATTTACTCCCTGTCATATGGAATGAGGCACTGTTGTCTAGGTACCACACACTTCCCATCATTGTGATGGCCATGCATGCAATGAGAGTGAATTCAAACTTGAACTGTGAAGCCAAGGCTTCACTTTCTTCTCCTCCTGAGGTCTTCCTACTTGGCTTATTGTGTGGAAAATTCGTGGCATAGTGCATGAATTCGTGACAGTGAAAGCACTTGATTCCGAACAGGTCTTTCTTCTTGCCACCCTTGACTAGATTCTGCTTTGGATTGGGATTTCTTCCCTTTCTATTTCCAACCAAGGCACAATTCTCCTCATCCTTGCCCTTGGATGAAGTCTCATCTCTAGTATTCTTCCTTATATCCTCCTGTACTAGGTCGAACCATAAGCGCTCCCAACATGGTAGTTTCTCCCTACCATTTATCGAATCTTGATAGCTATGCCCTCTCTTGGGAATGCCCAGAAGGGATAAAGCTACCAATTCTTCTTCAGGGACATTAACAATGACCCCGCCAAGTTCATCACGACACTGTGTAAACTTTCTCAGATACTGTATAATTGTGTCATCCTTTTGCATCTTGGTACTTCGAAGCTTGTCCTTGAGTGCCAGCTTCCCGTGTTCACTACTATTCTTGAACAATTCTTCAGTGCTTTCCACAACGCGAACAAAGTCTATTTTCCATGGAGATTCAAGGCAATATGATCCTGTACTCCCTCCAATATGATTTACCTCGCCTTGGCCACATCTTTCTTCCACTGAGCAAGATTTTAGGCATCAAATGCTTGGGTTTTTTTTACATCTACCTTGATGTATTCTAGCAACCCATTGTCATCCAATACTACCTCCATACAATCTTTCCATGCAACAAATTTTTAGGTTCCTTCCAAGGCATACTCTAGCTTGAGGGCATTGAAAGGCATCTTCTTAGTCTTGAAGAAAACCTGCAACATTGATCTTCAAATTTGAACCTCCTACAATGACAACTTCGAAGTCTCTACTCTATAGTGATTCCATCTCTACTGTCATGTAGAAATTAATGTGTAGATTGAATACTACTCATGATATTTACTAAATCACAAGACTTGAAGCTACTCTACTGATCTGCGGAAGTTAATTCACCATCTAGAACACAATTCATAGACATGCAAAATAAGCATTACACATGCACAAAAATTTATCTAGGGGAAAGAAATTGTGCAAAACCCCTTACTATCTATATTGCATTATTCAGAAAATAGAGATGAAATACATATGCTTGCTCAAGCTTGAGCACACCTTGCAAGTGTATAGTTTATCCCTCTACCTGATTGAATGATTCTGGCCAACACTTAGCCAATCTTCAAGCCCTCCAAGATCCTATTTCCTTGCGTTGTTCTTATGGGAAATTGGCCCCTATTATTTAGGAATTTCCTAATATTGAATTGTGCAATTCATTAAGTCCTTCCTCTGACTGCATGCACCACCTGTACACATTGGAATATACTACAACTGATAGTACACTACCTTGGAATCTCCATCTCGACTAGGTAACTCAAATTCCCTCCCCGCAACAATTATTTTCGGCTGATTGATCAATTAACCGGTTGATCATTGAGTGTGGTTGAAGTTCCACTTCCAGAACTTGACCTCCATTAGTTCTTATGATAGTTAGAATTAGTTTAACTGACAATAACTTAAATTAAATGAAATAGATTGCTACAAATTAGCAATAAAACATATGAAACTAAACTCAAGCTTCCCCAACTCGAATTAACTGAGTTAATTGAGTGACAAGTTCCTGCATGTCACCTCAGTTAACTACCTCCAATATTTTTGCTAAAATAGAAATTCAAACTTTCTCTAGTTTGACCAAGGTAAAGTCAAACTGAGATTTTCTTGTTGCATTTTCAACATGATCGCTTTTATGTAGGTTAGCTTATGGAATCTCAAGGGTTGATAAGTAGGTGGAGTGGTTGTAGGCATAAGAGAGGAACACAGTTGGGGAACATAAGTGGGTCATTTGGATTGGGAATGTAGAAGCACTTCTACTACTCTAGTTCATTGAATGACCAAGTAGTAGGGTGATCCATTTGGACTTGTTCTCTAATATCTTCTTTTTGACCATTGAAAAATATTTGGAAAAAGTATTAATCATATTTTCTATGTAGATTGTGACTTTATTAAAGGAAGCAAAATAACTTCGACTATGCCTTTTTGGTGCAACTTGGTTAGCCACCCCAAAAATAAAGATAGGTTTTAAATAAAGTATCGATTGTCATCACAAATTGGATATGGGTCATGTATCCCTCAGAGGCCTTCTTATGCCATTTCCACCATTACCAATGCTCACAATCTAATAATAACACACCCAATTTGAGTTTTAATATGTATTTATGAATACCATGGAGGGAACAATAATATTTCATCTAGGTAATCCATCCCATTCAGTTGAAGCCATCAAACATATTCAAATCTACTTCAGAAAAATTGTGTAACATATGGTGTTAATTTCCCTAAAATGGTGGCCCAATGCAATTCCCACCTCTAGAAAATGATCCACTATTATACTACTGCACTAGTAACTCTTACTCATGCCCCAAGGTTGAAAGGACACTCTATATTTGGTACTTCAAGATATTGATCTTAGAGACCTATTCTTGTAGGTTTTTAATCTTAGTAACATGTTCTTATAGGCTGTAAATATTATAGACCCAAATTTTCAATTAGGTGATCTCAGTTTTCAACCTTAGAGACCTATATCTTCAATTAGGTGATTTAGTATCCATGGTCATGTTTTTAGTGGCTAACATGGGACCCTTGGTTTTATTAGAAGGGTTACTGGAGGGTTATACTAATCAATGCCACACAAGGATTCTTTTGAAATAGGTCTCCCAAAGTGGTACAAGTTGGCCCTAGAGATCACTCTTTCCTAAGTATTATTATACTTATAAAATTCTCAAATTCCTATTATTCTATGTTACTGGGATTTGTTTCCAATGCTATAGAGGTTGGGGGTTGTAGGGTATCAAGAGAAGATGAGTGTCTATATCTATAGCTATATGATATAGATGAGGGTTTGTAACAATAGTACATAGTTGGTCTTTCACAATGCTAAATAAGAAGGATAGATCATACCCATAGTCATACAACCTTATTTCTTTGGTATGTGAGAGTTATCTCCTCGAGTGATGTGTCTGATTTACCATAGCAACAAAGAAACCAATATGTTTATCTAAGGAGGCTTTAGGTGAACATAAGAGGCTTCCTATATACTTGGAAGTACACGACAAATCAAAATTATATACAAATTTTATCTAATGTGGTGTTATCTATTAGGTATAAAAAAAGGTGTACAGGGGCATCCAACTAAGTTACCCACTTGAATTCCTTATGTGTATGATTGTTAATCATACTTTTGCCTGTAAACATTTGATTTTAAGGATTCTATAACATCTATATATCCTTAAAAAAATTCTCTAAAAATTAGGTACATGATGACACAAGAAAGAGCTAATATACCACTTGTGTTGGCATTATGATATAGGTGTTGTCCTTGATGGCAACTCACACAGATGACAGTTCATAGTGCAACAAGTTAACTTATAGATCAGACTCTAGAGATTGAAGAAAGAGAGTGTTTTAAGAAGTATACACTAGTTCACTTTGTCCAAGCAGCGTATACACACAGGTTAACAGAACAAAAGTAGTGTATACGTATACACACACTCCCATAGGAGGAAAAGCGCGTACATGTTGAGAAACCAAGGTTTTGGTCCGAGGTATTTGGTCCAAGGTATTGGTCCTAAGTGGTTTTGGTTCGAGGTATTGACAAAGGATCTAATTATATGAGGAAAATATCATTAGGCCATGGTGTGCAAGTAATGAATATCTTATGAAGAGTGAGATCAAAAGAAAATATGCATGTTATGGGTTTCTAGTGCTTTACTTGATCTAAATTAAGGATGAACCTTAGTGGTTGATGAGGGATGAGACCTAATGATGGATCAGGATCATAAGACCGAAAATGAATTATTATTATGTGGTTTGATCATGGATAGTCTAGATCTGAATACTAACACATGTGTTATTATGTAAATATTATGATCTGGGTATGACTGACGTCAAATAGTTGTGAAGTTTTTAAGTTAGTATTTGCAAATCTGTACATTGGTTTGCTTTGGTAAAAGCACATATACATGCTAATTAGGCACATCAAAGTAGCGTATACATTATGAAATATGATGTTTGAAGTTGTAGTTGGTTATGGTTGTTGATGCAGAGTTCTGGGTTCTGCTTTGTAATTTGGTGGCAGTGGTCTGAATCTTCTGATTGATTGATTGTGATTGCTTCGGTGATGATGGGTTTTCAATGATTGGTTAAGTTGTGGTTCATTCAGATATTGATGACTGAGTTTCAGTGATTGGTTAACGTAGATGTATTTGATGGTTGTATTGCAATGGTGATTGATTCTTAGCTTCAATGTTGTTGATGTGTCCATATGAAAATTGGATGAAACATGGACTTTAGATTGTGGTGTTGTGTTCCAGGAGTATCTAGTCTGAAAATTTATGAAACGTAGTCCCTGGAGGAAGAGAGAAGGTCGTAGCCTTCTGTAGGCTGGCACCTACGTACTGGTAAACATATCGACTAGTACAAGAGCCAGGGGGTTGGAGGTCCCTTCCAGTAGCAGCTGGAAAATGAGTGAAGGTCATAGCCTTCTGTAGGCTGGCGCCTACGTACTAGTAAACATATCGGCCAATACAAGAGACAGGGGGTTGGAGATCCCTTCTAGTAGCAGCTGGAAAATGAGTGAAGGTTGGAGCCTTCTGTAGGCCGGCGGCTACGTACTAGTAAATGGATCGGCTAGTACAAGAGCCAGGGGGTTGGAGCTCCTTTCTAGTAGCAACTGGAAAACGAGTGAAGGTTGGAGCCTTCTGTAGTTCAGCGCCTATGTATTAGTAAATGGATCAATTAGTATAAGAGCCAGGGGGTTGGAGCTCCCTTCTAGTAGTAGCTGGAAAACGAGTGAAGGTTGTAGCCTTCTGTAGGCTGGCGCCTATGTGCTAGTAAATGGATCGGCTAGTACAAGAGCTAGGGGTTGTAGCTCCCTTCCAGTAGAAGCTGGAGAATTAGAGAAGGTTGTAGCATTCTGTAGGTGGGTGTCTGCGTACTGGTATGAGTCTGCTCTAGTACAAGATTGTAAACAAGTTTTTCTTATATTAAAAGAAGACAACAACAGGTGGTTTTTGTCTCGCATTGTGTTTCCACCTTAAATCTTGGTGTTCATGTGTGTTGCTTATGTGTGATGGTTTATTCTATTATTACTGCATATGGTTACTGTTTATATGGTTAATGAAGTACTAATACATTGATTAAAGATCAACATATGGTGAATTAACTGAATCATAAGTTTGTTGGATATACGTTGGTTGCTTTAAAGACAGTTGCATGTACACGCGAGTTACCTTCATTGAAGTAGCATATATAAATTTGAGTATGAAATGAAAAAGTTAATGAGTTAACTAATACTGATTCACCCCCCCTCTCAGTATTATTTCCAACAACTTGTGGTGCATTTAATCAATAGAAACAATAAATTGCGTGTAAAATTAGATGAAACATAAATTGTAGGTATTAAAAGAGGAAAACAAGACTTTTGAACTCATAGAATATAAACCCTTATACTGATCATAAGAAAAATAAAATGTTCATAGGCCTCTTCAATGGGGCAATCTCCGAATGAGTAGTGATCCAATACAACATAAAATATGTTGACTAAACATTGTGTAGCTTTCAACCTCTATAAATAACTTCTTGCTAGAAAAAACCTAAATACTTGTTTCCCAATCAGTAATGTGTATTAATCACCTAGTGGGCCTTATTCAACAAAGAAACATTTTTGCACTAAATAACCCCACACCAACTACCCAATAGGCCTTATTCAAAGAATATGGTTTCATACATTAATTGATTAAGTCCTAAGAAACTAAAAGTTGGGTGGTCATGGTAGCACCTCAACATGTTACCTATTTGTACCTCATAAACAACAATTTCTTCATATCTTTGGTGGAGGATATTATGTTTGAAATGATAGATCATAATGGTTTGAGATATCTTTACTCTACTATCTTCTTGAAATTGATAAGGATGATTACTTTAGGGAATGAAATTGAGTAGAGAACATAGAACATAATATAAAAGAAATAAACAAAAGAGTAATCATGCTCCAAGATGATGGGTGGTGTTTGAATGCATTGTTACAACACTTAGGCATAGCACATTGTCATTAGAACATCACAATACATGATAATGAGATAATAAGTCATCACATGATCAATACATATTCGACCCATTGGGTACTTTATTTTCAATGTTTGAGTCTAAATAATTCCCTTGAATTACGAAAGATTCAATCCATATATGAGCATGAATACTTCCAACAATTTCTGTGAAATCTGCTTAGTTTCATTACTTGATTGACTATAATATTTGAATCATCTTTTGTTTTCTAGTCATCTACTCTAGTCAACGTAATAATTTATTTGATTCCAACCTCTCAGTCAATTGTATAGTTGCTGATCCAATGGTATACTACTCAAACATAGTCAATCCCTTAACTAACAGTCTCCAATTAGTTGATCCTTCAATTAATTGTCTCCAGAAACTCTAGAGGTGTGATGAACCAACAAGAGATTAGGTTACAACATTACCCCATCAACATAATTTTCTAGAGGTCCAAGAGGTGAAATTATGTCAATATGACACCCTCACCCCCATGATTGCATCTCCATGGAACTTAAGCATTCCTCATAGCTAAGTGAACTTAGATTCAGGAAAAGGATTTATGAAGATATCAACAATAGGATCATCTATCCAGTAATACATAATGGTGAAAATATTCTCCCAGACCAATTGTATGATGTAGTAAGCATGAAGTTTGACATGCTTCATCCTACATTATGCAACAAGATTGTTAAAAACCTAAATTGCATTATTATTTTCACAATAAATAGCAGTTGAATCCTTAATACGAGACCAAAACTCTACGAAGAGTTGACGAATCCAAACTGTCTCTATCCTTGCACTGAAAAATCCATGAAATTTACCATTCATAGTTGATAGAGAGACTACATGTTGTTTCTTGCAAGAACAAATCATGGGTCAAACATCGAGATGAAAAAAATAGCCATAAGTGTATTTTATGTCATCATCATTTCCTACCTAGTTAGAATTATTAAAGTCAACTAATGAATTCAAACTTCAAAAATTTTTAATACCAAAATGAGAGGTACCATTATTGTAATGAACAATTGTTTTTGAAGATTTCTAGTGGCTTTGTCATGGATCACGCATACATTGGGAAACCACACTAACAAAAAAATAAATATCAAGTTGACTATGAGCTAAATAAATAAAGGTACCAACCAACTATCGATAAATGGTAGCATCGACTTTTGGGATTGACATTATTTAGTCAACTTGATACTGTAATGAAAAGGTGTAGCACATGGCTTACACTCATCCATCTTAAATTGTTATAACAAGGCCAATATATATTTTGATTGAGAGAGAAAATTACCATTAGATACTGGTAAAGTTTGAAGACTAAGAAAGAAACGTAGATGATAAAGGTAGATCATCTCAAAGGTGTTAAAAAGTCAACTCTTCAATCTAGGAACTTGTTCAATGTTATTGCTAGTGATAATCAAGTCATCAACATATGCAATAATAGTCAAATTACACCATTACGATATTATACATAAATAATGTGATTATGTTTGCAATTTTTGAACCCAAGAATGAGAAAGAAGCGATCAATCTTGGTATACCAAGCCTCAGAGGCCTGCATCAAATCATAAAACAACTTTTTCAATCGATAAACAAGATTTGGATTTGTCACAAAACTATGGGATTTCCCTATGTATATTTATTTATATAAGTCACCATGAAGGAAGACACTATCAACATCCATTTGAATAATTTTCCATCTCAAATTAGTAGCAAGTGATAGGATCAATTGACAAAAAATGATCTTTGTGACACATGCAAAGGTTTCAATGTAGTTTGTGCCTTCCTACTATGAAAAGCCTTTTATGACCATATGAGCCTCATGACACTCAAAAAAAACTTTATAAGTGAATTTGGTTTTATATACCTATAAAAAATTCATGATATTATTCCGTTGTGGTCAAGGAACTAAGTTCCAAGTGTGTTTTTTCAAAAGAGAATCGAATTCAACTTACATAGCATGTTCCCATTCAGGTTGACCTTGTGCATCAAAATATGAGTCTATATCACAAGTATCATGAGCATGAGACATTAATAATAATTGTATGATGTTTCTGACTGTGAGTTTCTCAACCCAAGGTAACATCGCCAACATTAGGTCCAACAAATTGAATTGTTTTAGTATCTCATCGAGGTAAACAAGGAATCATCACACTGATATTTACTTCAAAATGTCAATAAGAAGAGTTTATATTTTTAGTTGTGGATGACCATTGGTAGGTTGAATTAATTAGCAGATTGACCAAACACTTAAAAAGGGAACAATTAATTTGTTATCTTTGATAAAACAAAAGGGATCATTGTATAATTGTTTAGAAGAATTCCAAAACTTAATGTTAGAAGACTTCTAATCAAATATAAAATTTCTCTTTATAATGATTTTCTCCTTGATAGGATAAAACAATCAATAGGATTTTTACTCTTCAGAGTAGCTCATCATGCTGCAAGCTTGAATCTTTGCATCCAAATTATTTTTTCAGTTGTTGGAAATATCTACCCAAGTAATGGACATAAAAAATATGAGGTGACCGATTGAGGGATTCTTGTCACACAATTGTTTGACTAGAGTCACAAGATTGATAGCTCTAGTCTAAATAATATTTAGAAGGTCATTGGCAAAAAATACAACTTTGGCTCAAAAAATTGTTGGTAAATCTTTGGCTTATTAGGGACACCGATTCATTTCGACTAAGGTTCGATTCTTACATTTTGTCACTCTGTTATATTGTGGGGTATGGGGAACCAACCTATGGAAAGAAATACCTGGCTAGACAGGGTATTCTTCAAATGGTCAGTTTAGATACTCTCCACCATTTGATATTTCATATTTAATGGGTTGACTGCATTATTTTTTCAATCAATTCCCTAAATTCCTTATTTTTTTTAAAGACATGAATCTTATTCTTTAAGAAATATACCCCAATAAACTTAGATACATCATCATTAAAGGTAAAAAAAATAATTTTCACTTGCCAATGAAGGATTATTGATGTAGTAAAGATCATTGTTAACCATCTCCAGTGCTTTCTGTGCATGCTAGGCCTTTCCAAAGTAAAAAGGCACCTAATGATGCTTTCCTAACACACACCCTCTATATAATCCATAAGGTGGAATGACCTTTGCTAAAAAAACAACCACATTTTGTATTTCTATTGTCTCCAGGATTCAAAATTTTATATTTTCAAGTCATGCCAAGTCGACCTTGGTCATTTGTCTATGCAAGAAAGGCAGTGAATTCAACATTGGTGGAGACAAGTCACTGAACGTATATAGTCCATTCTCCAGGTCAAGAATCCATTCAAAAACAATTGACTTATTTTTCCTCAAACCTTTGAAAAAGAACCAATTCAACTAAAATTCAACAATTTTACTAGTTTGTGTTATTTGGCAAAGCAAAAATATATTTGTGCTCAAACTACGCAAATGATAGACATTTACGATTCTGTCTCGTTGACATGGTACATCATGGTGACCAATAATGTCAAGAGAAAATATATCTTCTAAGTAAATATTTTGTTCAATAGTCTCATCCATGTTGGAAATCAACGAATCATACTTTTCCATATGATGAGTGCAACAATAATATAAAACCCATTCATTTTATGTAGTGTGAGATTGAAATGCTTGAGTTCTGATGAAAAAAAGTGAAATTGTTTGCCAATCGACTAGTCAATTTATCAGCTATCAAATTTTCTTCAAGAATCTTAACCTTCTTCTCTTACTCACTACTCTCCTTTCAACAAATTGTATTTGCATGTCTTGTCTTCCCACGGTAGTTACATGTCTTCTTCTTTCAATTCTTCCTAGTTGATGTCAACCCATCACACTTCTCTTTAGTTTTCTGATCGAGACTTTATTGCATGCTTCCTTCCTCCTTCTAACTTGATCTTGCCTTTTCCTTGAGAAAGTTTTCCTGGTGCTTACCACTAAGCTTTCCATCAGCAAGTAACCTTTGTTGGTATTTGATCAATAAGCCACAAAGAGTGTCAAAGGTGTACTTATTACCATCTTACTTGTGTGATCTCTAGTTAGTGTAGAATGAGGAGTAGAACATGTCATTCAAAAATTCATCAGGACCAATTCAATAAGCTATCCATCTTTCTACTGAAAGTTTTCCACATTCTCCCTGTTATGAACCTTGGGCATAAAAAAATCCAATAATTGTGGTACTCTTCAAGGGGGAACCTCCTTTAGATGAATACAATATAAAGACATATTTGATGATTTATAAGACTAGGAGGTCTCCTTAATATATATATATACATATATATATTTAAATATTTATATATATATATATATATATATATATATATTATATATATTATATATAATATATATATATATATATTATATATTATATATATATATATATATATATAATATATTATATTTATATATATATATTTATATATATAATTATTGAGACAAGGGTCTCCTTTATATATATTGAGATATAGGGTTTACATGCCCTCCCCCTTCAAAGAAGTGTTTATCCTCAACACTTGATATATTGTGTGTTTTCCTACATGAACAATCATCTTCCATTTTGCTTCTTTCCACTTATGGTTTCTTCCATCTGATGAGGTACTCAACAATTGCTTAATTTATCATTTGCTTAAAACTTGTTTCCATTTGTTTTTTTAGTATTCTTTCCATTCTTCATTAATCTCTGGTAGAATATTTTGGACTGGGATCTTGTCACTAATTACATTCTTTAAGAAAGTAACATGGAAGACTGGATATACATGTGAAGATGGAGGCAACTCAAATTTTCAAGCCATACTTCCAATCCTTTGCAACACCTTATAAGGGCCCTAATACTTCAGTGATAATTTATTGTCCTTCTCTTATTTCTTGAGAGACATTTATTTATATGATTGTAGTCTCACAAATTCCCAATCTCCCACTTCAATTTCCTTTTCCTTGTGATGTCCATTTGCCTATTGTTTCATCCCATTTTGTTCCCTAACCAAGTTGTCCTTCAATAGTTTGAGAACCTCTTCTTGGTTTCATATGTGGTCCTCTCCTGCTTGATCCTTTATAGTCCCTTTCAATGGTGGTGATGCATAGAGGATGATATCTATAAATTGCCATAAATGGTGACATTTTTTTTATGGGGTATAAGAGGATGTGTTGTCCCACCATTTTACTAATGGAAACCATTGAATCTTTGTGTTTTCTTATTAGATTCAAAGAAAAATAAATATCCTTCTAAACATTTATTCAAAATATTATTTTTCCCATTAGATTGAGGATGGTAAGATGAGTTGTGAGCCAATTGAGTATCCAAGTAAGAAAATAAATTGTCCAAAAATTTCTGGTGAAAATTGGATCTCTATCACATACAATAATCTTTGGTATTCCATGTAGCTTTTGAATTGTTTCCATGAATGATTCTACCATTATACTTAATTTAAAAGGATGAGAAAGAGAGGAAAAATGGGCATACTTTGTTGTTTGATCTACAACTACCACAATGGAGCTCAATCCTTTAGATTTGGGTAAACTCATAATAAAATCCATTGAAACTTCTTCCCAACACTTGCTTGGTATCGGTAATGGATAAAGGAGCACATTTTTATTTTCTCTCCCTTATTTATTTGCATACCATACATTCAAGCACAAAATTTTGCACCTATTATTTAATACATTCCAAAAAAAACTTCCTTGATCTTATGGTATGTCTTCAAGAACCATATATGTCCTCCTATAGGAGAAATGTATAATTCTGAAAGGCCTTCTATTTGAGTTGATAATTCTTACATAAGTATAAGCGATCTTGATACCATAACAAATCATTTTTCCACATATATTGTTTTACTACATCAGGGTCCTGTTGTAGTTTTTGAATTATATTGCATATCTTCTCATATTTCTCTCATTCTATTCTTGCTTCTTCTACCTAATTAGATTCTAGAATGGAAATAACACATAGTAAACCATTTATGTCTTCTTCTTTCCTTGAGAGTGCATCTACTAGAATATTTTGTTTTCCCTTTTCATAGATAATTTCAAAGTCATAAACCAACATTTTTGTGACCCATTTTTATTTCTCTTCTAAAGATATCCTTTGCTCCAAGAAGTACATCATTAGATTATTATGTCTATTTTTAATTTGAAGTGTCTGCCTATTAGGTATGGATGCCATTTCTTAACTGCATGTAGTATAACCAACATTTATTTTCATTTATGGGCCTAGGCGAGTTCTTTCCTTTAAGTTTGCTACTTTCAAAGGCAAGTTCCCTTCCTTGTTGCATAAAAAATGCATTGTTGAGTCGCCAAACTGTCATCTTTCTCACCATTCAAAACACCCATTTCCAGTCGTTTTACTTCACTCCTTCACCTATACATTACCCTTCTTAACACATTTTCTTATGAATATATTACAAAAAGATAACAAAAGTTAAAGTATTTAATCCTCATTATTTTCCTTTATTTTTAATGAATTTGAAAATATTATTGTTGGTTTTATTGATGATGGTTTTCCTAACTTGGTTCTTGTAGCTCTTATGTAGTTCCTATAACCAAACTTCAAGGTTGGCATACTTACGTAATTCCAAGGGAAATTCCAGAACATGGGTTTTATTCCTATGGATGATGACATGAAAATCTGTTGTCTAATTCATATCCAGGTTGATTCCATAAGTATCCAACTCATGATTTACAGTTCAGACAAAATGTGCCAGGCATAATCAAGTAACAAACTTCAACCAAAATTTCTAGAGAAATGAAGAATACTCTAGAAATTCCACGACATGAGTTTTGTTTGAAGAATACCTAATTAGATGACTCGCAAGTGGTTTCCCCAAAAAGTGTGTGGATTGGGAGATACATGTGGTTCTTTCAAAGGGATCTTTATGGTTATGGTTGTTTTCAAACTGTGTCCTAAACATAGCGACTAGTTAGCAAAGGAACCAAGTCTTTACAATTCTCATATGATTTTAGATTAAATAAATCAAATATTGAGTTTTTATTCAAGCAAATTCTACCAAAAACACACAAAATATAATCTCTTGTGATCTATCCATGATTTGACAATCCATATTTTCCAGAGAATTGGTTCCAATTCATCCCCTCATTTTTTTGTATAAATGTGTGGACTGTGGATAGGTTGAGAAGAATGATAGAGAGGGAGTAGAGTGGTATAAATAATGAAGGATTATGGGGATTAGTTAGGACTATTAAATAATTCGTCTCTCTGTAATGAAAAAAATGTTGATCATTTGATCATTGGAGTTGTTGACTATGTATTGCTAAAGATTTCTCTTTTTAATGATAAACCATTGATTGCTGGTGTTTAAAGATCATGGGTGGACTGGATTAATTTTGAAGAATAACTTAGATTCTTTAATTTCATTTCATAAGATAGATCACAATTTCTTTTATTTCTTACTTTAATCATTTAATTTTTATTGCTTATAGTTGTGTGGTTGTGTGTGAAGAGTGTGCACTAAAGGCCACATCAGACTTTGCTTCCCTCTTAGATCTACAATGGACATTTATCCTAGTCATTCAGAAAGACGAATATCTTATCAATAAGGGACATCATAGGAAACTCCAATGACCTTAGTAGATTTAGGATCCTTTCCCTTTCCTTGTCTTTAACATTGGTTTGGTGTGATTTACTTTCCACATGAGTGCTCCTCGATAACTATTGATTTCCATTATGTAGCAATAGGTTAGGAAGGCTATTAATGCGATGAAATCCACACATACCGTGTACCATCTCTAAGTTTATGAACTCCTAATTGGAAATTTAATATTTAATATTAAAGGAATCAAATCAACCAACATTTTTGGCACCAACTTTGGGGAGGTGCTAAAAGAGATTATGCATTTGATAGTTTTATTTTCTATAATTAGGTTTTGTTTCAACAAGTTTCACTTATTTCCTTAAAGTAGAAAAGTTTTTATCTTATTTCCCCATGCATTAATCCATGTACTAACAGGACCTACCAACTACCAAAAGAGCTTTTTAAGAAAAGGAAGAAATGATACTCCAAGGAATCTCCCAAATATTTGCAAAAATAATAGACATACCCATATCTTAGGTGGAGAAAATCCTGACCGTAGTCAAAGACCTATTTGCATCTTAGGTGGAACAAGCCCTAGTTGTAATAAAAAACATATATGCACCTAAGGGAGGAAGAGAAGAGGAAGGGACTCATAAGCAAAATCAAGAAGAAGATCTAGAATTTCATGAGCAACATCAAGGAGAAGACCAAGGTATTTTCCTTGATTATCCTTGCCAGTTTCTACAGGAGACCAAAGAGTCATGAGAAACCATTAATGGAGAGAAAATACTAGAACTTGATATCGGGGAATTTATTTCATGCCTATCATCAGATAAGTTATGCATTCAAGAGAGCGATCAACAATCCTCAAAATATCTTCATGGCATGATGGAGGAGATGCCAACAATTTCTAGTGAACCAAAGAACCCAGAATACATAGAGCACATTGAAGCTTGGTTCCAAATGTTTCAAGCACATAACACTGCTCCATCATTCAACAAATCCTTGCACCATATTGGTTAGATCAACTAGTTCCTCATATTATAGCATTCATCAATGGTTATCTTTCAAATTTGAATATGGGGACATTTACAGTTATATTGCACACATGGCTTTACTGGAAATGTTCCTACACTTGATAAGATGCTTCCTCTTTGAAGTTGAATAGGATAATGTAGATGAATAAATACACAAAATAGTAAGGATAAAAATAAGTCAAACTATCAAAAATAGTATTCTGGCACAATTAGACAGATACTTCTCTTGAAAACCAAGTTACTGGCAGGAAAAGTCTCAATAATTTCTACACCATGTTGTTGATCCTCTAAAAATCCTTTAAATTTATGTATATCATCATGTTAGTTGATGTGAGATGAATTAATTCCCTCATGCTAATGAGTATTGTTCCTCGACTTCAACACATTATTTAGGTTTAAGACTAGAGAATTATTTTAGTACCTTGACGCTTACATACATCAATGGTAGGTTCTCCCAGTGACGATAGTGGGAATACATCAATGTGCGCCAGTTGTCATATCTTGTAAGTGACTCAACCTCAAATCATTCATTTTTACCTAGCAAGATGTACTAGGGGACCTTGACACTCATTGACATTAATGGTGAGTTGTCTCACATTAGTCAATGGCATCCATTAATGGCTAGTAATCCAATTATCTCTTTCCATGCTTGAATTCAACACATTCATTTGCATGGTGAGAGTTGTACTATGTGTTCAATTTCAATGAAGATTTTGTGAATTACTCAACAACAATTTCAATCTTTTAGTTTTGTAAATAAGAGGGGTAGATTCACTTGTAGCTTTCTTGTATATTTCTTGTAACCACCATGCAGTGTGGCGACCACTGTTACATGACAAATAGCAATGTTCTTGTTTAGATATTCCCTACAAATCAAAATTCATCAACAAAATCCATCTTTTTGGCCTCATATACAACACAATAGTTAGCCTTGCACAACCAAAATTCATCAGCATTGGTGTCAATAATCTATTTTGGATCGTCTCAATGGAAAATAGGTCTCAACTTCAATTTGATCATCAGGGTGCTTAGAAACTTCAACAAACAAGTAAAACCTTAGGTAGAAACAAGGTTGAAACTTTTTAATTCGTTGAAATTTAGGGAATGATGATATGAAACTACCAACATTCCTATTCTACCATTTCATTTTTCCTCTATCTCTCTGCAAATTTTTCTTGATATGTTCATCTGTCACATCCTGTCATCATTCTACTATAACACTATCAAACCATTCCTTTGTTCTCTTCTAGAGGGATTTACTTCTTTGATTCTACAAGTGTGAACTTACAAGATTTACCTAGAGAGTGTGTTCAATTAGGTTAAGTAAGTTTCTTGCCTCTTTCCTCATTGTCAATGCCACTCAAGATATTCTCCTTCTTATATTATTTCCATTTTCAAAATACATATATTGAAGGGCCAATATAATTATGGTGGACTTATTGTGGTTAGAACCTGTATGGTTAGTTAACTAGTGGGAAGATGTTAAGGTTTATGTGTATATAGACCTTGATACATGGCATGATTTAGTCATTTTGAGGGGCCAAGCCTATGATTATTTCTTTCCAACAGTTTTATGACATATTTATGACAATTCATGAAGATATAATTTGATTGGATTTTTGGCAACAATATGTAGCAATGAACTTTGGTGTGTAATTCAATGGAAAAGAGAGATTATTCATTTGTATTGAGAACTATTCTAAGAGGGACCTTAATAACCCAAAAAAACAAATTCTATAGGGTTCTAATGACATTATCAACTAGAATTTGTACACAACAAAATAGTAGAGGATTGAGGCTTTAGTCCTAATATAACAAGGTATCCTGTAATAACTAATGTGTAGTTGAACTAAATTATGACCGGACTTCAAGATGGTGGGGGCATAGGAGTTGATGCAACTATGGTGGAAAAGGAATATCATTGTCTTTACATATAGCCTCCATAGTAATCTAGATGAGATACGTGAGCTTGGTTTATGACAATGCTTTTTATATAATAAGGATGCATCATCTCTAGCATTGAAAGGTTTGACATAGGACAATTGACCTGATTTCGTAAGATGATTGTATGGTGGCCTTTCTGATAACATTAATAAACCTTAGATATGCAAATAAATGAGTTATGTTAGAAATATACTGTGTATAACATACTTATACCTTAGTTTGACCTTTCTTCATTGGTGACAGGTCATACAAAGAAGAGTGAATGGCCAAGGAAGGTGGCACTTGTTATCATCGCTTCGCCCAATTTTTTTAATTGGTTTCAACATCTACTTGTGAGTCTCGTTCTCTAATACATGGTTTCATAACAAACATGGCTAGAAAACCTCTTCTCATTTAGGTTTTCAATATGACTGATGTAAATAATGTTTGAAATGTAGAATCAATGGTGTCACAGGGGAAAATATGCCCTTCAAGATATGCCTGCATTAAGTGGTTTTATACTGTTCATTGTATTAGATTCAACCTAATTCCAATGTTTGAATTCCTATGCCCATTTATGTTTTTCATTTGGGAAGAGAGTGAAAGCACAATTATGCTAGAATGAGGAGGAGCCACCCTTTGAGTCATCATATTGTCCAAACTTAACATTCACATTAGGAGGGAGGGTATCCCTCCAGACCAAAAAAGGATGATTTTTTTGTTAAGCAGTTGGAACATGGAAATATCCTGGTTGATTATAATAACTATAAAGAGTCAACTATGCACCTGTTTCGACATCATGGTGGTAGCTTTTAATTTAAAGCTTGTCTTGGAATAGACCTACAGGGTGTTCATAAAATATTTTTATGTAGGTATTTGTTAGTTTTTGTTTTTGTGTGTGGGACCAGTTATGGTTTTGATTTGTTTGAATTAGAGCCTCTTTTTGGGCCTTGCTATTTGGGACTTATCAATCTTGGAAAAAAATGTCACTTAGCCTCTATCATGCTAACAATATTCTCTACATGAGATTTTAATTTACGTTATTTCAGAACTCAAAAGTTGGATGAATATTTTGGAAGGACTCTAGAAATTCAATTGTTGACTTGAATATGTAGCTAGTGAAACTAGGGCATGGCCTACTCTCTAGAAAGTATCTAACTCTTGTTAAAGCGTCTTATGATGTATAAAATTATGAAAATGTAAGTTTGAAACCTAGGCAGGAAGGCATACCACCTTGTATGTTCAAGACACTTATTGGCACTAGTTATAGTGCATTATCTAGTACTAGACAACCAGTTGGATTAGAATTATTTCAACATCTACTTAACTATGTTGAGTAAAGCAATACAATAAATTCTTAATTGGATCCTCTACATGTTTTAAGATTTTTGTTTAAGAGTGAATTCTTTCTCCATCTCAGAAATTTTCATATTAAAGAAGAATTAACAATGATCTTTATTTGAATATTCCTTTACATGAAACTATCAATAAGGATGAGGTAACAACAGTTGAGAAGAAAAAATAGAGAAAATTAGTAGATAGATTTAACAATGAGGTTGCGTAAATATCCAAAAAAGATGTGAAAGTGTCTTACAAATCCAATGCAACATGGTAAAGGAATAGTATGGAGACAGACAAATCAACCACTTTAATCAAGTAAAAGAAAACTTGGGGATTATGCTAGTCACAAGGATGACACTATAAGGAAACAATGAATATAAGGAGGTTAACCCTACTAGCATCATTGAAGAGAGATATTTTTCACAAAGAAAAAATGTTTACAACTCCATAGAAAAATTTGTGCCTAGTATTTCAAGGGGACACTATCTTTGGCCATGTCGTGGAAGTGATGAGTTCATTACTGGACTAATACAAATTGGTCACAAATTCTATACATTGTAATTTTATGCTTTTCCTCATTATGATACTAATTGTGATGAATTGTATTGTAGGGAGATAAAGCATAACACAATGATGGATATTTTTTCATGGTGAGATCTTTGCTACCATAGAAAATGAATGTGAGAAAACAAATGAGTCCAAGAACATATCAAGATAGATGTGATATTGGAGTTTGACCCATTTGTAGGAATTCCCCTATTTTTAGAACAAAATAGACATAAAAAAGTACAAAGTGGAATTTGATTAGCCTCTTGTTTATGATATAGAGAATATGCGTGATTTCCCCCTTATTACTTCTCTTTATTTTGGGATAAATAGAGTAAGGTGTGTTGTCATATTAAAGTTTTTGATGGAAGGAAGTACTCTCATTTTATTATAATTTTTGGAGGGTATAGGAAGATTATTCAATTGCAAATACTAGGGAAAATCTAGACAATGAGGATCCTATAAATTAACCTTAATAAAGATCAAAGACCAACCCTACTGTGTTTACACGAGGACATGCAAAAGTGTCAGTGTGGGAGAGATGTTGAGTCGCCAAATTGTCATCTTTTTCACCATTCAAAACACCCATTTTCAATTATTTTACTTCACTCATTTACCCATCCATTTCCCTTCTTAATGCATTTCCTTATGAATATACTGTAACAAGATTACAATGTTAAAATATTTAATTATCATTATTTTCCTTATTTATATCAAGTTTGAAAGGATTATTGCTAGTTTTATTGACGATGGTTTGCCTAGCTTGGTTCATGTAGCTCCTTTGGAGTTCCTATAACCAGCCTCCAAGGTTATAATAACTACGCAACTCGACGAGAAACTATGGAACATGGGTTTTGTTCCTAGGGACGATGACATGAATATGTGTTTTCTACTTCATACCCACATTAATTTAACAAGCCTAGAAATCATAATTTATAGTTAAAACAACTTGTGCTAGGTAGAATTGAGTAACAAAATTCAGGTACAATTTATGGATAAAT
The DNA here is from genome assembly GCA_000404065.3 of Pinus taeda. Lineage (NCBI taxonomy): Eukaryota > Viridiplantae > Streptophyta > Pinopsida > Pinales > Pinaceae > Pinus > Pinus taeda. The sequence continues at coordinate 430,013 of APFE031364308.1, forward strand.
AAATAAGAATATAGAAAATACACGACATGGGTTTTGTTCAGAACATCCCTAATTAGGTGACTGCCAAGCAACTTCCAATAAAAGTGCATGGATTCTGAGATACATGTGGTTATTTCAAATTGATCTTTCTGGTTGTGACCATTTTCAAACTACATCCCAAACATAGATACCCATTAGAAAAGGGACCAACTCAATCCTATTCTCAAATGATTTTATGTTAAATTAATCATATGTTGAGTTTTTCTTCAAATAAGATCTACTAAAAACACATAAAAGACAAAATTTTGTAATATGTCCATGATTTGATAGTCCATATTTGGGGGAATCGATTGCAATTCGCCCCTTGAATTTTTTGTATAAATGTATGGACTAAGAGAAGGCTGAGAAGAATGGTAGAGAGGAAGTAGAGTGGCAGGTAAAATGGAGGATTGCATAGAGGCTAAATCATTCATCTCTCTGTAATGGAAAGATTGTTAGTCATTTGATCATTAGATCTACCGAGTATGTATTGCCAAACATTTTTATTTAATGATAAATTGTTGATAGATGGTGTTTAAATAACATGGGTGAAATGAATTACTTTTCAAGAATAGATTTGTTGGTTTCCTTTCATTTTAAAATATTGATCACAACTTGCTTTATTTCCTAATTTTATCATTGAGTTTTTATTGCTTACAATTTTGTGGTTTTGTGTGAAGAATGTGCGCTAAAGCATAATGTGAAGGCCCGTTTCCCTCTTGGCTATACAATAACTATTTGGCCTAGTAAGTGTGATAGGGAGAGGTATTATTGATCAAGAGCATTGTAGGAAACCCAATGACCTCAATATATTTAGGATCCTTTCCCTTTCCATGTTTTTTACTTTAGTTTAGTATGATTTAATTTCCACTCGAGTGCTCTTAGATAGTTGTTGCTTTCCTTTATGTAGCAATAGATTAGAAAGACTATTAATGCTATGAACTACACACATATAGTATAGCATATCTATGTTTATGAGCCCTTGGCTAACATTTAATGTCAAATCTTTAAGAAATTAAATCGCCCAACATGCACCAATGCCATGGTCTAAGGCATCACACTCCACAATGAAGGTTTTTGTGAAGTTAGGTGTCGCCAAGATGAGAGTTGGACACAGAGCCTCTTTGATTTCTTCAAAATCTTTGGTTGCTTCTTTACTCTAAGAAAATGCTTCATTCAATAATTTTGTTAGAGGTGATGACCATAACAATTGATGAACTTGAGGTACTATCCCATCAATCATAAGAATCCTCTAAGTTTCTTCAAGGTATTGAGAATTTCTCATTCTCTCATAGCTTTGATTTTGTTAGGATCCACCTTGATCCTCTCATGTGATATACTGTGACCAAAACATTTTACTTCTTGAATCCAAAGGCACACTTGGAAGGGCTTGTATATAGTTGTTGTTGTTCTAGTAGTGTTGAGACCTTGTTAACATGCTATACATGCTCTTCCCAAGATTTTTTGTAGATTAGTATGTCATCAAAAAATACTAACACAAATTTTCTAAGGAAGGGCCTGAAAATAACATTCATTAAGCATTTAAATGTTGAAGATGCATTTGCAAGTCCAGATGGCATAACAAAAAACTCATAATGACCTTCATTTGTTGTAAAAGACGTTTTGAGATTTTTTTCTTGCCTCATTATAATTTGATGATATTCAGAACAAAGATCCAACTTAGTAAATAAAAAATTTCCATGCAATTCATCTCATAATTCATTAATGATAGGAATAGGAAAATTATCTTTGATTGGAATTTTGTTTAGCTCTCTGTGATCTAGAAACATATATAGTAAACCATTCCTTTTGATAACCTTCACCGTTGATGACGAGAAATCAATCTAGCTAGGTTAAATGATGTTTTCCTTTAACATTTCTTGAACCATACACTCAATATCACTCTTTTGTGCATGTGGAATACCTATAAGGTCTGATGTCAAGTGGGACAATTCCAAGTTGCATGTAACAACCCTGGTGAAAATTCCATGTAATAAAAGTTAAAAACAATAACCATGGTTGATGGGACACTTATTCCAAGCTGAATGTTGGGCAAGACATCCTAGGGGGGTGTTCATTTGGTTGTTTATGGCTAAGGAAATTAGCAAAGGCAATGACTAAGGCTTTGGAAAGGAAGAATGACATTTTTGGCACATTTACAAGGAAAATTTTAGGGGCTAATATTGGCAAGTGGGCTAATTTTCCATGCTTTTTCCAAAAAAAAAGATTCGTTAATTTACATTTTTCCTAAAAATTATTTGCCTAAATTTTATAGTATAAAATTATTTTACCTTAAAAATCGCCAAAACTATATACAATTATTAGAAATTTGAATACTTTTACAAAAACATTGCCAAACATTTTACAAATTTCATATATGTAGTAGTGATATTCGCCAAAGTTTCTAAACTTTAAAATAAATTTCCATCCTTAAAATTTTCCCTGCACATTTATATATGAAAATAATGGAAATTAGGAGAAAATGGAGATGAAAGGTCACAGGTTGCATGTGAGGAGGAAAATGAAGGAAAATAATGGAAAATGAAGAAAATAG
>APFE031364316.1:0-10924 GCA_000404065.3 Pinus taeda
CAGAAGGTGTTCTGGGTTTAGTTTCTGTTATTGTGGATCTGGTTATCTGGGTGACTTACTGGTACTTGATGATCATTTGATGTTTATGGATCCAGTATGAAAATTGGATGAAATGTTGCCTTTCAGATTATGTGTTGTGCTTCAGTGTATCCAGTATGAAAATTGATGAAACGTGGTACCTGGAGGAGAGAAGATTGTAGGCCGGCGCCTACGTACTAGTACTTAAGCTAGTACAAAAGCAAGGGGGAATCTTTGGAGCATTGTAGCAGGTAGCAGCCTGCGTACTAGTAAATGGATCGGCTAGTACAAGAGCAAAGGGGGTTGTAGCTCCCGTACTGGTATAAGGCTGCACCAGTACAAATATTGTAAAAGGATTTTCTTATTAAGAAGAAGATTGAGATGACTTGCAGCAGGTGGTTTTCTCCCGCATTGGGTTTCCACCTTATATCATGGTGTTCATGTGTGTGCCTTATGTGTGATGATCTATTCTATGTTATTGCATCTGTTAACTGATAATATGGTTGATAATGTTCTAATGCACTCATCAATGCACTCATCATAAGAAGTTGTGGAAGTAGCATATATGAATCAGAGTTTGGAAATGAAAAAGTTTTATTAATGTGATAATACTGATTCACCCCCCCCTCTCAGTATTATTTCCAACATAATTTACTTTCTATTTCAAGTCTAGAAGATAAGGTGATCAGATAGCCTTCATTGATGGAAAGGTTGTTGTTTTGGGAAAAGACTCAAGTATAAATCAATCCAAATTTATTAGCATTCGAGAAGGAAGACTCTACAAACTAATAGCTCTTGTGGCCCAAGCCCTAGTTCACATTGAAATTAGCCCATGTGAACTTTGGCATCGATGATTTAGACATTTACATTTCAAAATCCTTTCTACTCTAAGTTCCATAGTAGATGGAATCCATAATTTTAAGGAGGATCATAAAGGTGTCTGTAAGGGATGTGCATTGGGTAAGAATACTAAGAGACCATTTGGAAGCAGTGCTTCATGGTCAAAAGAAATCTTGGATCTCATTCACTCTAATGTATGTGGCCTTATGACTCCTAAATCACTTGGAGGGCATATATATTATGTCACATTTATAGATGATCATTCAAGAAATACATGGGTTTACTTAATGAAAACCAAGGACAAATTATTTACAAAATTTCAAGAATTCAAAGCTAAAGTGGAGAACCTTACAGAAAGGAGAATCAAGATACTAAGATCTGATGATAGAGGAGAATATACATCCAAAGAGATTATAGCTTCTTGTAAGGAATCTAGGATTAAGAGGGAGATGGTAGTTTTGTATAATCCCGAACAAAATGGAGTTGCAGAAAGAAAGAATAGATCCATTGAAGAAAGTGTAAAGGAAATGTTACACGATCAGGATCTACCTAAGTTTCTGTGGGGAGAAGCCACGAAGACAACTTCCTACATTCAGAATCGAAGTCCCCACAGAGCTCTAGACAATAAGACTTTGGAAGAAGTGTTCATTGAAAGAATCCATTTGTAGATCATCTCTAAATCTTTGGGTGTCTTTTATATATCCATATACTAAAGGGCAAGAGAAAGAATTTGGATCCTTCCAGCATGAAGGGAACATTTCTTGGGTATAACAACTCATCAAAAGCTTATAGGATCTACATGAAAGATGGACATCACATAAAAGTCAATCATGATTTCATATTTGATGAGAGCATAGCATTCAAGAAATCAAGGAAACTTTCCATAGACTCTGATAATGAAGAACTTATGATATTTGAGGAGAAAGTTGACCAAGGGAAAGAAGAAACACACCATGAAGAAGAAGTTCCTTGTGAACCTGTTCAACCTGTGGTCATCCCTTAAACAAGGAAAAGACCTAATTGGTTGAAGTCCACACTACTTTATGTAGAAGGTCATGGAGTAGCGACAAGCTCATTTAGAGAAAGCAAGACAACCAAGAGATACCTTGGATATGATGCATACTTGACAAAACAGATAGAAGTAGAACCATCCTCCTTTGAAGAGGTTGTAAATCATCGAGAATGGAAGGATGTCCTGAATGAAGAGTATCAACCTATAATGAAGAATGGAGTTTGGGAGATCATACCTAGCCCCAAAGACAAATATGTGGCTACTTCCAAGTGGAAATATAAGATCAAGCATACAACTAATGGAAGTATAGATATATATAAAGCAATATTTGTGGCTAGATATTTCTATCAACTTTAAGGCATCGACTATGAAAAGAAATTTTCTCCAACAGCAAGATATACAATGATTCGATCATTAGTCTCACTGGCAGCATCAACGGAATGGAAAATCCACCAAATGGATGTCAAGACCGCATTTTTGAATGGCATAGTAGATGAAGAAGTATACATAGAGAAACCCTTGGGATTCGAAGTAAGATAGGAAGGCATATGTTTGCAAACTACAAAAAGAATTATATGGCCTCAAACAAGCTCCAAGGGTATGGTATGCTAGAATGGATGCATACCTTCAAGCAATAGGCTTCACAAAAATATTTTTTGACTCAAACCTTTACATTAAGGTTGTATATGGTGAACATGTAATCAGTATTTTGTATGTATATTATCTTCTCTTGATAGGTGTAGAAGGTCGAATTGAAGAATGTAAGAATAAACTAGCAGCAGTATTTGACATGAAGGATCTTGGGCTGATGCATTACTACTTGGGACTAGAAGTCTGGAAAGGACCTAATGAATTTTATTTGGGTCAAGGGAAGTACGTGATCGATTTACTGAAGGGTTTGACATGTTGGACTGCAAACCTATGACTACTCTAATGATCATGAACTTGAAGAGACTAAGGAGTTCTGGATCTATCCCTATGGATTCTTCCAAGTATATATAGCTTATTGGCTCAATGATGTACCTGGTGAATACTCGACCAAACATATGCTTTGCAGTAAATGTTCTCAATCAATTCCAAGTGGAGTTGAAGCATGATCATTGGGTAGCAGTAAAACATATTCTGAGATATCTATAAGCAACCGTACACTATTGCATAAAGTATGATAGAAGGAATGATGTCCAATTAATTGGATATATAGATTTTGATTGGGGAGGTAGTGAGCAGGATGAAAGGAGCACTACGGGAGGATGTTTTAGTTTGGGATCCTCCATGGTCTCATGGATGAGCAGAAAGCAAGGCATGGTTGCTTTGAGTAGTGTTGAAGTTGAATATGTTGTAGCCTGTGAAGTAAGCAAAGAAGTAGTGTGGTTGAGGAAGTTACTCTATGATCTATTTGAAGGATCGATGAAACCTTCAGTGATACTTTGTGATAACACTAGTTGTATACGTTTGTCTGAAGATCTAGTGTTTCATGGAAAGATAAGTCATATAAACAACAAGTATCACTATATCAGAGATCTAGTACAAAATGGTATGTTGCGGCTACAATACATCTCCATGGATGAGCAAGTAGCTAACATATTGACAGAATCACTTCCAAACAAGAAGCTTGTATATTTGAGAGACAAGATTGGTTTGGTTGATATATCCTCCCTAATTGAGAGGGAGAGATAGATACTACATTCTTGTCTTCATTTTGGAAGAAAGAAAGGAATATTGGGTAACCTTCTGGCATTCGATACTCTTTGAGAATGTGGGCATTCAAGATAAGAGTAGTCATGGACCATTATTCTTTGAGGACTAGCTAACCAAGATGGAGTATGTACCTTGAGATGATGATTTTAGTGTCTATGAATCATTGGTCTCCCTAGCATTATGCTTTGATCATGTGGATAGAATTGTTAGTCAACGCCTTGCTATGTAACAACGTTGGTTGATATGATGCTAGACAGATGGGTTACCAATCTGACTCTTTTTATGAGATCTCTTCAGATTGAGAATGACCATGTACCTCTTATGAATACCTCCCTAGTTAAGAGGGAATGTTGAAAAACGTGTAACTAGGTTCATTCTTCAGAAGTATGAAATGTACTCTTGTAAATAATAAAATGAAAAGAAATTATTATTATTGGAGCATGGGTTTCATACTCAAATTCTTTTATTTTATAGGTCAAGCACCCATTGAGCGCTTATAGGTTTTGTCCTAGGTTTAAGAGTCATTTTCATATATTGAATACCCTATGGGCACATTGTATGTTGTAAAGAAAAAAATATTTTGTCTTTAAAGTGTCGAAATACCTCCAAGATCAAGTCGGCCTAAAGAGTTGTCAAGTCGAACAACATCAAGAGCCATGTCCACCCTTGGAAGAGCCTATATATAGAGATCAACTCGTCCTACATTATATACACTCACTCATCTCATTCTATATGCAAAGAAGAGGAAAAATGAAGGTCGAAGAAAGAAGAATGACGAGGATGTCGAATAATTCGAAGTGCTTGGTCTAGTTCTCTCTCTCTTGTGAAGGTTGAAGTTAGGATTTCTATGCTGGGACTATCTCTGGTTTGATCTTGGAAAAAGAAGAGAAGGGAGGAAAAGCAAAGTTCTCTTAGGGTGTCTCATTATCCCTAAGACTCAAGGAAAGGTAAGCGAAGGGAAGAGATGGCTATTTGAGGGAGATCGAAGTCTCCAAGAGGAGAAGTAGCAGTTGCAGCAGTTGCTGGGGGACATAATTTCAGATCTATAGTGGGAGGTTGAAGTTAGTGCAACAGGAGGCCGAATTGATCTTGATCTTGGAGTGTATTTGTATGAGTCTCTAGGTCATGGTATTCGTCAATTGAAAGATCTATAATAAGAGAAGAGATTTAAGGGTTTTCCCCTCAAGAGGAGGGGTTTTGGCCCTAGTATTCAACTTATATACTCAAGATACTCATTGTTCTTATTATTTTGGTAGTTGTTTGATGTATCTTACACTATAATAATAAGGAACAAAACTAATAAGGAAAAAGGTAACACAAACAGTTATCAAGGTAAAGAGAATTAGCATACTTACTGCCCTATTCAATTCTCAACATATCTATACTACAAACTTCCAGTTCAAGTATTACTACAATCAAGGTCTATACACCAAAGATATAACAAAAAAAAGTGAAATATTCTACTCCTTTTTCCTCCTTTTTAGGTCTCATTGTTAGCATGGCACCCACATCACTAACGATGTGGCTTCACAGTGATTTTGATGTTATCACCTATCAAGAGATTTGATCTCTATGTTGTTGACATGGCCTAACTTACCACCCTTAACTCTTCGGTGTACCATGTCCACTTCCTTTCCCATGCCTTAATTTTTAAGCCCTTATGTCTTCTCATGCCACCATTACCTCACATGTGTTAATATTTCATGGGTTGGAGCAATTTTTAGGTGTTCCCATCCTTTTTCCTCTAAAAATGTATGCTGATTAAGATTAAATCTTAAACAAAAATGCACAACCCTCTATGGGGTCTTAAGTAGGTGCTTCCTATCCTTCCCCAAAAGATCCTACATTAGGTCATTTATCATGAAGATAATCAAACAACACAAATCCCTAAGTAGTTTTTTAGGACTTTCACCCCCAAACACTTGAAGGCTCTATTAGACAATAGTGATTGATTTAATCAAATGATCGAAAATTATCCCACAAACCCCCTTCCCCTTTCGCTTTCCAAACAAGCTTCACCATCCACCCTTTCAACTTCAACTCCTCTAAGTTTAGAACTATAGTCACATTATTAACAAGGTTATCCATGTGACTATAAGGAAGCTCTAAGCTTAATCACTTTTTTGAAAAAAAAAATTCTACCCAACACCAAGACTCGTTCCTTCTTATGAATATAAAAATGACAAAGGCATGACCCCATCAACACAACATGTATGCCTTTTCTGTCTATTAATGTAGGAAAAATACAACCATTAACATTTAAGTTGCTCCTACGGATTTAGCCAAGCAAATTTTCCAATCCCCTTGCACAAATTTTGAATAGTGTTATCAAAGGAAACCAGTTTCCCATCTCTACCCTATTTTCTGTAAAACTAGAATCTAACTCCATTGCTATGGTATCTAAAAAAAATTGGCATTTCATCCAAATTTCCATGGTTTCCTCTATTTTTCCCAAATCCACTTAACTAAGGTCATTCCTTTGACCTCCAATCAACTATAGGGATACATACTCCACAACATTTGAGACCTAAAACTCTAGGAATCACATTAGATTCACTCCATACACTTGCACAAAAGCCTCAATGTTGATATGGATGGTGATCCTCAAAACCATTAACTCATCACTATGAGAATCCAAGAGAACAAAATCAACCCCTTTCATATTTGGGTGTCTTGTCAAACACTTAACATACAACCAAGTATTGCAATAAATTTACATTATTTGCTCACAACAAGGTTGTAAGTTGAGCTCAAATACCACTTTGTAGTATCCCCAAGGGCCTTCCTTGGCCATTAGGGCACTCCAAACTATATTTCTTCATTTAGAAATCAGATTTTCCTATTGCGTATAAGTTTTTCTCTAAAAACAATATAGCATATTTAAGTACAATAAACAAGTGCAAAACCCCCATTGTATAACACAAATCATGAGAGGAATCCCAAGTAAAATTCACAAGCATGATTACACAAAAATTCCACATTTCTTTTTACATAAGCCACTTAATAAAATTGAAGGAATCAATGACAAGAATAAAAACATAACAATAAACCATACATAAATAAAGAACAATACTCATCTTTCTCATGGATTCGACCACTACTTTATTTCGAATCATATCCCAATCACAGGAATCTGTTGTGGACTTCACTCTCAAGCAAGGCTATGATACCACCATAGAAAATAAAACATGTATAGGAATCTAACCTCACTCAACCTTGCCCATAATGCTCAAGAATTCAAACAAATCATATCATTTCTCTTCCCAAAATCTCTCACCCATCCTCCAATCAATGTCTTATTCTTACTAGCCAATCACCACACAAGGAAAGGACTTCCCCTTAACTACTAAATAATGCCTTACGAAATGTGTCCCCTCTAGTGCTCTAGTATGGGTAAGCAAAAATATGATCCAATAATTGTTCTCTAAGAACCTATCATTACCTTATTAATTTAATTCTAGCAATTCTCAACACAAGAATAGAGTTACGAGATACTCCAATCTTTAAGGACAATATAGCTAAGAGTTACGTTATTGGCTTCGTCGAGCTTGAGGGTTGGTTCCATGAATCCCCGAATTAGATACAGATTTGAATCCAAAACAATCGAGATTCATCGAATATTCATATAGATGATGAAAATCAATGTCACCACATAATAATAAATGAATTAAAGTGGCTTTTATCGGGTTACTCAATAATGAACAAATTACTTAACAACAAAGGTTATTCCAACTGTTACAACTATTACAAACTTTAATGTGTACACCATTTTTTATTTATTTCTACATATCTCTTTCCAACACATTTGGTGTATGAAAGAAAGCTAGGTAGACACTTGACTCACAACTAACTCGAGCTCCCACCTTGATCCGAATTGGATCCTCAAACAATTTAATGATTGTTAAGAATGAATGACAGACTTCAAAAAATCTCATAGCTATCAAAAATGACCTCTAAATAATGTCAATTTGTAGCCAGCGCGGAGCAACGAGGACCTTCGGTTAAAGAGTGCTAAACGTTGGCCCATGGAGACCGCACATGGCGCAAAAATGGCAATTGGGAAGCTCAGATCCAGAAATGGAGACTATTTCTAAAACGTGATTAGTGAAAAGCACTAATCGCGTATTGATGGTCAAGACCCCTCGAGAAGGAAAGACCCTGAGCACTCGGTCACAAGGGAAACCAGAAAACCGTGGGAAAGCACTAAAATCGACAAGGCAGGTCCTGCGCTCAAAATTGGCAAAATATCGGAGGCATTTCGAGCAGTAAGCGGGTTTGGCCGAGGACCCAGCGATTCCATACACTGAGTGACGTGTGTCCGACGGGGAGAGAGAGAAACCACTTACATCGCGAACTAACAATCGAGCAACTCAACCGTGCGATATATCGAAGACCATAGGATCTGGGGGCTCCAGATCAACGAAGGAGGTTCAACTCGATGGATGACCGGACCCGAGGGAGAAATAAACTGTGGTGCATAAGATTTGAAGTCCGATTTAACCAATAAATTGAAAGAAGGATCTGTTTCACAGGCATCTAGGAAATAACAGAAAAAACGACCATTCAGGGAGAACTAACACTCAGTTCGCAAAGAGACAGGTGGCCACCTCTCTGCGAAGCGTTACACAGCAATGATGACGCAAGGCAGAGGAGTCCCAGTAGATAGAGGTAGGTGATCCAGAGAGTTGGGAAGCTGAAATGAACAATTGATGGAACGAACTAGCTTTAAAGCCACGAGCTGACAGAGACAAGACCGACAGTGAGGTAGAGAAGCAGTGAAGAAGCCGAAGGCCGAGAGACATAGAAAGAGAGGCAAAGTTAAAGGGGACAGAGAAGTCGAGCTGACCATCAGAGTAAGGGTAGCATCGAGCAGACAGAGATCAATTGAGGTCGAAATTCGGTAAGAGGAGTCTGTGAACTCTAAGGACTTGGGAATTCCAAGTGCCATCCTACTGATTATCCTTTGTCAAGTGAGACTCAGATTGAGCTCCTTATTGTAAGACTCTGCTTTAAAAGCATAATAAAAAGGCCACCACTGAAGGATGGACCATGAGACGTAGCCCAAGAGGATTGGATGAACTCCTTGTTAAATTTTGTTGTGTTTATGTTTCCTTACTGTGATCTCTTACTGTTTCAAGTGTCTGTGTACTTCGCAATCTTATCGATCCATTGCACAAGATAACATAGACACACACACCAGCACATGAGTCTGTAATACCTTCATTAATTTCCTGAGGTCACCTAGGGGTGATTTCAGATCAAGTGGTATCAGAGCTATAGGTTGTTAAGGTTAGAAAAGCTTGTGGTGGATTTAGCTGTTGAATGCTAACTAGATTGAAGCTCAAATTAGGAGAAGGAGAGTTGGTCGAAACTAATCCTAAAATTGGAAGAGTCTACCCTCATAAGGCAATGTCGGAGGAAGGTTCTGTGGGCCCAGACCCTCAATTTATAGATAGTTTCTTGTCCACGAGATCCATGGTAGAGGAAATGTATAAGGACTTTAGAAAACATAAAGATGAGAAATCATCAGGCTCCAAACAAGATAAAGGAAAAGAAGAGTCTCTCCTCCATGACCACTCAAAAGGCTAAGGGAAAGAAGAAAACTTTCTCACACCTCTAATAGCCCTGAACATAAAAAGAAGACATCTTTGATTAAACTAGATGTTAAATTTGATTTACCAACATATGATGGAGAGTTGAATGTAGAAAAGTTGGACAATTGGATCAGACAAATTGATGTTTATTGCAGAGTGCAGAGTATCAACTCAGACAAGAGAAAGATTCAGCTGGCTAGCCTACACCATGGGGGCACTGCCTTTGTTTGGTAGGAAGGCAAGACCCAAGTTGACATGAAGAGACATGTTAAGACTCTTTCTGTCTAGAGTGAATTTGTTTCTGCAATCAAAAAGCAGCTATATCCATTGGCCTACATGCAGCAAGCCATGATGAGCTGGCAAACTCTTCGCCAATTGAAAGGGAAAAGTGTACAAGGTTACACCCAAGAATTTAGGAAGAGAGCTTTGATTCTAGGAATCTCATTAGACTCGTCTGAGACTCTGTTGAAGTACATCGGTGGTCTACACAGCTACATGAGGCACACTATCCTCATGTTTAATCCCACTAGAATAGATGAGGTATCTGTTCAAGCTACGCATCTAGAAGCTAGAGGAAAGAATGCGAACCCAGAGATTGGAGGATAATCCAAGCCCATTGCAAGCAAGAATAAGGAGAAAAGAAAATAGAAATGGAAAGAGAGGAAGACCAACACTACAAAGCAAGTCTTCATGCACTCACTGTAAGAAGGATGGGCATGATGATGAGCATTGTTGGATTCTGCATCCAGAGCTAAGACCTAAGAAGTTCGAGGGCAAGAAGAAGAAGATTGTTGCAGTTATTCAGAAAGATTTGGGATTGGACTCAGGAGATGAAACAACCATTGCAGCCACAGGTATAAAAGGTAAGAATTTTGAAGCATCTACTAGTAATTCTACACAATCTACTATTGATGAAGAAAATGAGAGAAAAGGACATGAGATTTTCCATATTCGAGTTATTTCCAAACATCCAAAGATTGATACTTTGTTTGATAGCGGCTAAGTAAATTTAATTTCTGAAGCAATTGTAAAGAAGTTGGGATTACTAACTACACCTCACAAGAAACCATACACATTAGATTGGTTAAGTGATAAAGCACAACTACAAGTGACTAGACAATGCAAACTCAAGGTTTCTTTCGGGTCAGCATTTGTAGATGAGGTTGAGTTAGATATAATTCCTTTGGATATATGTGGAATTGTTTTAGGAAATCCTTATTTGTATGACAGAAAAGCTATTTTCTATAGCGCTGAGAACAAGTATCTACTCGTTAAAGATGGAATAGAATACTTTGTAAGAGCTCATAAGCTCAAGAATAATTATACTCTCATAAACTCAGGGCAGATGAAACAAATTGTAAATTCATGTAAACAATTTTTACTAATGGTTGTAAAGGAAAAGAAACCTGATAAAACCAATGTATCTGAGGGCTAAGATGTTAAACAGCAAGCTGATTTAGAAAAAGTTGTTTCAGAGTATGATATCTTATTTCAAGAACCTAAAGGTCTGCCATCCAAAAAGGAAATAGTGCATGATATTAATTTGCAGCAAGATGCTCCATTGCCTAACATTGGGATGTATAGGTTGTCCGCTTTAGAGAATGCATAAATCAAGAAGTAGGTGCAGGAGTTGCTCGAGAAGGGGTTCATCAGACCTAGAACATCACCATGTGGGTCACCAATCGTTTTGGTGAGAAAGAAAGATGGCTCGTGGAGAATGTGCATTGATTACCAAGCACTGAATAAAATAACAATCAAAAAT
>APFE031364316.1:17554-160346 GCA_000404065.3 Pinus taeda
TCCAGACACATAGGTTACCCATTCATGAGGTGCGTACCCCCATTGCACACACTTCAAGGCAATAAAGCGCGCACACGTGGGGTTCCTTATGTTTAACCCTTTGTATTTAGCTGACGGTATTGTGTTATCATGGTTTTGGCCCGTGGTATTGTTTTATTTTATTATTATTATTGAGCCCCATGATCCTTGATTTGAGGAAGAGCTTGCCTATATAAAGCAAAGGAGATCATTTGGCTTAGTATGTTTTTGGGTTGAATATCTTAAGATCTGATCTATTGGGTTATTGTTTCAAAAGGCTTGATCTATATGAAAGTGAAAGTGGAAAGCGAATCTGTAAAGGGTGATCTTCCAAGCGCTTGATCAGATCTGGGCATCCGTCTAACTGTAGCACACCTGTGATCTGCAACTTCAACCCTAATCTGAGGTGCGCAGGTGTTTAATGGTGCCTCTGCGTGGGTACGCAGAGCAGAAGAAGGCGAGTTGCGCAAGTACGCAGAGCAGACGAAGGGTGACTACGTGGGTACGCAGAGCAGAAACAGGAGAATTGTGTGGGTACGCCGAGCAGTAGTGGTTCAGGTGCGTGCCTACTGTAATAGTACGCGGCGCAATAGTTCTTTTGGGTGCGTGCCTACAGTGGCAGTACGCGGCGCGATATTGCATTTGGGTGCGTACTGTACGCAGCGCGACAGAAGAAGCAGTGCGTGGGCACGCAGTGCAGCAGAAGGAGATCTGTGGGTATACGCAGAGAAGCAGAGGGGGAAGTGCGTACCAGCGCAGGCCAAAGAAAGGAAAGTTGCGTATCTGTTTCAGGACTATCTGTTGACTGAATTTTTCTTTTGATAAGGTGTTCTGGGTTCAGTTCTGTTATATTGATCTGGTTACTACAGCTGACTGTAATTTATATGTACTTGACGATCATTTCATGTTATGGATCCAGTTTGAAAATTAATGAAAAGTGGTCCTTGAAGAAAAGAAGTAGGGGGTTGTAGCTCCCTTTCAGGAGAGACTGGAAAACGAGAGAGAGTTGTAGCTCTCAGCAGGTTGCAGCCTGCGTACTGGTAAAGGACTGCAACAGTACAAGACCATTGTAAAAGGAGTTTCTAATTTGAAAGAAGATAGAGACATATTGCAGCAGGTGGTTTTCACCCACATTGGGTTTCCACCTTATATCTGGTGTTCTTTGATGTGACTGTCTGTTTTTTTTTCTTGTTCATGCTCATTATTTTATGGTACTGATATGCAAAAATAATTCAAAGTATAAATAAGGAAGATTTGGTAAAAGGTCTAGATAATACTGATTCACCCCCCCTCTTAGTATTATTTTCAACATAGTGGATATCATCAGGTCAGAGTTGCAAAACAAGATGCATGGAAGATTGCTTTCAAAACAAAGCAGGGATTGTATGAGTGGCTGGTTATGCCTTTTGGCTTAACTAATGCTCCTTCTACTTTCATGAGAATAATGAATGATGTGCTCATAACTTTTCTTTATGATTTTGTTATTGTATATCTGGATGACATTCTTATATTTAGAAAAGCATGGGAAGAACATTTAAAGCATGTTAAGTAGACACTAGATGTATTGAAAAGAGAAAAATTTTATGTTAAACTCTCAAAACGTGAATTTGGAAAAACATCTTTGAATTATTTGGGACATATAGTAGGGGGTGGTGAATTGAATATAGATCCCTCTAAGGTGTTAGTCATTGTAAACTGGCCTAAACCCAAATCTGCTACAGAAGTTAGGAGCTTCTTAGGAGTAGCACAATATTGGAGAAAGATCATTTCTAACTTTTCCTTAATTGCAGCTCCCTTACATGCTTTAACAGGATTGAACAAGGTGTTTCAGTGGGGAGGCAAACAGCAGAAAGCCTTCGACACCTTGAAAGAAAAGATTAGTACAGCACCAGTACTAGCACTGCCAGATCTTCAAAGACCGTTTGAGATCCAAACAGATGCCAGTGACTATGCCATGGAAGTAGTGTTGATACAACACGGTAAACCTATATGTTATCATTCTAAGACATTTAATTCTGTAGTAGTTAACTATCCCACATATGATAAAGAATTTTATGCATTAGTACAGAGTGTGAAAAAGTGGAAGCATTACTTAATGGGCAAAGAAACAGTTATCCATACTGATCATCAACCACTTCAATATCTACACTCCCAATCTAAGTTGCAGCAATCAAGACACTACAGGTGGATGGGGTTCCTACAGCAGTTTCATTTAGTCATCAGATATAAAAAGGGCATACATAATAAATTTGTCGATATGTTATCTAGACCCATTATAAATGCATCTACTATACTTAAGCATAATTATGTATTACAGGAAAGTTACATTGAACAATATGCTCAAGATATAGACGTTAAAGATGTATATGCAACTTTAAGTCAAGGAAAACAAGTAGAAGAATTGGATTATCATATTAAAGACCAACTCTTGTATCATTGTAGGAAGCTATGCATTCCACAAACCGAAAGAGTAAAGATAATTCGAGAAGCACACACTTCTCTAATATCAGGTCACTTTGGGGCAAACAAAATAGTTGCACAGCTGCAAAGATTTTTTTATTGGCCAAAAATGAACGAGATAGTTTCTAGATATGTAAGAGAGTGTACGATGTGTGCTAAAATCAAGCCCAGCAATAGGAAACTAGGCTTGTACACTCCATTTCCAGTTCCTTCTCATCCTTGGGAAAGTGTTTCCATGGACTTTGTTGGAGGACTGCCTAAATCTAGGAAGAGTCATGATTATTTGTATGTTGTTGTGGATAGGTTTAGCAAAATGTGTATTTTGATACCTTGTAATAAACAGATTACAACTAAACAAATTGCAAAACTGTTCTTTCAACATGTATGGGTTCATTTCAGATTACCGACTTCCATTATATCTGATCGAGACACCAGATTTGTGGGGAAGTTTTGGTCAAGTCTATGGGAACTAATGGACACCAAACTGAAGAAAAGCACGGCTTTCCATCCACAAATCGATGGCCAGACAGAAGTAGTCAATAGGACAGTGATCCAGTTGCTCAAGGGATATTGCAGCAAACATCCCAAGCTTTGGGATGAACATTTTTGTTATGTGCAGCATGCTTACAACCAAGCCAAACATTCTTCCACATAGAGATCTCCTTTTGAGACCTATTTTCGTTTCACACCAAGGTCTCCCTTGGATTTTGTCTTTGGTAAGGACACAATAGTTGAGGGACACAGCGATGTGGACAAAGAAACTAGGTTCATTAAACAAATTCAAGGGATCCATCAGGTTGTATAGGAATAGCTGGAAAAGAGCCAAGACAAATAAAAGTCAAGGCATGACAAGCATCGAATGGAGCATAGTTTTCAAGTTGGTGATCAAGTCTGGCTATATATGAGCAAGGACAAGATGCAAGGTGAAGGTAAAAAGCTAAAACCAATAAGGTATGGACCTTTAAGGATCCTTAAGAAAATTGGTGAGAATGATTTTCACCTTGATTTTCCAGGTTATATGCACATCTACTCAGTCGTCAATGCAAACAACTTGAGACTATTTGAACCTTCGTTAATTGAAGATCCTGAAGAGTAGAGTCAATTGCCTTCTATTGATGACCTCTTACATGAATATCTTAATGAATTGCAGGAAGACACAGTTCTGGATAGGAAGGTGAGAACGACGCGCAGGGGAGATGTTGAGTACCTCAGAATTGGGCTCAAGGGTTCAAAGCCAAGCAGTGAAAAATGGATAGAGATTGAACAGGTGAGAAATTTGTATCTTCACTTAGTCGATGCTTGAAAACCAACTTTTGGTGGTCCAAAATCTTTTTCAGTGGGAAGGCTGTGATCCAAATTGGATCCTCAAACAATTCTATGATTATTAAGAATGAATGACAGACTTCAAGAAATCTTATAGCTATTAGAAATGACCTCTGAATAATGGAAATTTGCAGCCAGCACGGAGCAACGAGGACCTTTGATCAAAGCGCGTTGACCGTTGGCCCATGGAGACCACGCATGGTGCAAAAATGGCAATTGGAAGCTCAGATCCGGAAATGGAGGTTGTTTCTAATACGTGATTAGCGCTATCACTGGGAAAAACCCCTCGAGAAGGAAAGACCCCGAGCGCGCGGTCACAAGGGAAACCAGAAAACCATGGGAAAGCGCTAAAACTAACAAGGCGGGTCCCGCGCTCAAAACCATCGAAATATTGGAGGCATTTCAGGCATTAAGTGGGTTTGGTCGGGACCCAACGATTCCACACTGAGTGATGTGTGTCCGGCGGGGAGAGAGAGAAACTGCTTACATCGCAAACTAATGGTCGAGCAACTCAACTGCATGATATAAGCAAAGACCGTAGGATCTGGTGGCTCCAGATCAATGATGGAGGTTCAACCCGATGGATGACCGGACCTGAGGGAGAAATAAACTATGGCGCATTATATTTGAAGTCCGATTTGACCAATGAATCAACAGAAGGATCCATTTCACAGGCATTTGGGAAATAACAGAAAAAACGACCATTCAGGAAGAACTAACACTCAATTCACAAAGAGACAGGTGGCCACCTCTCTGTGAAGCGTTACATAGCAATGATGACGCAGGGCAGAGGAGTCCCAGTGAACAGAGGCAGGCGATGCAGAGAGCCAGGAAGCTGAAACGAACAGTGGAAGGAACAAACTAGCTTTAAAGCCATGAGTTGACAGAGACAGGATAGACAATGAGGCAGAGAAGTAGTGAAG
The DNA here is from genome assembly GCA_000404065.3 of Pinus taeda. Classification (NCBI taxonomy): domain Eukaryota; kingdom Viridiplantae; phylum Streptophyta; class Pinopsida; order Pinales; family Pinaceae; genus Pinus; species Pinus taeda. Next base: position 22,279 of record APFE031364316.1, read on the forward strand.
AAGCCAAAGGCCAAGAGACACAGAAAGAGAGGAAAAGTTACAGAGGACAGAGAAGCGAAGATGACCATTAGAGTAAGGGTAGCATCAAGCAGACAGAGACAAATTGAGGTCAAAATTCGGTAAGGGGAGTCTGTGAACTCTAACGACTTGGGAATTCCAAGTGCCATCCTACTAATCATCCTCTGTCAAGTGAGACTTAGATTGAGCTCCTTATCATAAGACTATGCTTTAAAAACAAAATAAAAATGCCACCACTGAAGGTTGGACCAGGAGACGTGGCCTAGGAGGATTGGGTGAACTCCTTATTAAATTTTGTTGTGTTTATGTTTGCTTACTTTGATCTCTTACTGTTTCAAGTGTCTGTGTATTTCGCAATCTTATCGATCTGTTGCACAAGATAACATAGACACACACACCAAAACATGAGTTTGTAATACCTTCATTAATTTCTTGAGGTCACCTAGGGGTGAGTTACCTCAATGACTGAGCACTTGGGAAAAGAAGTGAAAGGAAGGATTTTCTTTCACAATTTCTAAAAATAATTGATATTAGCTATTTAATGGATTCTCTCAAGTTTCTCAATATTGAAGGGATTACTGAGCCAGCAAAGGTTATTTCAATAGTTACAGTTGTTGATTTTTTTAGCATCAGATGTGTTCTAGGATGGAAATATTAAGAGGGGGGTGAAGCAGTGTTTCTTTTCAATTGTTATTGTTACCAGTTTAGATTCTTTACAGTCTTAATCAAAAAATTATTTTATTAAAATATAGACAAATATTGAGTACAATACCTAATAAATTTTTCCAAGCACCAACTTGGACTTTGATGAGGCTCCAGCCTCTAGGGCTCTGACCCTATCTTACCAAAGCACCAACCTTTAATTTAGGAGCACCAACTCCAAGGACACCAATCCTTCCAATTCTGAGGCACCAACCCCAAGGGCTCCGACCCTATAGATTTACTCTGTTAATAAAGGTTTGATTGTATTATATTGTTTCTAAGGACTTCTTTACCAAACCTTGTCCTTGTAGTCTTTGCAATAGGTCGTCGTCTGCACTATGGATTCACTTTGGGTCTGATCCTTCCAAGATGAATCAGGTCAAAAGATTTGTCCTCCTGCTTTGTCTTCAGCTTCCTTCTTCGCTCGGCCTTCAGCTTTTGTTGCACCTTCGACGTCTGCTAGACCTTCGACTTCCTTTGTTTCTTCAAGTTCACGAGTTGTGAAATTTCCTTGTTCTCTGTTTGATGCCCGAGATTGATGCTTGAGATGAAGGTATTTAGCTTGTGTTTATACGAGTTATACTAATACCCAAAGGACACGTTCATTTGGAGGAGGTCGACTTGTATATTAAACTATATCGAACAACCTTTCATTCAATTATATCGTAGACTTGTTTTATTTATGAAAAATTTCATAGGAGAGATCGTACCCAATGAGATCCCACATCCATGTCATCAATCACAATCACAACTTTCAGAGGTCTCACAATCGTAACCTTTAACATTATCGATGTAACATAGCTGATACTCATAATGTCGATGAAGCGGACATGATATAACATTAAACAGTCGTCAATAGATCCGTTGGGTCCACAGCTCCATCGCAGTTGGCGATCTAGGGTCCATTCTCTGATCACAATCAGCGATGTGAGATCCTTTAAGACTTTGCGATATGACAATTCCGATAAGCAGATGTGATGTTTCTTTAAGGTAAATTGTAATGGTCCCGCGGGTCCATATATATATCGCAATCGCAAATTTTGGGCGGTGATACATAATAAACTTTATGGTTTGCGATTATGAAATATCATATTGAGCATGTTATAGTGGTGTCATCAAGTCCACAGTAATATCGCAATCGATGTTTTAAAGTTACATCCCTTTAAGTCTTGTGATATGAAAGTTTCGATATGATGGATGTGATGTTTCTTTGGGGCTTATTATAATGGAGTGATTGGGTCTGCACCTTATACTGCAATCGAGGTTTTACACAATGACATATAATAAAACATGTCAAAGTGATATGTTAACTCCTCCAATTTGTGTTATGCACTACGAACTTTTAAAAGGTTTCCACGGTTTATTCCTTCCTCCGATATTGCTCTTACTCTTGGCATATGTGATAGATCTGCTTCGTTACTCCTGTGGCTTCTCTTTACTCCTTTTAGTTCTAATACACTGCTCTAATAACTCTTCCCTCGATAGCTCTTCTTTGATGTCTTCCGATGAACTCTTCCTCTTACTCTTTGGCTTCATGATGGCTTATGTTCTTTGGCTTCTTGCTCCTATTGCTTAACAAATCTTCTATGCTTGGCTTCACATCATCATTTAGTATCTAGAGTATTTCCATATTGACATCAACGACAATTTAGATCAATAATCTCCCCCTTTGTCATTGATGGCAATATTCTTCTTCTCTCCCCCTTTGACATCAATGGAAAAGGATAACAAGGACTCCCCCTGTCGAATTTCTCCTCCTGTAAATTGCTCCCTCTGTCAAACTACTCCCCCTGTCATGTGGCATTTTAAGACTCTGTGTAGTGTGACACTAGAGCAATAACCCCCATCTTTTGACGGAGATGCTCAAATGCTTCTCGAGGAAGAGGTTTGGTTAAAATATATGCAATTTGTTCCTTAGATTGATATATTCCAACTTGATGTTTTGTTCAGCCACCTTCTCATGGAGAAAATGATACTTGATTGGTATATGTTTGTTTTTAGTGCATCACTGGATTTTTACTAAGACTGATAGCACTTGTGTTATCACAATAGATGGTGATTGGTTGTTATGTTGACATCCTTCAAAGTTTCCTTCATCCATAGTATTTGCGTACAACAGTCAATTGCAGCTATATATTCAGCTTCAGCTGTAAAGAGAGATATCGATGATTGTTTTTACTGAGCCAAGCTACCAGGAAATCTCCCATAAAAAAAGCATTTCCACTTGTGCATTTATGATCATCCATGCTTCCAGCCCAATCAGCATCGGTATAAGTTGTCACTGTAATATTTGTGATTTTGGGATACCAAAGACCAAAGTCAGGAGTTCCTTTCAAGTATTTGAGAATTCTTTTCATAGCCAACATGTGGGATTTCTTAGGAGCTTATTGAAATCTTCCCACCATTCCCACTGTTTGCATAATGTTAGGCCTTGTAGCAGTTAAGTATAAGAGAACTCCAATTATTGACCTGTAAAGAGTTGCATCTACGGGGGGATTCATCATCTTTGCTTAATTTGCATTTTGTGGTCATCGGTGTGTTCATAGGTGCACATTCTTCCATTCCATATTTTTTAAGCATGTCTTTGAGATATTTTGTTTGAGAGATAAACATACATGTTGTGGTTTGCGATACTTGTAGTCCTAGGAAGTATGATAGCTCACCAACCATTGACATTTCGAATCATTTTGATATATTTTGATCAAACTCGTGGCTCATTTCATCATTATTTCTAGCAAAAATCAAATCATCAACACATACAAGGGTGATTAGTAATTTATCATCATCCATGTTCATGTACAGATTACTTCCTGCCACCCCCTTTTTGAAGTTTTGTTGTTGTAGATAGTGATCCAATATTGCGTACCATGCTTTAGGAGCTTCCTTCAAACCATATAATTCCTTTTTAAACTTACATAAAAAGTCTTTTCCTTCTTCTAGATCAAAACATTTTGGTTGCTCCATGTATACTTCTTCCTTGAGTTCCCCATTCAGAAATGTTGATTTTGCATTGATTTGATAGACTTTGAATCCTTTTGAGCATGCAAATGCCAAGAACATCCTTATAGCTTCCATACGAGCTACTGGTGCAAAGGTTTCTTCAAAATTGATTCCTTCAATTTGTGAATAACCTTTACAGACAAGTCTTGCCTTATTTCTGATGATTTGTCCATCTTCATTCATTTTGTTTTTGAACACCCACTTAGTTCCAATTATATTTGTATCCTTTGGATGAGGTATCAGCTCCGATGTCTCGTTTTTCTCGATTTGAGACATTTCTTCTTCCATGGCTTCCACCCAATGAGGATCCTTACTTTCTTGAGTAGAAGTTTCAGGTTCTATCATAAATAGGAGAGCAACATCATTTCTCTTTCATGTACTTTTCATCCTTCTTCGGGTTTGTATTCCTTCATCTACATTGCCAATAATATGCTCTTCCGGGTGATGTTTTTGGAGGAACTTCACTTTGAAGGAGTTTGAGATGGTTCTTTTTGTTTTTTTCTTGATCTTTTTCTTCCTTTTCAGTTTCTTCTTCGCTTTCTTCAATAAAGGGGTCAACTTCATGATCTTCAATTTTCTTTTCTGGAAGCCCTTCATCAATCTTCACTTCAATACTTTCCATTATTTTCCGTAGTCGATTATTGTAGTAGTTGTACACTTTGCTTCTAGTAGAATACCCAAGAAATATTCCTTCGTCAACTCGAGCATCAAATTTTACTAGTGATTCATCATTGATCTTTATGAAGCATTTGCTTCCAAAAATCCTGAAGTATTTTATCGAAGAAAGTCTTCCTTTTCATAATTCATAAGGAGTCTTCTCATTATTTGGTCTTAGTTGAGTTCGATTCAAGGTATAAATTGTTGTCTCGACTGCTTCCTTCCAAACTTTTCACTGCAAGTCAACTGCTAGTAACATAATTCTTGCCATTTATTAAACAGTTCAATTTCTCCTTTCAACTACCCCATTTTTCTTAGGTGTTCCAGCAATGGAGAGATCTCCTTGGATTCCATGTTCTTTACAGAATTCATAAAATTCTTTTGATGTGAATTCTCCTCCTATATCCGTTCTAAGACATTTAATTTTGGATTCCTTTTCATTTTCTACAAGATATTTAAGATTCTTAAAACATTCAAATGCTTCAGATTTATATTTTATGAAATATACCCACATCATTCTAGTATAGTCATCAACGAATAAATCAAAATACCTTTCTCCTTGGAGTGTTGGACTTCTGGTTGGCCCACATAAATCTGCATGAATGATCTCAAGAGGTTTTGATGTGGAGAACTCCTCAGTCTTGTGGTTGGTTCTAGTTTTCTTGCCATGTTGACATGGGCCACATACAGCTTGATCTAGTTTGGACATCTTTGGAATGTCCCTTATTGCATTGATTTTGCTGATATTGATCAGGTTATCAAAACATGTATGCCCCAGTCGCTTATGCCACAACCAGCTTTCATCTGTTTGACTAAAATTACATTTATCTTCTTGAATTTTGTTCAGAATGCAGACGTTATCTGATGTTATAACTCCTTTTGCCACAATTTCTCCTAAGGAAGAGTTCCTTATTTCACATTTTTTAGTGGTGAAGACAACATTATGTCCTTGATCACAGATTTGGCTAACATTCAAGAGATTGTGTTTGAGCCCATCTACCAGTAAAGAATTTTGAGTCTTTCCTTTTCCATTAATAAGGGTAACGGTTCCTTTTCCAACAATTTTAGTAGACCCACTCCCAAAGGATACATTTCCTTCCTTTTCGTTTAATAAGACAAACTTCCTTTTGTCACCTGTCATATGTATGGAGCACCCACTATCCACAAACCAAAACTTTTCCTCACTCTGAGCACATAGAGCTAGACCACATTTATCCGTATTGGGATTTTCATCTTTTGCTTCTCTATTTCTGAGGGGAAAATTGTGTTCTCTATGTCCATTATCATTACATAATGAGCAAATTAGATCAAATTTGTCCAAAGGATCAAAAGAGTTAAAGATATTGATTTGTCCTTCCCCTTTGAGACTACATGGTTTGTTTGTCTAATCCTTCAATCTTTGTGCTTCATTCTTACGAGCCATGTAATGTTTAGCTTGATGACCAAAACTTTTACAATAATAATAATGCCCAAGAAAGATAGTTTGGTACCTGTTATAATAGCCATGATTTGAATAAACCTTCTTTCTTGGAGTTTCTCTTTCTTCATTCTTTGGATTTCAGTCGAGCCTTTAATGAGATGATTTTTCTTCTTTTGGACTATTGCAAAGTATGTCAGCATAGCTTCTTGCATTATCCTTAGCACTTGATGATTCTTCTTTAAAACCAATCTTGGACTTGTCACTTTCAGATTTATAGGTATTGAGAATGTGATCAAGTGTTTGAGAACTTTGCCAACTTATTTTTATTTGTTCTAATTCTTTCTTGAGTGATACTATTTCAGCTTCCTGTATTTCATATATGATGTCCCCCTTTCTTTTAGCTTCCTCTTTATCTGTTTTAAGTGAGATGACCTTCTTTCGTAACTTTTCATTTTCTTCAATGGCACTAATTAGTAATTCGTTTGTATTTTTTATGACCACAGATTCATCCTCATCAGATTCATCTTGTTTAGATAGGAAATTCTTATTAGTAAATCCTTTATTTTATTATATCCTCCCTTTTGAATCTTCCTCATCATAATTGTCATGCTTATGAGGACATTTTGCAGCATAATGACCTATTCTTTCACATCTGAAACAGATAAGAGGGTGCTTACCTTTTAGCTTGGATCCTTTCTTTAGCCTTCGTACAAATTGTGCAAATTCAGATTCAACATTGAAGTAATCACTATTGTTATTCCATCCTTTCCCCCTTTTTGATTTTGAGCTCTTGAATGTTGCATCTTTGGAACTTGGGATTCCTTTTCTCATCTCATAGGCAATGAGGATTCCATGAAGTTCATCCATCTTGAGACTGTCTAGGTCCGTCATTTCCTTTATAGCACTTACTTTGGAATCAAATCTGTTTGGGACAGATCTTAAGGCTTTTTGAACAACAATGTTTTCTTCAATATTTTCTCCCAGTGCTTTAAGAGAGTTGACTACTTCAGCTACTTGGACGAAGTATGATGCAATATCTTCTTCATCATCCATTTTCAGACTTTCAAACTGCCTCCTATGAGTTTGAAGCTTTTCCTTCTTAACCTTGGAGCCCCCATCATATAAGCTAACCAGTTTATCTCATACTTTTTTGGCCGAGTCACAATTCAAGACTTTCGTAAACTCAAAATCAGTAATTCCACTAGTAATGGAATTTAGAGCTTTGGCATTTGCAATGTACGCTTTCCTTTCATCTTGATCAGTAGAAAGAGTGGGAGGGGCATTGTACCCATTCAAAACAGTGTTCCAAACTTCTAGTCCAAGGGACATTAAGTAGTAATAAATTCTCTTTTTCAAAATAACAAAATTAGTGTTGATCAATGGTTGTTATTGATGTCAACCCAAGTTGCGCCAGGGGCTACCCTGATCTTGCATGGGCATTTTGACTTGACAACTTACTCTATTCTGAGTAAAGGATCTTCTGAATGGATTCTACTCGTCGAGATTTTTTCATTGATAAATGGCGCGCCAAGTAATTCTTCACGGTTTGAGAGATATTCATTTTTGAAGTTAGTAACCCTAATTAGTGAGCTAAAACCCCATGGGGTTGCGGTATGGCACTCATAATTGGTTGTGTTCATTGAACAGTCCATAATTAATTAAAAAAAGAATCTCCTAAAATCCCTCCAATGTTCACTTTTTCAGGACCCTCTCAACTCAAGACATTCATATAAATAATGGCCCTCATATCCTCCTCTAGTATGGATTTTGTGGCTTCAAACAGGGAATCATGGAATTTTCTCTATAACATGTTTTCTGCGAAGCTTCAAGCGCCGAAATTAAAACCCATTTGATCTGTAATATTGATGAACCTAGTGACCAAACTTCAAATCTTGGTTGCTATATTTTCGGAGATTTGATCTGAGGAAGTTGGGGGTTTTGCAAGCTCCCAAATTCCATGTCAAACAGGTGACATTGGAAAAATCATCATAACTTTCTCTATGAGCATTGGATTCAAATTCTGTAAATAGTCACAGAAAGAGGATAGGCTTTATTTTGTTGAGTAGTGTTTTCAGGGCCGAAGATTGCAACAGTGACACGTGGCACTTCATACCAGTTCACTCTACTAAACCAGTCTATAATTAGGTCATCGTGGAATATTGGGCATAAATCTTTCTTGAAGAATCCAATCTTGATCAGACCTATGGGGTTGGAAAAATGACTTAGAGAGCTAACACAAGACGAAATTTCAGACCCTGGCGATCTAAAATTACATATATACAATAGATTCAATATTGAGCTCCTAGAAGGAAAGAAAAACATGCATTCAAGGATCATTATAGTAAGGACCACACATCAACAAGCAAGGGTAAGTCTCCTACAACAAGGTATGTATGATTAGTGTTTACATTCTAAATATGAGTATCATCTCTGATATATGTTTTTACAAGGCAACGTAAGTATATACAGGGTATGGGTTATATATCTATGTCTCTATATGTCACTGTTAGTTTTGATACCACATTTTGGATGTCCTATTCTTAATACTACATATTTGATGCTACATATTCTTGATGCTACACCAAGTCTGTTAAATCTATATGATGTTGTAAGTTCATGTTACTTGTCTTATCATAGTTGATAGAATGGTCTCTGTTGTTGTACTTAGAACTTGGTCCATCACAAGTCTAGGGTTTGTCACTAGTTTTTATTGTATATATCTTTAGGTCATTTTTGGATATAGTCTTGCATAGAGTCTGGGCCTATATCAAGAGTGGGAGTCTTTGTCTACTGCTGCAACAAGTCAACAACAAAAGTGACAAGCACACTTCAGGTATGCATTGTAATTTTAATTTGTATTTATTCATTATTATGCACTTACATGTGTTTTGCAGGCAGAGGTAAGTTGAAGGGTAGTTTGTTTTGTTTTGGGATTGGTTTCTTTGGACAAATTTTTCATGCAGGTAGAAGAAGATTCAAGTATAACTTCAAGCAACAATTCAAAAGCAGAAGTATCAAATCAAAGGAAGCATTGCAACAGGACATCCTTTGGAGACATGATAACCATCCATATACTATGAAGAAGTGTCAAGGCCAAGAGTCATCATTTTAAAGTTGTAAAAGAGTCATTTGTAAAAGTTTCATCATTGGAAGAGTCATTATTGTAAAAGAGTCAATCCGCCTAGAGTCGAAAAGGCATTATTGGGAGGTATAGGAGTCTCTCTTGGGATGATGTCATGGTTGGTTTGCAGGTCATAGTGTGATTGGGTGTTTAGTCAAAATCATTGTAAATCATATTGTATCGTGGATCGTTATCCCTGGTACGAGAATCCACACTCTTGCCTCATTTCAGTCATTATAGGGTGGTAGGGAGGTGCTAGGCTAGTGCATGAAGTCAGCTACAGGTTGGAGCATGTGAACGTTTCAGGGTGGTAGGTTGGTCTAGGATGTTGGGGCATCCATTCAGTTGACTACTGAAGAAACCAAGGTGTTGGGGTGTCCTTCCAGTGGGAGCTGGAGAAGAATGCTTTTCTAGAATTCTAGGAAGTTTTTGCTTTCATTTCAGTTGGGGCTAAAGATTAAAGAATTTATTAGAAAAGTGTACTGCGGTTTTTGACCCGCAGGGGGTTTTCCACCTAAGATTATTATGTCTATTGTGTTTACTGGTATTACTACATAAACATTAATAATAATGGAAGATTAACTAATGCTATGAAAAGATTTAAAAGTGCTAATTGCTAAGGAATATTGATTTAGACCCCCTCTTAGTATTTCCAACAATTGGTATCAAAGCTTGGTTCCTTCAATAGCAATCTAACAACTGGAAGGAGATCATGGAGTATACTAAGAATAGATTTCCTTTGTTCAATGGAAATAACTATGCACTTTGGAGTGGAAGAATGCAGGGTCATTTTTTGGCACAAGGATACGAAGTATGGGAAATCATTGACAAAGGCTTCACACCGACCCAGGATGAACAAGGTATTGCATCTTAGGGTATTGCACTGCAAAACTGTTAAAGAGGTATGGATCAAGCTTGAAAATACATATGCAAGTGACTCAAAGGTGAAAGAAGCAAAGCTTCAAATATTCAAGGCAAAATTTGAGCAACTCAAAATGAGAGAAGATGAAGATATTGTTGCATACTTTCAGTGTGTTGATGAAACAACAAATACAATGGAAGGTTTGGGAGAACCTGTTGAAACGAAAAATGTTGTCCAAAAGATCCTCAGAACCTTGCCAGTGAGATTTAACCCTAAGGTATCTGTCAGAAGATAGATCAAGTATGATCAATCTCAGCATAGATGAATTGCATGGAATTCTTTCAACATATGAAATGAGGGTTGAAGAAGAGGATGGCACATCTCACTTAGAAACAACATTTTCCACATCCAAGAAGAAGAGTAAGGACAAGCAGACTCTGAAAGCAAAAACTTGCAATTTTAAGGATGAGGAAAAGGAGAAAATGAAGAAGAATTCTTAGATAAAGAGTTTGCATACTTCACACAAAAAGTGAGAACAAGTACCGGAAAATTCAAAGGTAAACTTCCATTAATATGTTTTGATTGTGGTGAGGTTGGGCATTTTGCAACCAAATGTCCTCACAAAAATGAGGTTGTTACGAAAAGGAAAGAAAAGTCATAGGAAGTTCAGCAAGCAAGGCAAGAAGAAATGGTTTAAGAAAAGTTTCTTCACCAAAGAAGATAGTTCCTCATCCGAAGAAGACAGTGATAATGAAGAAGAATTCAACGGAAGAGTATTGTTTGTGGCCAAGCACAATAAGAAAGAGGCACCTGATGAAGAAGGAGATGAAGAAGAATAAATGACTAAGGTTGAATTTCAAAACGAAGTGATCAAGGTTATCAAAGAGCTCAAAGCTGAGAAGAAGCATGTCAACACTCTTGAAGACGAATTGAAGACAAAAAGAGAAAAGGTCATCAATCTTAAAATCAAGGTTGAAGAATACAAATGAATTGAAGGATCACTCAGGAAAGAGGTAAAGGAAGGGAACAAGGAGAGAGAAGCATTGGAAGCTGAAATAGTTTCTCTGCGAAAGGAAGTAAAAAGTGGAAAAACTCTTCAAGACTACGCCAACAGTTCAAAGGCTTTGGATGAACTCATCAGCAACCAACGATCATACAGTGACAAGATTGGTCTTGGTTACAAAGAAAAATACGAAAAAGAGTCAAGTCCTTCTTTGACAACTAAAGAATATGGATATGCAAAAAGGGTAGATCCCCTAGCTAGATCAAGAGATCAAGACTTGCATGAAGAACCTTGGAAGACAATTCCTTGAAGAAGATTTCCTCCCAAGTACCAACCTATCTTTTATGGTCATTGTTATTCATGTGGAAGGTTTGGACATAGAGCTACAGAATGTCGCATGTATGTTTGGAATGAATATAATTCCAGGAGATCCTTCAGAAATGGATATTCCAGAACTCGACATAATATCAAAAAATTTGATCATTTGAGAGATGATGTCGAATGTTACAAATGTAACAATTTTGGACATATGGCTAGAGATTTTGAGGTTCTAGACGGGTACAACTATTATCGGCAAAACCCTAGAAGCAAATTTGCAGGATCACTAGATAAACACCAAACAAAATCTTCTATGATAACATCGAATGTTACAAATGTCCTAACTATGGACACATAGCTCGTAACTGTAGGTACAAGATGGAATCAACCATGAATGAAAAACTTGACGATAAGAATAAGGAGATTAGGAAAGGAAAACAGGTACAGGATGAAGAAGTACAAGATGGGCAAGAAAAGCCAGAAGGCAATAAGGTCCCAACAGTTATGATTTCACGATTCCTAACGGATTTTGAGGAATCAGCAGCTGCTTCAGTTAATGACTCAAGTCAAGATGGTCCATTAAATGACACACTATTCTGAACAATTTAACTTATCGACTCCTAGAAATTTGAAGATGAGGAGTCTATGCAATAGTATATGACACAAACCTATGATTGATAGACAGGTAGTTTGAACAAGATGGCAGTTTTAGTATATGTTTAGGGGGAGAAAAATAGTTGAAGTATTACAGATTCAAGAAAGGAAGCACTGACAAGCAATCTCTATGTGAAAGTGGATCAAGATAACCTAATGATTATCGAGGTATATATGGATGATATAATCTTTGGAAGCAATGATGACAGATTAAGTAAAGACTTTGCCACAAAAATGTAAAGTGAGTTTGAAATGTCTATGCTTGGCGAGGTGACATACTTTTTGGGGCTTCAGATTTCTCAGCAGGATAAAGGAATATTCATATATCAAACCAAGTACATCAAGGAAATGCTCAAAAGATTCCAGATGGAAGATTCCAAGCTAGTCCTTACCCTCATGATAACAAGTTGCAAGTTAAGCTTACAAGATTCATCAAAGGATGTGGACCAAAGGTTGTATAGATCCATGATTGGTAGTCTCCTATATGTGACAACCTCCCATCCTGATGTGATGCAGGCAGTTGGACAAGTAGCAAGATTCCAAGCAGCACCAAAAGAATCTCATATTATTGTCATCAAAAGAATTCTTCAATATCTTAAGGGCACAGCGGAGTATGGTCTATGGTATCCCAAAGGAAATGATATGGTTAACCATTCTTATATAGATGCAGATTAAGCAGGAAGTTTTGATGATCGTAAGAGTACCAGCGGAGCAGCATTCTATCTAGGTGGTTGTCTTGTTTCATGATTAAGTAAAAAGCAGTCTTTAATCTCGTTATCCATAGCATAAGCAAAATATATCACAGCAGCAGCTTGTTGTACACAAGTTCTCTGGATGAAGCAAACTTTGCAAGATATTCAAGTCAAGTTTGATGAGCCTATTCCCATCTTTTGCGATAACAACAGCGCCATCAGTATCTCCAAGAATCTTGTGATGCATTCCAAAACAAAGCACATTCCAATTAAACATCATTTCATTAGAGAGAAGGTCGCCAAAATAAAATCTTGGGATTCTCCCAAGTTTTCATTAGAATCTTTCTCTTATCTACTTGATTAAAAAGGGGGATTGGAGGCGTGTACAGGTCCGCAAGATGGTTGTTTGTCAGGGGGAGTTACCCTTTGCCATTGATGAAAAAGGGGGAGAGAAGGCGATAGGAAGAGGTGTCATGATCGCAGGGGGAGTACTTGTGTTGCCATCAATGCCAAAGGGGGAGATTTTTGATCAGTGGTTGTCATTGATGTCAACCCAAGCAGCACCAGGGACTACCCCGATCTTGCATAGGCATTTTGACTTGACAACCTACTCTATTCTAAGACAAGGATCTTCTAGATGGATTCTACTCGTCGATATGTTTTCATTGATATATGACACGCCAAGTAACTCTTCACGGTTTGAGAGATATTCATGCTTGAAGTTAGTAACCCCATTTAGTGGGCTAAAACTCTATGGGGTTGTGGCATGGCACTCATAATTGGTTGTGGTCATTGAATAGTCAATAATTAATAATAAGAATAATTCTCCTAAAATCCCTCCAACGTTCACTTGTTGAGGACCCTCTCAACTCAATACATTCATATAAATAATGACCCTCATATCCTCCTCTAGTAGGGATATTGTGGCTTCAAACAAGGCATCGTGGCATTTGCGATGTAACGTTTTTTCTACGAAGATTCAAAAGCTGAAATTAAAACCCATTTGAGCCGAAATCTTGTTGAACCTCGTGACCGAATTATAGATCTTGGTTCACACTATTTTCGGAGATATGATCTGAGGAAGTTAGGGTTTTGCAGCTCTTGAATTCCACGTCAAATAGGTAACATTGAGAAAATCGTCATAACATTCTCTTTAAGAATTGGAATCAACTTTTGTAAATATTCGCAAAAAGAGGACAAACTGTAGTTTGTTGAGTAGCATTTTTAGGGCCGAAGATCCCAACAATGACATGTGGCACTTCGTACAAGTTCGCTCTACTGAACCAGTCTACAATCAGGTCATCGTGGGAGATTGGGCATAACTCTTTCTTGAAGAATCCAATCTAGATTAGACCTATGGGGTTGGAAAGAGGACTCAGAGGGCTACCATAGGACAAAATTTCAAACCCTCGAGATCTGAAATTTCATAGATACAACAGATTCAATATCGAGCTCCTAGAAGGAAAGAAAAAACATGCATTCAAGGATCATTGTAGTAAGGACCACACATCAATAGTCAAGGGTAAGTCTCCTACAGCAAGGTATGTATGATTAGTGTTTACATTTGAAATATGAGTATCATCTCTGAAATATGTTTTTGCAAGACAATGTAAGTACATACAGGGTCTCGGTTATATCTCTATGTCTCTGTATGTCACAGTTAGTTTTGATACCACATTTTAGATGTCCTATTCTTGATACTACACATTTGATGCTACATATTCTTGATGCTACACCAAGTCTGCTAAATCTATACGATGTCGTAAGTTCATGTTACTTGTCTTATCATAGTTGATAGAATGGTTTCTGTTGTTGTACTTAGAACTTGGTCCATCACAAGTCTAGGGTTTGTCATTAGTTTTTATTGTACATATCTTTAGGTCAGTTTTGGATATAGTGTTGCATAGATTCCAAGCCTATATCAAGAGTGGAAGTCTTTGCCTACTATTGCAACAAGTCAACAACAAAAGTGACAAGCACACTTCAGGAATGCATTGTAATTTTAATTTGTATTTATTCATTATTATGCACTTACATGTGTTTTGCAGGCAGAGGTAAGTTGAATGGTAGTTTGTTTTGTTTCGGGATTGGTTTCACCGGGAAAATTTTGCATGCAGATAGAAGAAGATTCAAGTACAACTTCAAGCAAGAATTCAAGAGCAGAAGTATTAAATCAAAGGAAGCATTACAGTGGGACATCCTTTGAAGACATGATAGTCATCTGTATATTGTGAAGAAGTGTCAAGGCCAAGAGTCATAATTGTAAAGTTGTAAAAGAATCATTTGTAAAAGTGTTATCATTGGAAGAGTCATTATTGTAAAAGAGTCAATCTTCCTAGAGTTTAAAAGGCATTATTGGGAGAAATAGGAGTCTCTATTAGTATGACGTTATGGTTGGGTTCCAGGTCATAGTGTGATTGGGTGTTCAATCAAAATCATTGTAAATCATATTGTATCAAGGATCGTTGACCTTGGAATGGGAATCCACACTCTTGTCTCATTTCAGTCATTATAGGGTGGCAAGGAGGTGTTAGGTTGGTGCATGAAGTCTCCTACATGTGGATCCTATGAACACTTCAGGGTGGTAGGTTGGTCTAAGATGTTAGGGCATCCATTAAGTTGACTACCGAAGAAACTAGGGCATTGGGGCGTCCTTCCAATGGGAGCTGGAGAAAAATGTTTTCCTAGAATTCTAGGAAGTTGTTGATTTCCTTTCAGTTGGGGCTAAAGATTAAAGAATTTATTAGAAAAGCATTCGATGGTTTTTGACCCGGAGGGGGTTTTCCACCTAAAATTCTTGTGTCTACTGTGTCCTTTTATTTACTATTATTACTGCATAAACATTAATAATAATTGAAGATTAACTAATTCTCTGAAAAGGTTTAAAAGTGCTAATTTCTAAGGAATACTGATTAACCCCCCATTATTTCCAATAAATTAGTACCATCGAACAAGGGAAGCCTTCCTATCATTTCTTGATTCTTCATTGTAACTAAGAATCATTCTTCCAGATGTTAGGTTGATTTTCAAGAAGCTGTCTCTTATACAAATTGTTGAAATACTAAGAAGGGGGTGAATCAGTGTTTATTTTCAAATGTTATTATTACCAATTTAGATTCTTTACAATATTAATCAAAGAAATGATTTTATTAAAATATAGAAAAATATTGAGTACAATCACTGATGAGCTTTTCCAGGCACCAACTTGGACTTTGATGAAGCTCCAACCTCTAGGGCTCCAACCCTATCTTACCAAGGCACCAACCTTTAATTTAGGACCACCAACTCCAAGGACACCAATCCTTCCAATTATGAAGCACCAACCCCAAGGGCTCCGACCCTATAGATTTACTTTGTCAAGAAATGTTTGATTGTATTATACTGCTTCCAAGGACTTCTTTACCAAATCATGTCTTTGTAGTCTTTGCAACAGGTCGTTGTCTGAGCTATGGCTTCACTTTGGGTCTGAGCCTTCCAAGATGAATTAGGTCAAAATATTTGCCCTCCCACTATGTCTTTCAGCTTCCTTCTTCGCTCGGCCTTCAACTTCTGCTGCACCTTTGGCGTCTTCTAGACCTTCGGCTTCCTCTGTTTCTTCAAGTTCACGAGTTGTGAACTTTCCTTGTTCTCTGTTTTGATGCCCAAGATTGATGCTTAAGATGAAGGCATTAAGCTTGTGTTTATACGGGTTTTACTAATACGCAAAGGAAACGTTCATTGGGACAAGGTTGACTTGTATATTAAATTATATCGAACAACCTTTCATTCAATTATATCATAGACTTGTTTTATTTATGGAAAATTTGATAGGAGAGACCATACCCAATGAGATCCCACATCCATGTCATCAATCACAATTGTAACTTTCAAAGGTCCTGCAATCGCGACCTTTAACATCACTGATGTAACATAGTCGATACTCATACTGTTGATGAAGCAGACGCAATATAACATTAAACAGTCGTCAATAGATCCGTCAGGTCCACAGCTCCATCGCAATCGGCAGTATGGGGCCCATGCCCTTATCACAATTGGCGATGTGACATCCTTTAAGACTTTGTGATATGACAATTTTGATAGGCGGATGTGATGTTTCTTTAAGGTGAATTGTAATGGTCTCGCGAGTTCGTATATATATATCGTAATCACAAATTTTTGGCGGTGATACATAATAAAGATGAGATATCATATTGAGTCATATTATAGTGGTAACGTTGGGTCTGCAGTAATATCGCAATTGGTGTCTTAACGTTACATCACTTTAAGTCTTGTGATATAAAAGTTCTGATACGATGGATGTGATGTTTCTTTAGGGCTTGTTATAATGGAGTGATTGGGTCCGCACCTTATGTCGCAATTGGAGTTTTACACGGTGACATATAATAGAACCTACCGATATGATATGTTAACTCCTCTAATTTGTGTTATGTGCTGTGAACTTTTAAAAGGTTTCCACGGTTTATTCCTTCCCCTGATATCTCTCTTACTCTTGGCATATGCAATAGATCTACTTCGTCGCTCCTGTGGCTTCTCTTTACTCCTATGACTTTCGATACACTGCTCTGATAACTCTTCTTTGATGGCTTCCGACGAAATATTCCTCTTACTCTTTGGCTTCACGATGGCTTCTCATCTTTGGCTTCTTGCTCCTCTTACTTCATAGATATGCTCTGGTTGGCTTCACATCATCATTTAGTATCCAAAATATTTCCATATTGACATCAATGACAATTTAGATCAACATTCTAGCCATGAGATTTTGTGGAGAGGCTAGAATACATGTATTCTCCAAAACCTAGAAATCATTTGGGAAAATTTCACCTGGAGATGGTTTAATTGAAATAATCAACTTTTCTAAATGGTTTCCTAAGTCTGAAGAAATATGGTTAATTAAAGGGCATTAATCAAATCAGGTGAGAATCTTCTAGAAAAGGACATGGATCAATTTCCAATTAATCGTAGCCATCAATTATGTTTTAATCTTAGTCATTGGCTCTCACATGGTAGATTATAAGAAGAAGTCGATGGGTAGATGGAGAAGACACTAGAGAAGATACTCAGTTTCTCAAGCAGATTGATTTTCTCAATGGCCAAAGTTCGGCAAGCGAAAATGAAGTCATTGAGAAAGTTTCAAGTGGAGAGAGAGGGCATAAGCATAATCAGAGAGTGTGGGACAAATATGGAGGAGGCAGCACAGAGGAGAGACACAAAGCATCAACACAAAAAGGTTGACGCAAGGCCTACGTTGTCACTACACAGAGCGCGACGCAGAAAGGCTAGCAAAGAGTCAGGAGGGCCTCTTCGGAGTCACAAAATGATGTGGAGTGTGATAAATTCATCAATAAATTTCTCTTAGTGATTCTTCCTCTATTTTGTCTTGTACATGAAATATTGTTGAAGATTAATAAAAGAAACCCACATTGGGTTTCACTGGGGACAATTGTCCAAAATAATTATGTCATTGTGATTATATATGTGTTAGTATTTTCCTTGTGTTTACTTTCCGCGGAATTTTATTTGTGAAGACTGCAATGTGTGTATTTTGATATTTTCCATATAAAATTGCAAATAATGTGTTTAAGTAATTTAACAAATAGAAGAAATACTATAAGTTACTGCAGTAGGATTTGGGATCACCGAATTTTCACATGGTATCAGAGAACAAATCGTAAGTTGGAGAGCTCAGAGCATAGAGGAAGGAGGAGGTACGAATCTGTGCCTTGGTAGCAGTTCGAAACCCCAGAAGGCAATGCAATCCTTCGAACAAGGAGGTCGAGTTTTGAGGGAAGTTTTATTTCTCTGAGTGAGTCGACAACAAAATTCTATTTTTCATATCAAAGCTTTCCAAAGGCAGAAGGGAGCAACGTATTTCTTTTTGTAGGGAATATCTTCAGCTAAGACACAGTTATTTTGCAGCAGTTGCTAGCAAAACAACATCAGAAGAAAGGAGAATAGCACAGGAAATTATGGATAATCAAGAAGCCTCATAATTATCTTCTAGATTGGAAGACAAGTTTGTGTGTCTGCCAGGATCAGCTTCAGCTATTTTTTGGTATATTGATAGTGGAGCTTCAACTCATATGACTAGAGTAAGGGAATATTTCTCGAGCTATCAAGAGGAGAAAATAGACTTCCATGTCACTATGGGCAATAGACTTAAGTGTACTCTAGTAGGGAGAGGCACCATAGATTTTCAGACAAAAGCAAGAACCAGCACTAGCACCACCAATGTGCTACATGTTCCAGAATTGGGTATGAACCTAATTTCAGTGTCCTAGTTGCAGGACAAGGTATACAATGTGTACTTTGTGGGAAAGAAAGTATATGTCAAGCATCCCACCTATAAGAAGGTGAGACAAATTGGAGCTCAAAGCAACAAACTATATAGGTTGCAGATCGATTCTCCAATGGCACTAATAGGCAATGATAACAACCATAGGAAGGAGTTGAATGAACTATGGCACGGGAGGATGGGGCACTTGCACCATGGAGCACTTAGGATGCTTAGAGTCACTGTAACAAGGGTTCCATCTCTCTGCAACGAGCACGATGATCTATGTTGAGGATGTGTACTTGTAATGTACGCAAAAGGAATGTTTCCTAGAAGTGACAGCAAAGCCAAAGGCGTGTTGGGATTGATACACTCATATATTTGCGGCCCTATGTCCACCAGAACTCTTAGCAGTGGCAAGTATTTTGTCACCTTTAATGATGAACATTCCAGAAAAACCTGGATCTACTTCTTAAAGACCAAAGATGAGGTCTTTGATCGATTTCGAGAGTTCAAGGCTCTTGTAGAAAACATGATAGGGAAAAAGATCAAGGTATTACGTTCAAATAACAGTGGAGAATACATGGATAGAGACTTCATAGATTTCTACGCAAAGGAAGGTATCAAAAGACAATGGACAACTCCCTATAATCCACATCAAAATGGAGTAGTAGAACAGAACTATAGTCGGGGCAGCAAAGGCCATGTTGTATGATCAAGATCTGCATAGATTTCTGTGGGAAAAATCATGCAACACAGCGATGTATATTCAAAACAGGACAACTCATAGAGATTTGGGGAACAAAACACCAGAGGGAATCTTCACCAGGAAGAAACCTGAGGTAAGTCATTTGAGGATATTTGAGAGTGTGGCCAATTGTCACATTCCAGATGAAATACGTGGTAAGTTGAATCACACTGCAGAAAAGGGGTTATCTTGTAGGGTATAGTGAGACCTCAAAGGCATACAAAATCTACGTTCCTAGCAATAGGAAGATTGTAGTAAGGTGAGATGTAAAGTTCATGGAAGACAAAGCTTTCATAATATCTCAAGAGTTTCCTGCAGGAGATCAGTCATCAGATGTTCCATTAGTCCAGCAGCAACAAGGACCGGAGGAAGAACAAGCAGGGGACAGTCACAGGCTTCGAGTACAGTGACTAGTACTAGCATCTCCTCACTAGAAGGAGATCCAGGAATTTCTCAATAGACAAAACTATAGAAACAGGCAGAGGAACAGATTGAACCTCCCACGACCAATGGTAGGACTAGTAGGGAACTGTGTCAGATCTTAAAGGATGCAAAAGAGTTTGTCGAAGCTCCTAGAACCGATAAGAGGCAGCACAGGGAGTCGAACACATACCAGGCCTTGGTAGTTCAGGTTGTCGAACCCTTCAGTTTTCAGGAAACCACACAACATCAGGTGTGGATAGATGCCATGGTAGAAGGGTATAGTTCTATCATGACTAATGATGTTTGGGAGGTGGTGCTTAGACCCGAAGATAGATCAGTTGTGGGTTCCAGATGGATCTACAAGATCAAGTACATTGCAGATGGTAGTGTAGAGAAGTACAGGGCTAGATTAGTGGCAAAGGGGTATGCACAAAAAGAAGGAATAGACTATGAGGATACCTTCGCCCCAGTTGCCAGATATACCTCTATCGGATATGTCATATCCCTAGCAGCACAGATGGGATGGGAAATTCACCAAATGGACGTCAAGACAACATTCTTGAATGGGGGGATAGAAGAAGAGGTGTACATAGAGCAGCTTGAAGGCTTCGAAACTCATGAGAGAGACACTTATGTATGCAGATTGAAGAAAACCATGTATGGGCTCAAGCAAGGGTTGATGCACTATTTTCTCGGGTTGGAAGTATGGCAGAAGAATGGGGAAATCTTCCTCGGACAAGGGAGATATGCTACAGAAATTCTGAAGAGATTCAGAATGCAGGATTGCAGACCCATGGCGACACCCATGATTACCAACTGGAAAAAGATAGATGTTTCAGGGGACAAGGAAGTCGACCCCACCTTATACAAACAACTAATTGGGTCATTCATGTATCTGGTCAACCCCAGACCAGACAATTGTTTCACTGTCAATACTTTTAGTCAATTCATGGTGGAATTGAAAAGGGTACATTGGGCAGCAATTAGGCATGTTCTGATATATGTGTGTGGAACAGTCGGACTCGGGTTGAAATATACTCGAGGAGATGACGTCAAGTTAAGCGGATTCACATATGCAGATTGGTCAGGTAGTTCAATGGACAGGAAAAGTACCTGAGTACTGCGTCAACGTTGGGTCAAAGTTGATCTCTTAGTGCAACAGGAAGCAGAAATCAGTAGCACTGAGCTTAGCAGAAACGGAATATATGGTGGCCAGCACAGCCATGTGCGAGGCCATATGGTTTAGGAAATCATTGTTGAGTTTGTTCAAGTAGAAAATGGGCGCGACTAGTGTTTCTATGATAATCAAAGTTGCATAAAATTATCTAAGAGTCCAATATTTCATGATAGGTCAAAGCACATTGATATCAGATGTCATTTCATCAATGATTGTGTTCAACATGGGGCAGTGTAGCTACAGTATGTCCCAACAAGTGATCAGGTAGCAGAATACTCACAAAAGCTCTAGGGAGAGCTAAGTTCATTCAGTTTAGAGAACATATGGGTATGGTGGAGAATCCATTTCAATATATTCTCAGCAGCAACAGTTAAGAGGGAGTTGTAGTGCAAATGTAGTAGTTGACAGCAGTCTAGCAGGGTCAGCAATAGCACAGATGCAACACATATTCAGAGTCATGCAGTAGTTGGTGGGCAGCAGCAGCCAGATATTAGTTGTGTGACAAGAGATGTTGCAGAAACAAGACGTTGCTTCAATGAGTTGCAACACTAGAACACATTCCTCGCCACGAGGGAGTATTGATTTTTGTAGCATCAGATGTGTTTTAGCCATGAAATTTTGTGGAGAGGCTAGAATATGTGTATTCTCCAAAACCCAGAAATCGTTTGGGAAAATTCCACCTAGAGATGGTTTAATTAAAATAATTAAATTTTTTAAATGGTTCCCTAAATCTAAACTTAGGAAATCTGATTAATTAAAGGGTATTAATTAAATCAGGTAAGAATCTTCTAAAAGAAGACATGGATCGATTTCCAATTAATCTTAGCCATTGATTATGTTTTAACCTTGGTCATTTGCACTCCAACATAAGATTATAAGAAGAATTCGATGGGTAGATGGAGAAGACACCAAAGTAGATACTCAGTTGCTCAAGCAGATTGATTTTCTCAGTCGTCGAAGTTCAGTGAGAGAAAATCGAGTCATAGAGGGAGTTGCAAGTGGGAGAGAGAGGGCATCAGCATAGTCAGAGAGTGGGACAAATCTGGAGGAGGAGGGTGACACAAAGGCCAGCAAAAGAGGCAAGAGGTCCTCTTCGGAGTCGGAAAATGTTGTGGAGTGTGAGAAATTCACCAATAAATTTCTCTTAGTGATTCTTCCTCTACTTTGTCTTATACAAAAATTATTGTTGAAGATTAATAAAAGAAACCCTCATTTGACGCACCGGCTTTCCCACATTGGGTTTTTCCAGGTACAATTGTCCGAAAATAATTGTGTCATTGTGGTTATATATGTGCTAGTATTTTCCTTGTATTTACTTTCCCCGGAATTTTATTTGTGAACACTGCAGTGTATGTATTTTGATATTTGTCGTAGAAAATTGCAAATAATTTGTTTAAGTAATTTAACAAATAGAAAAAATATTATCAATTATGGCAGTAGGATTCGGGATCATTGAATTTTCATAACAGCTACTATAATCTTTAATTTGTATGCTCTCTAATGGATTTCTCAAATTACTCAATAATGAAGGCATTACTCGACCAACCAAGGTTATTCCAAAGTTACACTCTTAATTATATTAATGGTAAAGTTAATTAAAATCTAAGTTGAAAGCATGTTACATATAGAGAGAGAGAGAGAGAGAGCATATTAAAATATAGTTAACCCTTTTTTTACTTGGGGAATCAGTAAATGGGGTTATCTCGTACTCATGTGACACACATTAAATCCATCTACTACCACTATAACCACTAGGTGCATCACACCTTGTTGAAAATGTAGCGATGGAAGGTCTTATGGCTTGTGCCTTTGTCAGTCAAGACCACGAATTAGTATTTCTCATGAGATAGACTTCAATTACGATGAGTTGATTTCCAGTTTACTGGAATGGTCATCAAGTTTGCATGTGTAGTGTTGGAGCTTCAGTTAGTTGGAGTCTTCTTCAGTTTCACTACAAGATGAGGTGGCAGTGACAAGTTGAGTTAGAATGTGAAGAATCCAATGTTGATCGGAGAGAGAAAAACTTGAATTCTCAGTTAAATCGCAATCATAACTAAAGTAACTCAAGAAGGAACTTCAGTTAGTTGGCTAAGAGCTAGTCCAAGTGTAATTATGACTTGCTCTAGTTAACTAGCAAAGGAAACTCATGACACTAGTGTGAACTAACATTCGACTAGGCCTCCTCGATTTATATCTATAAAGAGAAGGACAAAGACACAAGATAACTAATCATTATTTATTGTGGAATGTGCATTAGTTAAGAATAAGCTGTGTGCATAGATTTAAGAGCCTAAGTGTGCAAGAATTTAGGAGCCAAAAGTGCACAAGGATTTACATGCTAGAGTGTGCGAGGATTGTGTAGCAAGGGATCATGATTCATAGAGCAGGTCAAGAATATCTTCAGTAGAGATCAAGTGTGCAAGGCCAAGACAAGAGCAAGGCATAGAACAATTATAGAGCTAAGATTAGTGAGAAGCCTAGCACTTTCTCAATGACAAATTGTTGGCTACAATAGCAACGTGAATTATAATAGATCCATTAGCTCAAATCACAATCAATAAAAGACCACAATAAAGAAAGTAGGTTTTCCCTTTCAGGTTTCCTGGGTAAAACAAGCGTGTCAATTTTGCGTGTGCGTTTTTATATCGATTATTTTACTCTGCATGTTGAAAGTTAAGAAATTTTGTATCTTGGTGAACGCAAATTTGGTTTCACTTTTCAATTGCCTTGTTTTTAGTGATAAGTAGTGCACAAAGTTTCAAGAAAATTAACATGGTATCAGAGCCACGCTCTACATAAAAACCAGCACCAAAATTGTTCAGTCAGTGAAGAATGCATTGTAGAGTGCAATTTAGTTAGCAGGTGTTAAAATTGGCAACTAGGGCCCAATTCCACTTTGGATGGCTCATTTGATGGAGATGATGATTGCATTGAATTCCTCTTTTCGAGAGGACCAAAATTGACCTAAAGATCATCAAATTTGGACAAGAAGAAATGAGTTTTTCAATTTATGCACACATGTGCAAATTGTCAAAGTCAACGTCATCATCATGTAGGCTCATGAAGCCCAATGGACATGTCTCTTCACCCTCAATGACTTGTATAAATATAAGAGACCTCAAACCTCATTTGGCATCATATCATCTCACACATTCTTCTCTCTCCTCATTTGATTTGTTTGTACAACACATTGGACATTCTTTTCTCTCACACGCATGGCAAGAAAGACAAATTTCTGCACATATTACAGGGCCGAAAAATTCAAACTTTTGTTGTAGGTTTGACTAGCATTGACTTTGACTTTTTGAGCAAAATTTGAGTTCGATCTCTTGGGCAATTTTCTATTTGGCCATGTTGTACTATTTGGCATAAAAATCGAGGTGATTTGGGCACTTTGACCACAAAGATAAATTGCAGATTTGATCGTAGCCAAAATTGCAGAATTTGACCATGTTTGACCATTGATTTTGTGATTGTTTTGGGTTGACTTTAACCACTTCTGAAGGTTGAGCTTGGATTCTTTTAACTTTCTGGTTAGGGAAGAATCTCACTGTTGTTGACTACAAATTTGACAAGGTTGCTTTAACATTGATTTGGCAAGTCACTTTTGACTTTTGTACTCTCTCTCTCTTTGTTGAACATTTGATATAAGAATGAGAAGAATTGATCAAAGGGTTTTCCCCATCTTGGGGTTTTTCCCAGGCATCCACCAAATCTAGTGTTTTCTTGTCTTGGCTTGTCCTCTGCATTTTATTGTTCATGTCCTATCTACAATTATTTTCAATGTGAATTCTATTGGAAAACTAAATTGGAAATTGTTATTCGGTTGTTAAAAGACATTGAAGTAATTGTGCTAAGCATAGAACATACCATTGTTAATTAAACTTGACAGTGGGCTTGCGCTAGAGGTGGAAGAGCAGTATTTTGGGACAATAGCATGTCATTCCAAGGACTAAGGAAAGATCATGAGGGAGTGGATCTCAGTAGTGTTGGAAGATAATGAGGTGCTAGATTTTGCGAAGAGCCCACAAATTATGCTCGCAGTTCCCCAATAGTTGATCCAACATAACAAAAATGGCACCAAGGCCAAGAGGATCATTCTTAAGGGGGTAAAAGACCACATTATCCCTCATCTCCATGGGAAGACGACAACAAACGAGATGTGGAAATTCATCTTGGATTTGTATCAAGGATCTAGTGATGCCAAGAAGCTTGCATTTAAGGGCAAGCTAAAAAAATATTTGGATGAGCAAAGGAGAGCCCATAATTACCTACCTTTCCAAGTTCATTTAGGTTTGGGGTGCGCTAGCTGGAGTGGGCGACACTGTAGCAGACAAAGACCTTGTGAGTCTTGCGCTACTGGAACTTCATAAGTCTTGGGAGAATTTACAAGATGCAATCATTAGCAGAGACAATCTTCCCAACTAGGAAAGGTTATGGGGAGATTGTGTCCAAGAAGAAATCTGGAGGGGGGCAAGAGTTGAAGGTTTAGCGAAGACAGAGGATGAGGAGAAATTTACCTTGGCAGGCAAAGGTAGCAAAGCCAAGCGCAAGAAGGGCCAAGGGAAGGTGAAGTCCAGACAAAAAGGCGAGAAGAAGAAGAAAGATTTGAGAAAAGATCTAATGTTTCCATTGCCACCAGTTCGGGCACTATGCCACTAAGTGTCCTAACCAAAAGAAGGGGCTTAATAAGGATCAAGTAATCGCATCAGCTGAGCTAGATGTGTTTTCTTCTCAGTTTGAGAAAGACTTCTCATTGATAGCTTCAATGGCAAGCTTAGTAGGGAGCTAAGTATGGATGTTGATTCTAGAGCATCTTTCCACATGACTAGGAACAAGGAATATTCCAACCAACTAAAGGAGGACATGCAATTTCACATTGAGCTATGAGATGATAGTGAGTACTTGACTAGAGTAGGCACTGTCAATTTTGAGAGGGTCTGGTAGCTCTCTCCATCTCAGGGATGTCCTCTATGTTTCAAGCCTTAAGAAGAACCTTGTTTCTATTGCTACCCTAGAGGACAAGGGTTATGATGTCATTTTTAGCAGAGGCAAGGCTTACCTCAAGCACTTAACTTATGGATCCATGAAGCAAATTGGTGTGAGGATGATAATTTTTTATAGGTTGTAGGTTGAGACATGCGTAACCTTGAATGGCAAGGCAAGAAGTGCATAGAGCAGAGACGTGGGGGAGCTTTGGCACAGATGCATGGGGCATTTGCATCATTGAGCGGTGAAGATCCTTTAGCAAATAGCCACAAGACTACCACAATGCGCATTTGACAAACATGACATATGCAAGGGGTGCACAATTAGCAAGTACACCAAGTCATCTTTTCGGGGTCGAGACAGCAAAGCCAAAGGGATTTTGGTGCTGATAGACTTAGATGTATGTGGGCCCTTCTCTTCTCCATCCCTCGTGAGGCACAGGTATTGTCACTTTCATAGATGACTATTCTTGGAAAACATGGATCTTTATGAAGGAGGCGACGAAGGTATTTCCAAGTTCATGGAGCTTATGGCCTTTGATAGAAAACCATAACGAGAAGAATATCAAAGCATTGAGCGACAATGGCATGGAATATGTATCTAATGCTTTCAAGGATGAGTATGCCATGGAGGTCATAAGGAGAGAGCTTACAACACCCCATAACCCTAAGCAAAATGGTGTGGCTAAGAGGAAAAATCACAGCATAGTTGGAGCAGTCAAGGGCATGTTGCATGACCAAGGGTTTCCCAAGTTCTTGTGGGAAGAGCCATGCAACACTACAATATTTCTACAGAACAAGAGTCCACATAGAGTGTTTGGACAAGTTACACCGAAGGAGGCTGTCACAAGAAAGAAGCCTAATGTTTCTCACTTCTACATCTTTAGGACAAAAGTTCATAGTCATGTGTCCAAAGAGAGTAGGTAGTTGGAGCGCACAACTGAAAAAAGGAATTTATGTGAGTTACAATGAGACATCTCAAACATACATATTGTATATATCATCACTCAAGAAGGCAGTTATCAGGCAAGACATGAGGTTTGAGGAGGAAAAATCTCTAAGAGAATCCTTGTAGCGAGAGCAAGTTGGAGTACCTAACGAGGAGCTACTCATTCCCAAGTAGGAGCCTCAACCAGTATCACAAATTGAGTCTCAGTCGCAAGCACGTCATATAGTAGAATGACAAGGATTGCAAGATGAGGAGAGACCAGGACGAGTCGAAGCCCATGACCACACCTCTAGTCACAAACTGGAGGAAGGTGGACACTAGCATAACAAGCGAGTAGATGCTACATTGTACAAACAACTCTTCGGGTCGTTGATGTACTTAGTCAACACACAACCTAACATATGTTTTGGATTGAACCAATTGAGTTAGTTCATGATGGATCCTACCAGAGTTCACTAGGTTGTTGCGAAGCATGTTTTGAGATATTTCAGAGGCACAACAGATTATGGATTATTTTACAGACAGGTTGATGGTGTAAGGCTTGAGGACTTCACAGATGTGGATTGGGTAGGGAGCTCCACATATCAAAAGAGTACTTCAGGTTGTGTCTTCAGCATTGGGTCAACAATTGTTTCCTGGTTCAGCAAGAAACAGAGATTGGTTGTACTTAGTTCAACAGAGGTCGAGTACATGGAAGTCAGTTTGGTAACATGAGAAATTATCTAGATGAGGAAGTTGCTTGTGGGAATTTTCAGGAAGAGGATGGAACCCACTGTGATCCACTGTAACAATCAGAGTTGTTTTAAGCTCTAAGAATCCAGTGTTTCATTATCACTCTAAGCATATCAAGATCAGGTATCATCATCTCAAGGTTTGTGTGCAAAAAGTGATAGTGAAGTTATCGTACATCCAACAGAGGCGCAGACAAAAAATATCTTGACCAAGGCATTGGCAAGAGGCAGTTTCGTCTACTTCGAAGATAAGTTGGGAGTGTTGAAAATGTAGCGACATAAGGTCCTCTGCCTTGTGCCTTAGCCAACAAAGACCATAAATTAATCTTTCTCATGAGTTCGAAATCATGAGATAGACTTCAGTTACGATGAGTTGATTTCTAGTTTAATGGAATGGTCATCAAGTTTCCACAAGTAGTGTTGGAGCTTCAATTAGTTGGGGTCTTCTTCAGTTTGACTGTAGGATGAGATGGCATTGACAAGTTGAGTTAGAACGAGTTAAGACTTCAGTGTTGATTGGAAAGAGAATGAGTTGAGTTCTCAATTAACTTGCAATCACAACTAGAGTAAATCAAGGAGAAACTCAAGCTAGTCGACTAAGAGCTAGTCCAAGTGTAACTGGGACTTACTCCAATTAACTAGCAAAGGAAACTCGTGACACTAATGTGAACTTAAATTCAAGTAGGCCTCCTTGCATGCATCAAATTTTGTCTATAAAGATAAGGACGAAGGCACAAGATCACAGACCATTCTTTATTGTGGTATGCACATCTGTTGAGAATCAATGGTTCACATAGATTTTAGAGCCTAAGTGCATAAGGATTTAGAAGCCCCAAGTGCGCAAGGATTTAGGAGCCAAAGGTGCACAAGGATTTAGGAGCTAGAGTGCACAAGGATTGTGAAGCAAGGGATCAAGATTCATAGAGCGATTCAATACTATCCTCAACAGAGATCAAATTTTACAGGGTCGAGATCAAGAACAAGGCAAAGAACAATTGTAGAGTTGAGATTAGTGAGGAAAAGCCTAGCACTTTCACAGTGACAAATTGTGGGTTGCAGTAACAGCATGAATTGTAATAGATCCATGCTCAAAGAACAATCAATAAAAGACCACAGCCAAAAAAAACAGGTTTTCCCTTTTGGGTTTCTTGGGTAAAACAAGCATATCAATTTTGTGTGCATCCGTTTTTATCTTGATTATTTTCTGCTGCATGTCAAAAATTAGGAAACTCTGTATCTTGGTGAAAGTAAACTTGGTTTCAGTTTTCAGTTGCCTTGTTTCCAGAAAATTAACTTGCCTGCCCCTAACATGGACATGGGTTAATCGAGAGATCAAATATATAGTTAATTCTATCTTGTATATTAAATATAAATATGGCATATAATTAACTTTATTTTTTATATTAAATATAAAAAATAATAAAGTTAACTTTACCTTTTATAAAATTAATATAAATTAACTTCAAACATATAAATAATTAATATTACGTGTGTGTTGTATATATATATAATAATATATATATATATATATATTATATACACACACTTGTGAAAATATATTTGCATGGATTGTAATGGTAATTTTTTGGCTGTATTCGGATTCTGAATTTCTGGAACATGACAGATGCATATTCGAATACAAATTCTAGTAATTTGAAGAGGATGCAGATGAGAAAAATTAGAGTGGAATACTTCATTTAATAATGAATGAAATACAAGAAGAAACTTTCTTTGCATGGATCTAAATGCCTGCTTCCCAAGGATGTGATAGGCTGTACTTGGCACAAATAAGTCAAAGATTGATGTGAGAGCTTTTAAGTAAATATGAGCAAATAGAATTAATTTATCCAAAGTACATGTGGCAGCATTAATTATTTCAGTTTTCTCTTCCCAAGGATCACCTTTCTTCCCCTCTTGTGCTATCATAACCCCTTGTTACTCATTTAACTATTTTTGTGATTATATTGTTATGTTTCACTTTCATACATGCTTTTTATACAGCTTAAACACCCCACAGTAATATTTCCGCATGGTGGTACCATAGGAACATTACACACAATCCTGACCCCAAGCCTACAATTTAGTCTCTCAACCATTCACTAGTCAGTTCTTTGCATTGAACTCTATAATAAGACTCTTTACAACGCAGTTTGCATATGCACATTATGAGATCATTATAACTCAAATCAACTGGCCTGTCTCCTGTCAAATAGACCACTTCATTACAACAAGTTCATGGTTTAATATAACATAATCCAGAGGTGAAAACTGGAGTATCATTAGAACTCAAATCAACTGGCCTGTCTCCTATCAAATAGACCACTTCATTACAACAAGTTCATTGTTTAATATAACATAATCCAGAGGTGAAAACTGGAGAATTACGAATACTTGTAGCATGTCCTCAAGTGTAACACTAATTATTTGCTAACAAATACGATACACATCTACATCTCAATAATAACATTTCCATAGAGGCCAAACAAATTAACACCTTTTACTCGGTGACAATAAAAAGGCGTGCCCAAAAATTATAGGTTTCTGTGCATTCCGCTCACCATCTCAAATGGCAAGCAGTGCAACTTGCATACACTTACCATGTCAAAAGGTGATCTGCCACAACATGATGCAGACAGAGTAGCACACCCTCAATTCTAAACAAGCTGACAATCTTTCACCCTCATGATGACGAGAAATGATGATGAGTTGTTAGCCTCTTACAGCTATGGTGATGCCTAGTCCATTAGCAATTTGTTTAATGGACGTTAATGTGAATTAACATGTTGTTTGTTCTTCACTCGTGTTTAATGGAAGTTAATGTACCAGTTCACCCCTTGGAGCCTTTTGTTTTGGACATTTTGACTGATCAATGGCCTTGACCAAATTTTATATGAGGTAAGAGATATTTAGGGATATAGGGTATATTAAATTTACCCTGATTATCCCTGTGGTGACAGCTTAAATACCACCCTTATTTTGTAATATGCTTTGTATATATTAATAAAAATAGAAGCTCATTTTAAAAAGAAAAAACAAATACAATGACCTGTACACACACACATATGCTCATCTTTGTTTTCAAGTATTTCTGGAGATACAAGAGAAAAAATTAAGTCAGAAACTATCAACTCACTTTCCCACCAAGGAATGTCAGTTTTAAAGCACTTAATGCATATTTTTATATATAGCTACAGAAAAAAGGTACACATCTAAATAAAACCTATCATATGAGGAGTGACATCTTCTACTACAGTATACATCTTGAAAAGTCCTTGACCTTTATCATTTGCAACCACTGTAACAATTCCACTGGGTTACAAGAGTATTTCATTAATGTTAACATGCATGCACATAGAACACCATAATTACAAATTATTCATTAGACTCATCCCTTACATAACATATTATCCTTCACAGCAAGGTATGGCACTCGCCTAGTCCTTATTCTTAGTCTTGAATCTACTTAATGTAGAATAAAGTTTTGACTAAAACCGCCCAAAATGAAGCGCTCACTTCCACCATACAAATCTGAGCAATATCAGCATAAAGCATCGGAACAAAACTTGAACAAAAGCAATATATTTTATTCTTACATTCTGCAGCCAGCTTCTCTGCTTGGTTTATTTACTCGAAAGGTTCATGTCTTAACTTAACCTGAGGCAATCTACTCTTCTGAGCTCCATGAGAAACAATTTGAATATAGTATATACTACTACATTCAAAACAATGTAAATGCTATTACTCTTTCAAAGTCACTGAACAACCTCTAAGATCTAAAGTCCAAAAATCGGCCATTTTCATTGTAAATGGACTATGAAATGCCACTGGCGAGCATCAATAAGCAAATGCCAATTGGCATTCCTCAACTCTTGAAGGTTTCAGTTTTACCATTGATGTCAGACTATATTATATATCTGAAAGGTAATCAGTTATCCAACTTGAGCTGCTACCTCACTAGCAAAGGAAGTTTCTTGCCTGCACACCAGTGGTAAATTAGGAACTAATTTTCCTAAACAACACACATTTCCAGTGATAGTTAAATCAGAAAAAGAACTCTGAATAGTAAGGCAAACTAAATAACTCGGAATATATAAAATATCATGAACATAAAATTCAAGACAATCTAAATAAAAGTACATTGATAGACCAATGAAAAGAAAATATCAAACCAAATCCAGTGTTTCTTGATTTACCTATATTTTGCTTTGGGCCC
Organism: Pinus taeda; assembly: GCA_000404065.3. NCBI lineage: Eukaryota > Viridiplantae > Streptophyta > Pinopsida > Pinales > Pinaceae > Pinus > Pinus taeda. The sequence goes on from APFE031364316.1 coordinate 54,226, forward strand.
AAACATGCTAACACGTTCTTTGCAACAGAAATAGCAAAGAGCAGAAGTATGGAAGCTTTATTTGTAATTGTTTTGTTAAGTAAACAATTGATCAAGTATACTAATTGAATTCCGTGCAGAGATCCAACCAATGGATTGCTGCCTAACTTGAAAACCCACTCCTATGAGTGTTTTCATATATATACAGGGAGATGCTACATATATACTCGTGCTCCCACATACATGTGATACATATTTGACTGTGCATGTGTCTAATAGATGCACATAGATACGCATATAGATGATGACACCTGTCCCTCTCCCCTTCCCCACTCCCTCTTGCTGAATCTATCTAAATAAACACACGAGTAAGTAAACAAACTTCTCGCAAATAATTGTGATGACTACTTTTCATTTATATCTACCAAATACAAGTACGCATTGGATATTTCCTGGTTTCTAACAAACAGTGCAGTCTTGAGTTGGAAGACAGCATTGTGTGGTTCTATTGTTGTTGGAGCTGTAATCACCTACCTATATGCTATGTTATTGAATAGCATGGCCCTGACAATTATAACATCACATTTATCCACAATTCAATAAAATATGAATTTTCTTAAGCTTTACAAATAGGACAATATCATCTGTCTGTTTCATACAGAGATAGCAAATTAAAAAGCAATCCTACAACTAGAAGAAAACTGAACAACTATAAAGTCCCCTGTGCATGTGTTTTTCATAAATATCTAGAGATTAAGAATAAGGGGTCATTGAGGATTGTATACCTAGTTAGTTAAATATCTAGATCCCTGTTAGGGTTGGTAACTTGGTATCCCTGTTAGGGTTGGTATCTTGGACCACAAACAAAAGCTTCCTCCTCTAGATGCCAAGTCTAACCTTCCATTCTTCCATTTTGCTCAACAAATTTTGATCAACAACAAGAGAAGTACCAAGGCAGAATTTCCACACATTCCATAAGAAGAAACTCTTCTTCCATCTCAATCTTCAGCCCTCCACTTTCTCTCTCTTCTTCTGCGAAAATTTCAAACCAAAAACACCTCCAAGTGTGTGTGCAAATGAGCTCATATCATCTTTTATTTATACTTTCCAGACGGGTGTGAACAAACATGTCCATTGGGGCAAGGTCGACTTGTCATATAGGCCAACTTGGCATCTAGAGGGGCTTTTAACCCAAAATTACATAATAAAAATTGTTTTTCCTTTTTCTTTTCAAGAGGTCCAAATAGGACTTGACTCTTTGATTCAACAAACCTAGAAACATGAACATGCTTATCTAATAAAATAATAATAATAATAAATTCTTTTGAGCATGAAACCCATGCTTTGAAAAATATATTTTCTTTTTCTTTTTCTTCTTTTGTTTTTTACATAAAGGTACAATTATGAAGAACGAAATTAGTTCGTCTTTCAACACTATACTCGTCAACACAACCATAAACCCCCCTAGATCCTATCCCATGAACCACATGAACCATTGATTCGACAACGAATGTAAATCCCTTCATAAACAGCTTCCTCTCACCCTCAAGCTTGACCCATCTTCTTCCCCCCACCTCTGCAAAACTTATCATCAACTCTTGTGTCGTAAAAAGAAAATCTTTCTTTCCCAGAGGATAAGGGAACTTCATGAGGTTCTTTTCCACCCCCCAAAAGCTTCCAACATACTCTTTTTCCTAAATACCACGCCATCCTGCCTAACCGCAATCTCCAGTCCATGTTCTCCCACAACCTCCCTCTATGACATTCCTAGACAACCTATTATCCACATCCCCTCCCCTCCCCCCCCTTATGCCACCACTTTTCTGAGAGGGACACTAGGAAAGCTATCAAAGCTATGAGTACTAACAGAGAAACTGATGAGGGAGGGATTCAAGCCAAATTCCCTAACCATGGCATGCCATTTCTTGAGCCCTATATTGCAGATTTATTTAACCATGTGGTGTATCCAAGCTTCCCCTCCTCCTAGACAAGACACATTATTCACCCAATCCACAAATCAAGTAGTAGTTCTAATCCAAACAACTACCAAATTATCACAGTGGGTCATATATTCTCCAAGGTTTATGTCATAATCTTACACTAGTGACTCTCTTAGGAATTGGAGATTCGTCATCTCACGGGATGACAGCTCGAGGACAACCAAGTTTTCGGCCAAACTACCAAATGATTGATCATGTATTCATTCTTTGAACCATTATTAAGGGGGCTCATCATCGCTCTTCAAAGGTCTACAGTTGCTTCGTAGACTTTCAAAAAGCATTTGACACAATTCCGAGGGAGGCCTTGTTCCAAAGGCTCCACGACATTAGCATATTTCAGACCTCCTAAGAGCCATTATGAGACTATATGACTCAGTATTGGGACAGCTCAAGATGGAAAACGGTCCTTCCAATTTCATCCAAAGTACTGTTGAAGTCAAATAGGGTTTCCTCTTTCGCTGAACCTTTTCGGATTTAGATTGATACGCTGGAGTCTTTCTTACATGAGCATACATAGGGGGGGATCGTTGTCTTCTACACCAAGTGTTGATTTCAGTCCTCCTTTTTGCCAATGACTTGGTCTTGTTGGCTTCTTATCCTGAGGGATTATAGAGACAGCTCAATGCATTGTCTAGTTTTTGTGATCTTTGATAGTTTACGGTCAACCTGGGTAAAACCAAGGTTATGGTATTTAATGCATCGAAGAAATCTCTTACAGAATTACATTTCTACTATTGGGGCTTTAAGATTGAGATCACCACCACTTACACCTACTTGGGGGTACAGTTCACGGTACCTCATTTTGGTATGTGACAAACACTCTAACCTCGAGTCAGTAAAGGATATGGTTCCTTAGCCCTCATTGAGAGAAGATGTGTTTAGAGTCAATTTTAGGACATCTTGTTGAAACTTCGCCTCATGGAGGAAATTATTAGACCCACAGTTCTCTCCAAAGCCTAGGGACCAAGCTTGCTACAAACAAATCGAGCTAGCTTGGAAAAGGTCCAAACCCTACTTCTCACACAAATCATCTATTATAAGCAGACAGTTCCACATCCCATTATTCAAACAGAGTTCGATGTCCACCCATTTCACCTTTAGACCATTTTCTATTTGATTTCTTTCCTTCTTAGAGTTTGGTCTTTCCAAGACTCAAATGTTGGGAGAGAGAGGTATCCCTATCTTGCTCTTTGCTCGTTGAAGGTTCTTTCCCCAAATCCCCCCTTGTCCGAACAGGCTTGAGGTTGGTTCTCATAGGCTTCTCGACTTCTTCAATCGTTGACTATCTTCCTAGAGTGCCTTCCCCCATTTAGTTTCTCCTTTGATGTGTCAAGCCATCTCTTATTGACTTGACAGGTACAGAACCAGGCCATTAGAAAGGATATGTATACAAAATCCAGATTGTACATTCAGTCACTTGGATCTCACCTCCAACAAGCTTGGGCTAAAAGATGTCCTACCACCTAGAGCAATTTTTGGAGTTGAAGGATGACATCATAGTTCTCCCCCCTTACACACATTGACATTAGGTGCATTCACTTAGGATCCCGCTCAGACATTTCCATGTTGGTTCTCATAAACTCCAAATAGAGTCGGACCACCATATACCACGACAAAATAGGATCTACCAACTATGTCAACTACAAGAGCCAAAGACAGAGACGCACCTCATTTTTAGGTGCCTCCTATACTATAAGATCAAAGGACATTATCGCTGTCTATATCTAGATTCGGGAAGCTCTCTCTTTACCTTCTTCAGGTAAATAAGGTAAAGAGACCATGGTATAATACAAAATATTGTATAGTTTGCAACATGATACAAAATATACTCCCAATCTTAGTTGTTGAGCACATTTTAATAAGATAAGTATATCCAATCCTTTATGCATTGATTGTTATGCCTATGTTCAATGCATTGTTATGTTGAGGAAATTAATTCATGTGTAATGCTAAGCTTTATGCCATGGATGAGGAATGGTCCATCCCTGGAGGACTGTTATACTTATGATTTCTTATGTTTTCATGTAATTATTATTATACACTAGCATCAAGCTATTAATTTACTCAAGTTAATGACCAAGGAAGTCAATTTGGCACAGGAATGTATTGCAAATACCTAGAATCTAAGCTTAGGAGTGGTTTACTCTTGTACTCATCTTGAGCCTGAAAATTGGTCTAAATGGCATGCGTGAGAGAGATAGGTAGATCTTTGTAATATTCATCATTTTGTCACATGATTGATGGAATGGTTCAATTTCTGTGTATACTCTTAGCTTGAATTCAAGTTAATTAGTTAAGCATGAAGGATGAGCAAATCCTTGCTGTTAAAATGCTCTCTTTCTGTTTTAATGACCTGCGTAACTAGTCTATATCTCTGGTCAGTGTTTATTTATGAGCTCAAGAAGGATGGTGTTTCAATGCATATGTATATATGTCTAAAAGACTTATGTATAACTTGGTTGGGTCGAAGCCCTTACAAGCTCAGGAGGGATAACACTAGTGCATGCTACTTATAACTTCAATAGCGATGGTTGAGCTTAGTCATAAGTCCAATCGTTGCAGAACCACCATCATCAAGCCAGGGTTTTAACCGTTTGTAGATTGCTCATAAGGCAAACCAAGTGGAAGCCTTATTTCATTTCCTTAGCCTTTTAACCTTATCCATGGTCACAGCGGAATTTATCGGGCCAAGTAAGGGTTGGCTTCAAGGCTAGATCGCTAATCCATATGACCACAAGGCATAATTGAGCAGGACACCAGCTTATGAATGGTTAAGATTTAACGTGAGAGATCGACGACCAAGAGAGAGATCAAGGTGACTTGTCCCGAAGGTTATGACCCTGGATGCTCATGAAAGATCGTACTAAGGGAACGACCAGGATGATCAGGATCGGGATGATCTGGCGGGTCGTCGATGTGGAAGTAGCCAAGTGGATGTTCGTTCAAACTCAATCACAAACTACGCGGGAGGCGTTAGTTAGGAAAGAGCCTAGTGTGACGTAAGCCCAGATGTTATAACCCCAGAAGCCCACGAGAAGTCGCACAAGGAAAGGTCAGGATGATGAGGACCATGCTAGCGTGGCAGGGTTGGTAGTGAGGAGTAGGTCGGGATGATTTGGAGGTTGTGCATTGGCTTACGGAGGAACCACTTCACATGTAAAGCGAGCCCATTGTGGCAGTAGACGGGAATTTTAGCAGCAGCCGCCGGGAAATTTTATGTCCTGGAGTCTGTCTCCAGAGGTGGCCTTGCGCAGTGTTGATGGGTGAGTCAGGATGACTGGACACCACGGTATCGTGGCAAGAGCAAGTGTTGTCAGAGCTGACAAATGGGAGCATTGACAGAGCACAAGTGTGGACTCGTTGGGACATGTGAGCCCGGAGGTTGGTCCCTGGTAGTTTAACGGTGCAACGCGAGTTAAACGGTGCAGAATGATGTAAGCCTAGGCAGCGGTGGCGAATGCGTGAGCCCGGCAAATTATTCATTGGCACAAAGGCGGGCGCCCAGACAGGTCATCCAAGAAGGTCTTCCGAGGAGACACAAGGCGAGAAAGCATTGTGTAACAGAACTCGGATAACGAGAATTTCTTCGTCAATGGACGACTTGTTAGCTGAATGTATTTGTATATAGTGTATGCAGCTAAGTCACCTGACACAGGGATTCGGGATTCATAGTGTTGGATTCGGACACGTTGACCCCCCGGAACAGGACATGTAGGAATCGTTATATATTATTTTATTAAATATATATATATATATATATTAAAAATTAGATATTTCTTACACAAATTTTAATTAATGATAGAAATTTATTGATTTCAAACATAGATCTTCATCTATAGCATGCATAGTACATACAAAAGACAAAGATACTTATATGAAATGGCAAATGGTTACAAGGAAATATAATCTAAGGCATATTAGCAACATAAATGCCTATTACTAGAGGATGAACAAAATTTTGGACAATATGGACTTTTATTTCAAAATTCAAATATCTGCATCTCAGGGCTAATTTTTGCTGATAAATTATTTGAAATCTGGGGTCATGTCTCTTCCAACAAAGCCAGTAACTTATTAAACATCCGCTTCTCTACAAGTCTTAAAAGTATTTTACCAGCTAAAGGACAAACATATCATGGATAAATAACAGTCAAACAGATCAAATGTATGAGCAGTGAAGTTTAAGTCTTTTCAAATCTCAGATCACTTCTTGAATCTTGTCAAGTTCGTTGTTTTTTCAAAGAAAACATGATATTGATGATTCTCCAGTATTAGAGGAACACACATCTACAGTACAAAATTTGCTTGGAGATTGGTTGCTGAGGATGAGAATAAGCCTCCAACAAAAGAAATCTAACCCTAGAAATTCTGTTCTAGAAACTACATAGGCAAACTTTTGTCCACAGAACTTAAAACATACATTCTTCTCCAGAAATACTGAAAAATTGGTCACTGAGACAATTGTTTCTAGTTATTTTCTGGGATACGAATCCTAAAATCGGGATTCGTTGGCCATGCACAGGATTCGTACAAGATTCATATGAATCCTAATAGGACACGTCGAATCCGATTTTAGGATACGTTTTTCAAGAGAATCGTATCGGAGACGCAGGATTCAGGTTCGTCGGGCTATCTGAACGAATCCAGTTACTTAGGTATGCAGAGGGCATTGATGGTTCAGGGATATATGCATATATATTGTATAGTCCAACATGGGGACCGGACCATGAATAGGTCAACAGCCAATGCCGTAATGCCAAGTGGAGACAAGAGGTTGACCAGGACAGCCATGTGGCAGACACATAGCGGAATGGTTACATGGCACCTTCTAATTCATTAGAACTCAAATGGCCATAACTTTTGATCCAGAGGTCAGATTGAAGTAAAAGCTTATATCAGTGGAATCATCTTAACAAGAGGAACACAACATTGATGTCTAATTGAGGTTTTGGGCTTGTTGAAAAAGATCAAAAAATTTAGACTCCATTTCCATAACAGTACCTTGGATCTTGGGTCAACACAATAACCACCTCCTTCTAACCTAGGATTTGGTGGAATCGAGGAGGGGGTGCATTACAATAAATTCACATACTTCTCTTTGAATGTTTATCATTCCTTGTAACTACTACGAAAGTGTACCCGATAATTTTAATTGTAGCTTCATCTCAATGCTACTCTCACTAACAACAATTCCAAAGGGTCACTACCTACCTTCCTTCACTATTCTGATTAGAAGCGCCTGACTCTTTTCATACAAAAGATGATTATTCACAAATGATAGGCTTTATGAGCTTTTGTTATGAATAAAAAATATATAAAAATAATATAAATAATGTAAACAATAAAAGCATTAAATAATGATTATATAACTAGTAATTAGTAATGAAAAAGTATGTCCCTAAGGACATAAGTATTGGTGAAGCGGTACCTGCCTAGGGTATATAAGCAAGCCTCATTCTCATTTGTAAATAATTTTTTATTCATAAATTTTTAATATATATATTCTTGTATCTTCAATGAAGATCTACATATTCCAAGTCGTTTGGAGTGTTTAACCTGCTATAATGAACCTTGTTCGTTACAGCTTTATCTAGACCTTATCCCACTGCGTCAGTCACCTCCTTTTTCTAGCTTGTCTTAGCATCCGAAGGTGGAGTCATGGAGACTCCCTAGTTGTGAAAGTAGGTGATACCCAATCAATGAGAGAATATACAGCCTCTAGTTTTGTGGCCAAACAGCCTACTTTCATAAGGACATGTTAGCGCTAATCTACTAGATACCCATCATTAGCGGCCAACTCAAACTCAAGTACTCCCAGAATACATTATCAAGCATTGCATTAGCACTTTCACAATGATTACTGCATACAAAAATGTTACTCCATCCTCCACATCTACCACTATATCTATTGAGATGTAGTGGTCTTTCTCTTCTTTAGGATCTACCCCTTTTGGACACCCTTGCCTATTATCTCTTAAGCTTTCTTCATTCATGTCTCTTTCTCGTTTAGCTTTTACAAGCAAATTTGGCACTCATACATTGCGTTTGCAACTAGCTGCATTTGCTAGTTTTGTGCTCCTATTCTTGTAGTCACCTATGGACATTACTTAAATTATATTTCCTTATCTCTAACAAACACTATGCAATTGACTTTTCATTACTCATTATTCACATAAATAGTTATGAGTATTGTTGTCACTCAAAATGTACTTCTCAAAGGTTCATTTTGATTGCTTTGGCATCAAGTCCATAGGTTCCTTCTTCATTGACAGATTATGAGTGATTTAGTTAAAGTTAGCACATTATTGAGGATCTTTATTCTCTAAGTTAAAGATAAAACATGTTTCTTGCATGAGGTCTTCATAGCAACTTTCCTAAAGGATCAGTTCTACAACTCAAACCAATACAACTTTTCAATATTTATTTTCCTAAGTTTAGCATGTATCCCATGCATGCATGTGACTTGCAATACTCAACGCATGCATGAGAAAGGGAGAGCTTCAAAAGTTACTTTCAAATTCTTGAGATGGGCCACTTTAGGAAGCTTCCTATTTTCAGAAATTTTAGGGCCCAATCACTTTTATGGATACCATATGTAGAAAAATGCATGTGCTCAAACTTTGGTGATGGTCAAGAGAGGTCGATTTTTCAAGTATATACTCTTAGAAAATGCATATATGCACAATAAATTCAAATTTTGGGTGATTTTGAGAAACTGGGAAAGAGATCAAAATCAGGATTTAAATTTTAAAAATAGAAAGCACCCTAGGACTGATTTTTTTAGCAGTGTAGATGGATTTCAGTCTTCATAAGATTCCAAACACTTGGTTATTTTTGGATTCAAGGCAATTTTGGTAATAGATGAACTCCTTGGTCTATCTTTGGCACATGCCTCTTCTCACTAGATTTTTGGAGCCTTAATTTTGTGATTTACAAATCTTTGATCAAGCTATATTTGGCAAATTTGTATGCTCAGCTTGGACATGCATTTGTGTGTTGGAAACTTAACTAAACTGAAAAGGGGGGAGTGAATCAGTTCAGTGCATTCAAGGATATCAAATTTTTTGATTACTTTTCCTTTAAATATTTGTTTGAACCATCAAATGAGTAACATAACACCTTATGAACAGCAGATTTAAAATGTAAACATGTAACAAGTAAACCACAGTATGAAAATCAATGAACAAATTCGACATATGTGAACACCGAATATAAGTCGAGACTTGAAACCCATAAAGGGAGAAAACCATGAATTTGTTTTGTTGAGATGCAAAGGTAAGCTCCTATTTCCTTTATTACATCAGCTTTTGGAAGCTCCAACCTCTGCTATTTTGTAAACTACAACTTATTCAGAAGCTTCTACTCCCACTTACATAAATTTTCTGCAGGCTACAACCTACAAGAGGCTTGTTGAAAATTGACAGCTATGGGATGAACTTCCTTGAATAGAATTTCATTTATGACCTTTCTAAAGTGAATTTCTAAAAATAGAGAGTGATGTCTATCTTTGCAACCATGACTTCCCAAAAATAGTAAATCACCTTCCATCAATTTGTAACCATATATACATGATGGAAATTCGCTTAACTTGTCCTTAATCAATCTCAATTGTTTAATTTTTAACTTAATCATCAATAATAATATTACTAGTATCCTCTTTATGATATTATTATATTATTATTAAAAAGAAATTCAAGTCTCTCAAATGTAACTTCCCTCAATTAATACATATGTTACACTCTCTCTCTTATTGGATTCATTCCTCTCCCTTTAATGCTCTTACGCACCTCTTACACTTTCTTACACACTTTAATGACTCGTCATGAAAAGATTCCTCTTACACCTCTTTAATGCATAAGTTACACTCCTCTCCTTTATGGCATAAGTTACACTCCTATTTTGGAGTATGTAACTCCTCAAGGCATAGGAGTTACTCCCTCATGAATTCGACCGCCTTGCTCTTCTTATATATATGTGACTCCCATCCTCACTTGACACACTTACTTGTGCTTGTGAGAGGAGAATTTGAACTTGAGAAAGAGCGAGTTGGAGAGTCCAGAGGAAGATTGGGAAAGAGAGAAAGAGTCTTGAAGAGCAAGAGAAGATCTTGGAGAGCCAAAGTGATTTAGTGTTTGCATCAGCAACTGTCGTCAAAGGTCTTCTTCAGATTTGGTAAACTTCTTCATTCTCTCATTGTACTTTGTATCTCTGCTAAAGAATTGATTTCTAATAGAAGAAGAATCTGGTTGGGTTCCCCCCTTGTGGGTTTTGCCTTGGTCATTGACCTAACATCTCTGTGTCTCATTGAGTTCTTGGCTGTCTTCCATTGTGTATATGGTTTATATGGTGTATGTTCTATCTACAATTGCTTAGTTTATTTTGCAGCATAAAGAAGTTCTGGATTTAAGTGATTTTAACAGCATAGAACATCATAATTTCAACAAGGCTCCTACCTCAACAGGCTCCAACCTGTTCTTTTTCAAGCTACAACTTGAAATGAGACTACAATCCCTTGATACATAAAAAATATAATGTATTGGTTTACCTAGACAATAATTCTATATATATCCATCTTTGTTTCTGCCTCTTTCCTCTTTAAATCTGCTTCATGCCTGCTCTTCTACTTTTGTCTCTTTGTGCCATGTCACTCATGAACGAGGACTCATAAAAACTCAATCAACTCTCACACATTCTCAAAAACTAACTCAGCCTTCAAAGCACATCTTTTATAAGCAAACTTGTTGGTTGTTTGTATTCCACACAAGAATATGAGGTGAACAATTTACCTCTTCATTTCCAAACTCTTTTCAGATTTTGAATATTAAAACAAAAGATAGATTTTTTAATGTTCAAACACCATGCATTAGCATAAGTAGCTTCAATGATTACAACAACAACATATTACTATCAACATCCCTAGTTCAACAATATCTGCCATCACCCTTTGCATCACAACTTCTTCATGCTATTGCCTTGCATCACAATAATGATCAACATCTCTGACAACACAAATCAGCTCACCAATATACCTCTTCAAAATACCCAACTCAACAACATAGCTACATCACAATAAGCAACCTCTAACAAGCCTCATATTCAACCCCTTCACCTCCTTGGCTACTTCAACAAATTACTTTGCCTTTGCAACATGCATCATCTATCTTTTGCAAGCATCACAACTACATAAACAAAATAAGCATAACACTACCTGCATCATAATTTGCTGCTCATTTTCCATCAATGACAACAATGCCAACAATCTGCCCCTTTGGCATTGATGGAAACATATTCAACACATTGATCCTCCCCCTTTTGTCCTAAGAAACACTTCTCCTTTGACATCAATGGCAAGGGAGTTGGGAATTTAACAAAGCTCCCTGATTGTGTAAAGCCACTAACTCCATTGTGTAAAGATACTGAAGCCCAATGTTTAAAGCCTTTGGAATTAGCACTTTGAAGGTTCATCAAATTTTTCAGATGTGACACAGTCATTGAAAAAGAATTCAATTATGTCCTTGTCTTAACAATGTAAAGATATTCATGGTTGACCCATTAATATGGCATAATTGGATGATTCTTCACTGAATGTCTAGGCACCGCGACAATGGTTCAGATCGGGGTTGTCACCCTTTGGTAAATTGGGAAAAAAAATTCTTAAATTTTTTTGGGGCCCTAGAGGCCAAATGCTGCACTCTAAAGGCCTCAGCATGGCCCTAAGAGCCCTCTAAAGACCCTCACACAAACCTTTTTCTTCCTCGACCTTCCTATTTTCCGCCCTAAAACCCTTACCCTAGCATTTTTTTCCCTGCGGCTGCCTTCCCTTTCTTGCCCTGAGGCCTTTCGTGGCCCTTGCTGCCTAACGCAACCCTTCCCCTCTGTCTGCAGCCTCCTTTTCCCTGCTAAATCCTCGATGCCTTTTCTTCCCTGCTCTTCCCTTCTCCTTATCGCTCCATTCCTCTTCCTCCTCTCGACATCCATGTCTCCATAGGCTTGCCGTAAGGCCTTTTTCTCTTGCCGCTTTCATCCCTCTGCTTGCCGCTATCTCTCCTCTTCTCGACCTGCTGCCCATCTCTCCTTGCCTTCACTTCCCTCTTCTTCTTTCTCTCCCTTCATCTCCTTAACGCAACCCTCCCTTCCCTTTTCCTTGTTGTGTTAACCCTCTTCCCTTTCACGTTGTTGTAGCAGCCTCCGTCCAATCTGCACCCCTATTCAGCCCTTAAACCACCCAAACACAACACTAATTTCTTTCATTTGGAGTGGCCTTTTGGCCCTGAATTCGAAATTTTATCCATTCTAACCACTGTGACATAAGTATGAAGAAATTTTATAAGCTTTAAGAAAGAATTTGGGCATTTAACTATGGGAGAGAAGAACATTTTTCTGAGTGAGTGCCTCGGCAAATTTTACAGTGAATTTGGGCCAAGGTCTGAGTTTTTAGTTTGCTCATCACTGGAAGAAATTTGGTTAAGTTGCTTCGAGGCCTAGGGCCTTCAAGTTCTATCTCTAAACCTCTCTATCTCATCATACAAAGCATTAAATTCCTAAACAGTGACATTAACAGTTGGGATAAACTACAAATCTGATTCACTGTCTTGAAATTTTTTTGATCATAATACTGGATTGCATCATTAGTTTAAAAGGATAATTAATTCATGACTGTCTCTTTTAACTTGACATGTTAAAATTCATTAACTTACTGTTGTTTTGAAAGCATTTCTAAAGTTTAAAGAGTTGAAAGTGAATTTAATCTACTATTGTTCTGTTAGGGCCTAAATTTACCTCAAGCTGAGAAAGGCAGGTCTAGGGTAACATCAAACCACGCTTAACCTAGTAGCTAGCCCTACCAGGTCGGGAGAGGGCTCTCTCCTTGTCAATCTCAGGAAAACATAGCAAATGAGGATTGAGATGACTGATGTAAAGACTAATCTTAGGCTAGGTATATGATCAGAGGAGTTTGAGTAAATTTTATGTTGGTTTGCTGGATCAAATGTAAAAGGCAATTTTGGGTCTAGGGAATGGACTCAATCTTGCAAAGTTTTCTGTGGGGCGAGGTACGCAAATGCTTTAGTACTTTGAATTAAGTGAAATGGAGAGTCTTAAGACTGGTGAGGAGTTGGAGAGGGCATGAAAATGTCACGAGTCCTCTGCAAACAGTAGAAAACATGAAAAGCTAAATAACCCTAAGGTAGAGCACTGCAACATCAATGATTTCCACCTTTATGCTTGATTCATTTAGTTAAGCTGAAAAAGAGAGAGAGAATGGCACACATAAACACATGATAACTTGAATTACAGAAGGAGAAACAATACTAAATCACCTTGCCACAAGAATCCCACAAAATGCTGCAAACCCTGGTCTATTTCCTTGCCAAACTACAGAGATGAATGTACCAATGATGCTCAAAGCTTTCACAAGAGTCCAACCTTTACAAATGACTGAAAAAACACATGATATAAACCTCCAAACTACCTATGCTATCCATCAAGGGTTGAATCTATGAGAAGAGGGGTGGTTTCAACTATATTTAAACTAGAAACATAAAAATAGGCAGTGGAATAGCTTGCCTCTAAAACCTAGGAAATTGATTCATTCAACTCTAAACCACCTACAACTGATGTATCTACCTTATCAAGTCAATTTTTATCATTTTTACATCATAGTACATCAATTTACATCATGTAACATCATTAATTTGACCATAAGAGATAAAAAGTCAAACTAGAAGAAAACTAGGTGGAAAACAGAGTTTTTTGAGCAAAATTAGCACTTTTTCATCCTGTGCGTAGTGCCACTTTTTCTGTGCGTAGCGCTTTTTCCAAGCTGCTTTTGGAGGGCTTCCCGAGGTCCAAATCAGGTGCAGGATAGCTCATTGGAAAGCCCTGTGAGTCTACTTTCTGGAACAACTTGAATTTTTTGATTTGGAGTCCATTTGCCCCTCCAAAATTGCAATCTCCCAAGAATGCTTCCTGTGTGGCCAAAAAGTGGCAGAAAGGGTATTTTTGAGGTGTTTTTGGCTCTTTTGGAGGTCCAAAACTTGTCAAAATTTCCTAGTAATTTCTGAGCATGCATAACTTTTCATAAGAAATCCAAAAATGCCAAGTTTTCTTCAAATGGAGGTTCCTATCAAAAGTGAGTGCCGGTGGCACTATGCACCTGTTGGAAAAGCATGTGTGCGTAGCGCCACTGATTCTATGCGTAGCGCCGTTTTCAGATCAAGTTTTGGAGGCCTTCCCAATGTCCAAATTGGGTGCACGATAGCTCGTTGGAAAGCTTATTAAGTCTACTTTCCAACACAGCTTGAATTTTTCAATTTGGAGTTCATTTGCCCTGCCAAAAGTCAAATCTCCCAAGACTGGTCAAAATGTACAAAATGAGGTTGCCTAAAGGCAGAGTGTTGTTGCAGTCAACTTTTAAAGGTCTTCCTCAACTCCAAATTTTGCTCATGATAGCTCATTGGAAAGCTTTTTGTGTCTAGTTATCATTTAACTCATCAAGCAAGTCATTTGGCCAACCAAGCTAGAAGAAATCTTGATTTTCCCAAGGTCACTTCAGAGGTGCATCAATTCTCCTAAGGCAACTGTATTTTTGACATTTCTCTAAAATCATGACACCTGTGTAAAAAGTGAAAGGAGGTCTTTCTTCCTTAGCCTATTGTGGACAAAAACCTCTCTCACTTTCTCCAAATTCATTTTTTCTTGCTCAGAAACATCATTTGAGTAAAACATATCCCGATGTGTGGAACAGGGGATTTGTCGAAATGAAGTGAAATGAAAGGGATAAGTGGTTTCTAAATTCTTGAGAAAATTCTGGGAAGTAGGGAAGGATGTTAGGAAACAGGGAAAAGTGGAATTTCAAAGATTGGGTGAGGGGAAAGGGTCCAAAAGTGCTAAACACAGGCTTAGCCTATAAAACTGTCAAATTGTAACAAGAAACTATAGTTTATGGGAAAATGAGGAATTTGAGGGATATCAGTGATGAAAAGTGTTTAATAAAGTACATTAAGGGTAGAGGAAGGTGTATAAACATCAAGATACAAGTTTTGTTGATGCTTTTACCATCCAAGAGAAATTACCTTCAAAACCCTAGGAGAGGGAAATGAGCCTTACCCATGTACAACTGAAGCACGAACAAGGTGTAAAATGACCTATTGGAACCTAAAATGATGATGACCACTCTTTGAATGGTGGTACACTTAGCTGAATGGTGACATGGACCGACACTTGGAAAGCTTTGGAATGAGTGACAACAAACCCTAAACCTAATACCTAGTGACCAAATTTTACTTGAAAACTCACTGAAATGACAAAATTTGACTTTGACACTCTGAGACCACTTTGTAAGAGCATATTTGATCATTGGTGGAAGGCTTCAAAGACTGACACTAACATGTTCCATTTCTTTCCTCATTGTTTTCATCACTGGTTAAACTAAAAGTAACTTTGGGGACTGATATTCAGAGATTTCAAGTGTTTGCTATTTTTTATAATCTGAAATTGCATATAAACTTAGCTTCTGAAGTGTTTCACATCTGCAGTGCTAGAAGTAATATTTTTTGATTGGTTTTCGTTTCACTAAAGAAATCTAAGGGTGATTGTCTAAAGGATCTTTCTCTTTGAGTTGATAGCATTGAAAACAATTTACTTCATTTTCGTAACATTGAAAATAATCTAGATTAACTAAAGATAATTGTTTGGTTTTTGATCTATTTGCATCCTTAGATAATTTGCTTTGAGTTTCCAAGCTATTTGTTTAGGGCATCTTTACATTGAAGTGCTAAATCGCAAATTCGTAGCAAATTGATTATTGTGTGAAAGTTTCATTTTCAATCATTGTCTGGTTTAAGTGATTGTTCATCTTTGTAATTGAAATTGAAGCCTTAACAATATAACACAAAATAAATCAGAATCTAAGTGCTCCTAAGTTTCAAATCTCTCTTCACTAATCGTCTTCTAATTCATCCATGCATTCCGCTTTCTAATTTAGTCATGCATTTAATAATCGACCTCCAAACATAAGCTTAGTTGAAAGAAAGATAGGAACACCTTTGTGTCTTCTCTTGAGAAGTCTAGTGTTTTTTGTGTCTAAAACAATGACCTTGCAGTCGTCAGAGTAACAGCCTCTGCAACGTCGGAGGCACCAGGTACGTTAGATTTCAAATAGAGGGATCATTAATCACACCTTCGTGTGCTTCACCTTGACTTCTCTCTACCATTCGCTATAAAGCTTAGGTTCAATACAAACAAAGATCAAAAGACATACTTAGAATAGGAATTTAAATAAAATTAACCAAAATTCCTGCGTTTCACTTAAGTCATACGAATTGCATTTCATATAGAATAGTTACTCATTAAAGCAATAGTTGTCCATCTTGTATTTGGTCCTAAATTTTCTAAGCAAGAGAGTTGACTCCATAAGGCACTAGTTTCAAACATCTAAATCTAATCGAATCCTTTAAAATCTTGCTAGATCTAAACAAGTACTTAGCCGCTTACTTGTGTCTCCTGGATTGATTGGTTCCCAATTAGTCCTTCTTCTTTCCATTTCTGTAGGGTCTACCCCTCTTAGTTTGTTGTAGTGAGACAACTTAAATGAAGAGATTGGGGATCAGGGTGACAGACCCCGATCTGAACCGTTGTCGCGGTGTCTAGACATTCTGTGCGAAAACATTTTTTGGTACTGTTGCCAAGGACCATTCTTGGACCTTAGCTTTGCAACATCTGTCTTAATCATTTTCATCTCCTTATTTCTCATCCTTTCATCTCTCACCAGGATAAATTCCTTGTCCTTGGTTCCTTTTACTAACTTCTTTTCTTACATCTGGGTCTGGGGGTTTTAGTTCTGTTTTGTACATATCAGCGCTTGGGTATTTTATTTTTGCTTTGTCCAGGCACAGATCTAAAGATTGTTAAAGAAATCTTGGGGTTTTGAGGCAAATCTAGGCCCTGGAGGGCAAGATCTAGCCTCAAACTTTTATTGGCAGGGAAGAAACAATAATATCTTTCATTATAGGCCTCAGATCTGAGGTTTTGGCACCACTTGGTAGATTGGGAAAAAAATCTTAAATTTTTTTAGGGCCCTAGAGGCCAAACATTGCCCTCTAAAGGCTTCGGCGTGGACCTAAGAGCCCTCTAAAGACCCTCACACAACCCTTTTTCCTCCTCAGCCTTCCTATTTTCCTGCCTAAAACCCTTACCCCAACCTTCTTTCCCTACGGATGCCTTCCCTCTCTTGCTCGCAGGCCTGTCGTGGCCCTTGCAATTTTTCTAAGTGAGTGCCTCAACGAAATTTAAAGTCAATTTGGGCCAAGGTATGAGTTTTTAGTTTACTCATCACTGGAAGAAATTTGGTTAAGTAACTTCAAGGCCTAGGTCCTTCAGGTTCTATCTCTAATCCTCTCTATCTCACCATACAAAGCATTAAATTCCTAAACAGTGACATTAACAGCTGGGATAAACTACAAATCTGATTCACTGTCTTGAAATTTTTCTGATCATAATATTGGATTGCATCATTAGTTTAAAAGGATAATGGATTGTCTATTTTAACTCGGCATGGTAACATTCATTAACTTATTGTTATTATAAAAGCATATTATGAAGTTTAAAGCGCTAAAAGTGAATTTAATCTACTATTGTTCCATTTGTTTCCTCATTCTTTTCATCACTAGTTAAACTAAACGTAACTTTGGGGACTGATATTCAGTTATTTCAAGTGTTTTTTATTTGTTATAATCTGAAATAGCATATAAACTTAAGCTTTTGAAGTTTTTCACATATGCTTTATGATTGGCTTTTGCTTCACTAAAGAAATCTAAGGGTGACATTGTCTAAAGGATCTTTCTCTTTGAGTTGATAGCATTGAAAACAATTTGCTTCATTTTCCTAACATTGAAAATAATCTGGATTAACTAAAGATAATTGCTTGGTTTATGATATAATTGCATCCTTAGATAATTTGCTTTGAGTTTCCAAGCTATTTGTTCTGGGCATCTTTACAATGAAGTGCTAAATCGCAGATTCATAGCAAATTGATTAGTATGGAAGTTTCATTTTTAGTGATTGTCTCGCTGAAGTGATTGTTCATCTTTGTAATTGAAATTGAACCCTTAACGATATAACTCAGAATAAATCATAATCTAAGTGCCCCCAAGTTTCAAATCTCACTTCACTAATCATCTTCTAATTCATGCTTACATTATGCATTCTAATTTAGTCTTGCATTTAATAATCGACCTCCAAGCATAAGCTTGTTTGAAAGAAAGATAGGAACACCTTTGTGTCTTCTTTTGAGAAGTCTAGTCTTTTTAGTGTCTAAAACAGTGAGCTTGCAGTGATCAGAGCCATAGCCTCTGCAGCGCTGGAGACACCAGGTACGTTAGATTTCAAGGAGAGGGATCATTAATCACACCCTCGTGTGCTTCACCTTGACTTCTCTCTGTCATTCACTATAAATTTTATGCTCAATACAAACAAAGATCCAATGACATACTTAGAATAAGCATTTAAATAAAACTAGCCAAGATTCCTGCATTTCACTTAAGTCATATGAATTGCATTTCAAATAAGATAGTTACTCATTAAAGCAGCAGTTCCCATCTTGTACTTGGTCCTAAATTAACTAAACAAGAGAGTTGACTCCATAAGGCATTGGTTTCCAACATCTAAATCTAATCGAATCCTTTAAAATCTCGCTAGATCTAAATAATTACTTAGTTTGCTCAACTGTGTCTCCCGGATTGATTGGTTCCCAATTAGTCCTTCTTTCCATTTCCGTAGGGTCTACCCCCCTTGGTCTATTGTAGGGAGACAACTTAAACAGACAAATTGGGGATTAGGGTGACAGCCCCCGATCTGAACCGTTGTCGCGGTGCCTAGACATTTTGTGCAACAACAAGTTCTAAGTCTCACTCATGATGATTCTGTAGTGGAAGCTTCTAAACTCATGATTAAGCAACTTCAAAACTATAAGGCATTGGAGCAGATTTGACCCCTGCAATGTCCTTGTATTTCATTCATATGCCTAACCATCTCAAAATTTGTTTTCAAACATGCTCTCCACATAGTCTAGCATTTATCTTCTATGTTAGAAATTGCTCGAGACTGTTTCAATGTGACTTCTCTAGATCTTTGATCTTGATGTTGCTTCCAATCGAGGAGTTTAGATAACTTGTGCTACAGATTTGATATCTCCTCTACCAAACACATAGAACTATAGGTACCTGTGAAGTTGTTATATTAGTTTGATGTCTTCCATTGCAAAACAGGTTAGCTCGGGATTACAATCAATCCTTCCTCGAAGAATCTTTATTTCTTGCTTTAATGACTTGTACTCTTGTGAAACTAATGTTTCTAATGAGATAGAACCAACTGTAGCAAATTCCATCCTCGTGGTTTTCTCTTCCCAGAACCTCAGAAACATTTGAATGCATTGAGTCATGCTATTGAACCAAATAACACTTAAGGTAATCAATTTCAATGGACAAATGTTTTGAAAAGCATGTTCAACTGCCAATTCTCGTCCCAGGGCTCCTACTACAATACCTTCCAACATTCTAACCTTCCAAATGCAATTCATTGAACAATTTCCGACCTCACCAATGCATTTCCTACTAGAAACCTATGGAGACTCTAAATTGTTTAGCTAACTCCCATTAACAATAGAAGAAGGCTCTAAATCACTAATAGGATCAATAATGAGCTTTCAAAAAAATCATGCATTTTATTACTTCTCTCCAAAGGTGTGGTGAAACAATAAAGAGAAGGCCTTTGAATGTATTGTGTGTTGCAATTCCCTCTTTAGCTGCTCAATCTATGCCAGCAAAACTGAAATGCTTTTTGTTGTGTCTTCAATGATAACAACACTATTCTATATGAACTTTGCCCGTTGTGCAAACTTTAGTGTAATCAATGTTTCTATTACACAGCAACCGGGTAGGCTAATATTTGCAATGACCATAGTTTTTGAGTTTCCACCAAGTGAATCCTACAAGAGAAACGTGAGCTTGGAATCACGGTATGGCACATGATGTTGCTTTCCATCAGCAATATTAAATGGGCTCATGATTACAAGTCCCAATGCAAACAGAGATTTGTTGATATTTGTTGCTTCTTTTAAACGACCACCTTCAGCACCAGAAAGCTTCTGTCTAAAATTCCATTATCCTCTCTCATTCTATTTTACTTTGTCTGTTTCCGAATTTTGATTCACCTGTTCTTTCTTTCCCAAGATTCTTCTGTCATTCAAAGGAAGATGCTCAACTCTCAAGTATGCATACTTAGCAACACATCATTGCCATCCTAAGTCACCTGACATGTGGATTCGGGATTCAACAGATACGAGAATTCGAGTGTTGGATACCGACACGTTGACCTAGGGAATAAGACACGTTGGGATACGTTATATATTATTTTATTATAAAAAACAAAATATATATATATATATACTAAAAATTAGATATTTCTTTCACAAATTCTCATTCATGATACAAATTCATTGATTTCAAACATAAATCTTCATCTAGATGTAAGTTTTAGTGTTTAAAAAGTAACATTATGCATAGTACGTACAAAATTCAAATACCATTGTAATTTGTGACATGTCACATAAATGATAAATCATAAATTCTAAATTCATAATACATATTCAATTCATCAATGATCCAATGGGAGAAAGACAAGATAGTAAGATAAAGACACTGGCAGTTGTAGTTTTCTCATTAATTCATTAAAACCAAAATGTGTTACATAGGTAGTGCAATGCCAATGGCAAATAGAAATAGAAAATACAAAAAACTACAAGCATACAAGCCTCGAGGTAGTAGGTAGCTCATGATTCGTGAGCCATCAATCCTCATAGTCATCATCAAAATCAGCATCATTGTCCTCAACATCATGGTCACCACTGCTCTCCTCTGTTGCATCCTCCCCCCTTGTATCCAAAGTCATCTATGCATCTGTTGGTGTGGAGGATGACCACTCTACAGTATTACCATCATCAAATGTGACAAGCTCCAGCACTTTATCATTGAGATCCATGTTGGCCAATGCCAACTCAACACTGTTGTCCAGACTCATATCATCAGGAAGATAGACATCCCACATCTTTGTATTTCCTTTCAACCACTTGTCCCTTTGCCTGTAAATAAGACGAAGGTTGGTGTGCACATACACCATTGTCTTTGCCCTGGACTACTGAAGCCTGCTCTTCTTAATACTATAGAAATTCCCATTTGTGCTCCAATTCCTCTCGCAACAAGAGGATGAAGTCACCTAAGAGAGGAGCCTCATGGCTAACTATTGTAGAGGAGGGCTTCTTGCCCCGTGATTTGCCCACCAAGAATAGGGCTTCTTAGCCCCCCTGTCTCTAATTAGATCATATCCTGCAAATCAACTAGTGCCAGTGCAAAACTTTGCAAAGGCATCCTCCTCCTCATCAAGCAATGCTCTATCTTGAAAAACCTGCTTGAATGCATCTTTCCTCCCCTGTGAGATTTCACCATCCATGTGAGGAGGGGATCTGCAGGAAGGTCCACCATTCAGCCACTCATGGTTGTAGTATTTTGGGTTCAATGAGTGAGCCAAATAATGTAAATGTGTGCAATTCTTGTCCCATCCGCTAACAAACAAATCTTGTATAGTGGTGAAGAAGGCCTCTAGTGATGTCTCATACCCAAGGCACTCACTCAGTAAAGTAATGCTCCTCACAGACTCAATCATGGAATCCCATCCCTCATAAACCTCTCCTAGAATGGGTTGGTATGTATCTGCAAAGCAAAGCAACGAAATGATAGGTTCCATGATCTGAATAAGTAGATCTACCCTCTCCCACCAAGCATCATCTAGCACTATGTGCTTCACTCTTTTAGAGGCTACTTGATATGTGTTTCTCCAAAAAGACCAAAACTCTGAAATAACCATGGCCCCAAGAGTGGTCTTGACCTCTCTCAACCTCTTCAACATGATGAATGAAGATGCAAACTGTGTATCCGCAGTCTTCAACAATGATATATTGCTATACTCCTTGTAGATAGTGAGGGCATTTGTATGATTTTGTACAAAGTTGTGGATATGTCATGCATCCTCAATAATGTTACCAATCCAAAGCACATCAAAAGCAATGGATTTCAATGCTAAGTTCAATGAATGGACAATGCAAGGTATCCAAAACACTGGTGGATATTAAGCTTCCACAATCATGTCAGCAACCTTGCAAACAGGTGCATTATCTATAATGATTTGCTCACAAGAATCAACACCTACATCTTCAATAACTTTAATAAACAACTCACCCATATATTGTCCATCCTTGTATTCTCCAAGTGTATCCACTGCTTTCAAGAAAACTGAACCATTAAAGGAAGACACCATGAAATTGATGAGTGGGTGTCGTGCTAGATCTGTCCATCCATCAGAAACAATGCTGACCCAGATGTTGGCCAAAATGTTTTAATAGGCTCAAGCATTTTTTGCACCTCTTTCTTTCCTTCGTCAACAATGTGGTTCTAAGCTTCTCTGAACCAGGAGGCACATACCCTGATGGAGCGCCTTGAGTTAGAGTTTGACACATCTCAATAAATAGAGGTGAGTGTGCAACATTAAGGGATATGAAGTTTTGATAGAAAAAAAGGCAATGGTGAGATCAAGCTTTTCATGTTTCTCCTTTTGAAAAATCTTGTCCATTGGACCAAGTCAAATTGTCTTTCTTTTTGTTGTTTGTCCCCCACTAGAACTCTCAAATGGGAATTTGTTGCTGCCTTTCCTAAAAAATGGAAGGGGGGTCATCATTCTTGATTTTCTTATTTTGCAGCCACATTTGTCATGCCAACATTGGACTCTTTTTCCATTTCTTTCCTTTTTTGTAAAGCCACTTTTGTACAAGCTCCAGCTCCACAACCTGGTAAAGCCAACAAATAGCCTTTTCACACGGAAATATGTGCTCATGAAAGTATTGTGGCAAAAGTTGCATCTCCAATTCACATTGCCTCCTCTCTTCACCTTGTTGCTTGGCCCTTGCTCTCTTGTGACATATTTCCACAAGGGATATTTCTCAATGTTAGATTGAGGAGGAAGTCTTCCCTCAACATTACTTGCAATAGAGAGAATACTTGCAACAGACTGTGATGAAATTGGGAGAGGAGGGGCATCTCCAATGGGGACATTCTTCCCCTTCCTTTGCCTCTTCCCTGCTGCCCTTGATTGAGCCATGAATACTGTAAAAAAATAAACCAAAAATGCCACAAAATTTGTAAAAGAAATGCATATGCAAACTACTATAATAAAAATGCAAAAAAAAAATAGAGATGAAATGCACTTATCTATTGCTTGAATCTCCTTGAAATGCTCCCACACCCTTTGCTCCTTGCTCCAAAACACTCACAGCAAACCCACAGCAAAATAGAGAAGTGAAAGTGAAACAAAACAACAGCGAAATCGCCTTGTTAATGCCGCGCATGTGACTTTATCCGGATTTGTGTCCGGAAATCGGGACACGTCGTGTCCGATTGGGACACGATCCGGATTTGATCATGTCCCAATCAGACACGAAGTGTCACGATTTCCGGACACGATTTGGCACAAATCGTGTCGGATTCGACAGATTCGCAACACGTCAGCCATTTTGAACAAATCTGGCTTCATAGTTGCCGTCTATAACATTTGTTTCTCTGCCAACCTCTGGTTTTGGCATATCTTATGCTACTATACAACATCCGCCTGTCATAGCATAACATCCCTTCATAACGCCAATTTTGTCATTAGCAGTCATTGTAACATCTCTGCCATCCTGTGCATTGTCATAACATTCTCTGTTCAAGTCCAAATTCTATGTCAACTGAGAACACCTTTTTGCTCCAGCAGACATACCAACATCCACTCTATTATAACCTTTCATCCTCTTGGTTGTGAAATTTCTTTAGATATTGTTTAGGTTTCCTCAGTCGACTGTTAGTCTCTTCGCATTATAACCTGGTCATTTTGCTACTAAATTCAAGACATGTGATCGACACTTTGCAGATCTCTAGAACCATGCTTTTCCCTTTTGCACATGTCAGTGAACACCATAGCCACTGAAATACATTTTCCCAACAAAAACTTGCATTCCTGTATTACCAGCTTTGGCTTCCTTCAAACTATCTTGAAACTAGCACTTTGCACAATCTGCAACTACTTCTTTTAATGTTCAACTTTAAGCCTTGACTTGATGCTTTGAGGTGTGGCTTGATTTATTTATGTGTGACATAGCACCAGATTAGGCAATAGAAAAGCGACATGGTCGATGATAGTGTTTAGGTGTCTGACATATAACATGCAGAGTCCTTCTATTAATGTTTTAAACTGTGGCTTAATGCTTGCATGGCGACATGATACCAATTTGAATGCTATCCAGTGATCTATCATCTGGGAGCCATCGTTTTTTTAATTTTCCCTTGCATACATAGATATCTCTATGCATTTGCATTGCACTTCATCTTGTACATTGTAGCCATGCAAACAATTTATGAAAGCAGCATTGTCCATAGTACATTGTTGACTTTATCTCTGTGTATAGTCTCTCTGTGTATCGATTTGTCTGAATATCAATATATATTTCTGTGATTCGCTTATAGTATATGTTGGTTGGTGCACCATGAACTCTGATATATGCATGTATTCTCACATATAGGAGGCTTACTTCTTTTCTTTTCGGAAAAACAATGTCTTCTACATCTAAACTTTCAAAATTGGGCCTTTGCTTTTCATCAAGGTCCATATTCTTGTCTGATTACAGCTCTGTTCTTGCAGCCAAGCCAATATCCTCTAGACTAAGCTTCGACATCTCATCTTCAAGGAAAGACATGTCCAGATTGATCAAAATCACTAGTATCGTTTCCATTGGATTTCAGGCTACAGTTTCTTCCTCAGGTCATGGAAGTCTGTCATATGTAATCATATCACAAGCCACGCATACCGTTCTAAGCATCCCTATAACAACCCAATCATTCCTCTGTTTTGCTGGTCCATTGCCTCTATCATTCCTCTATAGGAAACACCCTATCAGCCAGCGTGATCCATTTCTTACTCTTAACAATGCTGTATTTTCTCTTATCACTAATAAATTGGATGCCCTTGAATACACAAATATTAAGATAAGGGATTGCTTCCTTCCCCTTTTTCCTCGAATCCAAACACTTCAACACTGCTATATCATCTCTATTATCGAGGATTAGAGGGCCCATAGTTCTAAGAAATATGAAGTCGATTATCACCGCATTGTACAGAACATGGTTTCCGAAAAGCTCCCAGTCCCAATGCCATTCGATGAACTAGATTATAAGTCTGACTCTGTTGGATCATCAGAGATGTAGGCAACACTTCTTCTCTATGATGGTTTGGTGTTGACTCATTCTTGGGGTAGCATTGTAACCCAATGGATTTTACGCACCCTCTCATAATAGCTCACTTACACAGTTGCTCTTCTTCATACTACCACCGTTCAGGCAAAGATCGTGTTGGCCTCCTTGGAAGTTGTTCTTTATGTGACCGATTGTTCAACCCTGGTCTGCAAATTGTCATTAAATTCCTGCTCAATGTGGGTGCCTTTTCGCAATGGGCATGCTCACTTTTGAATGTTCTGCTATATCATATTGTTAGAATGTAGCCTTTGAACATTATGGAATATGCCCTCATATATCATATCCTTTGGGTTTCAAGGGATCAAGATGCCATATTAAAAGTGTGTTAGATTAATTTCATGTCCTATGCAAATTGTTCTCATCATAGATTTAAGTTGGGACCTTTGTTATCTTAAAGGCAGTATTTGATTTAGTGTTGAATTATCTTCATGACAGCCATACCACTGACACAAGTGACCCTCAATAAAATAAAACATTTGAAATTTTGCCAGTCATGAATAAACTTGGCAGTCAAATCTCTTTTTGCCAATGACCTTTAGTGCATCAATCAATGAATTTGTTGATTTTTCTAGGGCACGAGCTAGAATTGAATTTTTTTCAACATATAACCACTTCCAATGATTAGTTAGCATTAGTTCCACATAAAATACAATTAATATCATTAAGCAACCATACAGAAGAAAAACATCAATCATTCAAACATGAAAGAACAGTAAAATAACCATGAGACAATGAAACAAAAGACACATAGATTTAGACCTGAGGCCAGGGGAAAACCCAGAAATCTTTCCTTATGCGAGAGAGAGAATTCATAGTTCATCAATACATCAGAAACAACATCAAGATAATAACTAAACCAATACCCAAGAACAAGATGAAATCCCAAACCTTCCTCTTGAAATTTCGGCCATCCTTTTTCTCCTTCTGAAATTTGCTAGATCAAAGAGAATCAATACAGAATCGATGTGCTAAAATGAGGAGTAAGACTCTCCTTTATATAGACTACAGAAGGGGTCGAATGGGTGCCTCTTGGGGGCCCAGCTGACCTTAACAAATAGGAGGCCAACTTGAATATTTAGGAAGCAAAAATTTTAATTTTAATTTCTCTTTTTCTTCACATGAAAATACCGACCACGGCTACAATATTTCCAACACTCCCTCTTAGCCAGGGAAATACTTTTCTTTCTCTCTCTCAAAATCAATTTCCCTGACCAATCCATAGGGCTCCCGGCCCACAACCTAAGGGATAAACACAAGTCTCTCTCTCTATCAAGATCATGCTCCCCGACTAATCCATAGGTCTCCCGATCCACAGCGTAGGGGATATCCGATAAACACAAGTCTCACTCTCTATCAACATCAATCTCCCCGACCAATCCATAGGTCTCCTGACCACAACCTAAGGGAGAGATCGTCAGCCACATCACAAGGAAAGATACATAGCATCCAATACCTCCCACAAGCCACAACCCCATGGCATCCAAGTCAGTGCCCTACTAACCAGTGGGATCAATCACTGAGGCCAAATCAATCACATGCACAGGGTACATCTCCCCGGCCATAAATAAGGTTTCCCGTCCTATAGCGTAAGGAAGGAATCCCTATCTCAATCATATACACAAGGTACATCTCCCCGACCACGAGGTCTTCTGACCCACAACCTAAGGGAGGAATCCCTATCTCAATCCCCAACCACAAGGTCTTTCGGCCCACAGCCTAAGGGAGGAATCCCTATCTCAATCCCCGACCACAAACAAGGTCTCTCGACCCACAACCTAAGGGAGAGATCACAAAACTCAATGCCTTAGAAATAAGCTCCCCGACCAAACCCACTAGTCTCTCATCCCACAACCTAAGGGAGTGACAATATTCCCAACCAATCCATAGGTCTCCTAGCACACAGCCTAAGGAAGATTCATGATGCTACCAATTAATGGTCCCTCTCCAACAAGATCTTCAACCATTCCAAGCTTCTCACATAAACATTAGCAACCTGCTCAATAACATAAAAGTAGCCATGGCAAATTTAAGCACTTTATCAAACATTCCAACATCCAGTTATTCATTCAGCTTCAGCTAGGGCTTCTCACATAAGCAAACATCAATAATCATGGTGAAATCCAGTAACATAAGTGGCTTCTCACAGAAGTAAACATTAGCAACTGTGCTTGAATCCAGCAGACAATAATTGGCCTTTCACAGAAGCAAAACATCAGCAACCATAGTTGAATCCAATAGACAAAAAAGTGGTCTCTTATAGAAGCAAACATCAACAATCAACTAATTAGTAGACATGTATACCATGGTCAATTCCATCACAAGATCAAATAGATCAACAAATAGCTTTCAAAGCCAAACTGCTTCACAAATCAGCTACATTTCCAGCTTCAATTGTGCTATATGTGGCAGGAACATCCATGTCATTCAGACCAACACAATATACAAAATACATCCAATCTAGATAGAGTCAGCAATTTCATACATCAAGTGGTTCAACAAGCTAGTCAGAGGGATTCATCAAATCCACAGCAAAGTCTCACAGCTTTTTCAAATTTTACTCAAGCAAGAGTTTGTGCACTCGGTCCATTTTGCCACAACCTCAGCAAATCTTACAATTCTTCAACCAGCTCCCTCTTACACTAGACAAAGAGGATCTTAGTCCTTGATAGAAACACATTGCAGAAAAATCACGGGCTCTTATTCAACAGATTTGGATCAACATCATTCTTCAAGACATCTAGCCAACTTCATCTTGGAGGTCACAACTGACTTCTTTTCGTCATAGATCGAAGCATGCTTCAATCATGTTGATCTTGTCTGCTCCCTCTAAGTCCAAAGTCCATACAATCACAAGTCTTCTCGTCATTTTCTTCTTCCAACGATAGCCACAGCCTTGACATACTTCATCATATTCTTGCAATCCTCACTAGGAGGTCATGGAACAACAACAACCAAGCAAGGCATACAAAGACAACAGACTCATAATGAAGCAATAATAGAAACAATCAAGAAAGTATTGAAGATGTTAGCGCCCTCTTGATCTTAGTCTTCTTAGGTCCAGTCAACCTTGTTCAGCTCATCAAGGAGTTAATCTCGTCCACATCATCATCAAGGAGTCCATACCCACATCATCAAAGAGTTGACCTTGTCCACATCATCATCATCATCATCATCAAGGATTCCACATCATCAAGAAGTCCATATCATCAAGGATTCCACATCATCAAGAAGTCCATATCATCAAGGAGTTCATCATCAACATTAAGAAGTCCATATCATCAAGAAATTTGCCATCAACATCAAAGAGTCCAGGTCATCAAGAAGTTCATCATCAACGTTAAGAAGTCCACATCAAAAAGTCCATGTCATCGAGGAGTCCATATTATTATCAAGAAATCCATATCATCATCAGAAAATCACATCATCATCAAGAAATCCACATCATCAACAAGAAATTGACCTTTGTTGAAAATTGGCAGCTAAGGGATGAATTTCCTTGAATAAAACTTCATTTCTAGCTATTCTAGAGTGCATTTCTAAAAATAGAAAGTAATGTCTATGATAGAAACCATGACTTTCGAAAATTAGTAAGTCACCATATTTCAATTGGTAATCATATATATATGATGGAAAATCACTTAACTTTAATTAATCTCAATTGTTTAATTTTAATTTAATCATCAATATAGATTTTATATTATTATAATTATTATCTTTATGATACTATAATATTATTATTAAAATGAAATTCCATGTCACCTCTCTTACTTGGCACTAAATCATGCCACTTCACATCTCTCTCTCCTTGATGGCAAATCGAACTCTCTCATTCAATGATAAGTTACTCTATCTTCCTCTCTCTCTTTAATGCTCTTATGCACCTCTTACACTCTCTTACACACTTAATGACTCGCAATAAAAGATTCCTCTTACACCTCTTTAATACATATGTTACACTTCGCATTAATGGCTTGAATTACCAAGGCATGCATACTCCCTCTTGATAGCATAAGTTACTAAGGCATGTGTACTCCCTCTTGATGGCATGAGTTACTAAAGCAAAGTGTACCTCCTTTATGGCATAAGTTACACTCCTATTTTGCCATATGTAAATCCTCCTCAAGGCATGGGAGTCATTCCTTCATGAATTCCACCTCTTTGCTCTTCCTATATATTTGTGCCTCTGATCCTCTCTATTTCTCACTTGCGCATTGAGAAAGAGAAGTACAAACTTGAGAAAGAGACAGTGAGAGACTAGAGAAGAACTGTGTGTGTGAAAGAGAGAGAGTCTTGAAGAGTAAGAGTAGGTCTTGGTGAGCCAAAGTAATTTAGTGTTTGCATCAACTACAACTATCAAAGATCTTCAAGTTTGGGTGAACTTCTTCTTTCTCTCATCGTATTATGTATCTCGGTTGAACAATTGATTTCTAATAGAAGAAGAATCTCGTTTGGTTTTTCCATTGTGGGTTTTTCCATGGTCATTCGACCTAAATTCTCTGTGTCTATTTGTGTTCTTGGTTGTATGTTCTATCTACAATTGCTTAGATAATATTGGAATAAGTAATTGTTGCAACATAGAACGTCAAAAATTCATCAACCTTGTTCACATCATTATCACATCATCCACATCATTAAGGAGTCAAGGCCATGAGACAATGACACAAAAGACAAAGTTTTAGGCCTGAGGTCAAGACAAAACCCACAAGGGGAAAACCCAAAATTCTTTCCTTATGCAAAAGAGAGAGTTCATAGTTCATCAATACATTAGAAACAGCATCAAGACAATAACCAAACCAATACCTAAGAACAAGATAAAATCCCAAACTCTCCCTTAAATTTCAGCCCTCCTTTTTCTCCTACTAAAATTCGTTAGATTAGAGAGAATCTATGAAACCGGATTCATCCGAAACAGGCCACGTGTCCAAATCCCACGAATCCGACATGATTCAATGGGAATTCGAATCCAAAAATGGGACACCACGTGTCCTAACAAGACACCATCGAATCCCAGTCGTGTCCCCTTAGGACAGATCATGTCCTGATTTGGGGATTTGAATCCCAAAAAAGTGAGGGTTTATGAGGGAGGTTTTATGAGGTTTATGAGGGTTTATGAGGTTTGTGAGGGTTTATGAGGGTTTATGAAGTTTGGGAGGGTTTATGAGGGTTTATGAGTTTTGTGAGGGTTTATGCAGAATTTGAATTTTGAATGTATCATGCATGCTATAATGTTATTAACTTACTTTGTAAACGGTAAAACTAACATCTAGATGAAGATCCATGTTTGAAATCAATGAATCTGTATCATTAATGAGAATTTGTGTAAGAAATATCTAATTTTTAATATATATATAACAAATCCTACATGTCATGTTCCAGGGAGTCAACGTGTCCGAATCTAACACTCTAATTCCATATCCTACGAATCCTGAATCCCTGTGTCAAGTGACTTGGGAGAGAATGAATACAGAATCGATGTGCTAAAATGAGGAGGAAGGCTCCCTTATATACTGCAAAGGGGGTCGAATGGGTGCGTCTTGGGGGCCCATCCAACCTTAACAAATAAGAGGTTGACTTAAATATTCAGGAGGTAAAACTTTAAATTTAAATATCTTTTTCTTCACATGAAATTACCGACCATGGCTACCATATTTCCAACAAAATTCACACAGCATGTCCTCCATAAGATATACCTATATTGTTTTGAATATACACCATGTCCTTGTCATTGATTTGTTCTTAGTGTGCCTATTGTTTGCTACAGTTCCCATTTTTTTAGTTACAAGATCAGCTCTCCCTGAGAGTTTCACTTCCATACTCAAAACTCTTGTTTGCATGGTGGCCTTAGACTATTTTTGTAACCATTTTGAGCTTCAATACTTAAATAGAAATACTTCAATCTGAAACTCAACAAAGTCTATTACAATTGTCTTCAAGGAACACTATTAGGGTTGCTCTCCCCCTGAGATGCTTTTGTTGCTCTAACGCTGACTGGGTGCATGTTTTCCTTTCATTGGGCAACTCCCCTGAGGCCATGTATGTAGCTCTTTCTTCCTTTTCCAGATCTTAGCAGGTTGTCTATTGCTCTGTGCATTTTCTTGTGGCTTAATATTCAATCTGCTATGAGTAACCTCCGACTCTCTAGACTTCTTTAGGTTACAGGGAAGCTTGCAATCTTTTGTCGTGTGGCCAACATTGTCACATAAATAACACCTTATATGACCAAGAAGTGGAGGGAAGAATCTTATGCCATTTCTACTCTTCTTTTCATAATGTTTGCAATCAATATCTTTATGTCCAAAACCATCACACAAATAATAATAACCTTAAAAGGTATTTGTGTACCTGGTTGTTGATGATCTCCTTGTAGGGAACTTTCTTTGATTGTTTGCTTGAGGATACCTTCATCTCTATTGCACCTTTTGCTAATTGATGTCACATCAGATGTGCTCTAAACCTCAAAATTTGCAGGGAGGCTAGGACACATGTATTCCATAATACCAAGAAATCATTTTCGGAGTTTCCACCCGGAGACAGTTTTATTAAAATAGTTAATTATTTTTAATGGATCCCTAATTCTAAGCTTAGGAAATTAAAATAATTAAAGGGTATTAATAAAACTGGGTGTGAATCTTCTAGAAAAAGACGGAGATCGAGTCAATATGATCTGAGCCATTGATTAGAATTTAATCTGGGTCATTGATTACTCAACGAGAAGATTATAAGGACTTCGATGGGCATTTGGAAGACACATCGAGTGGGATCAAGACATCGATTTCTCAAGAGAGCAGCGCAAAGCAGCCGGAGAGATCATCGATGAGATTCTTGTAGTGAGGGGCAGAGATAGTTTTCGATCCAAAGAGTGCAAGGCAAAGAGGGCAGAGAGTAGTCCCGAGAGGCAGTTCAGTGCCACGCAAAGGTAGCATAGAGCTACGTTGTGGCAATTCAGAGCTTCAAAGGGAGTGTGTATTTCTGCTGGAGAACAGTCAGAATCTAGTGTCAGAGCCAGGGTGTGAGACCAGGAGGGCAGAGGGCCAAAGTTTCCAGCTAGCAAGAGATCAAGAAGAGGTGCAGCGCAGTGCCAGCAGCAGTGACGTAGTAATTGTGTAGGTGCGCAATAATTGTGTAGCTAAGCAGTAACTACATAGGTGTGGCGTAGTGTTGCGCAAAGGCAGTGCAGGGGCTCATCTCCAATGCAGATCAGTGCCAGATTTTCTAGTGACAAGGTGAGATCATCTCACTATCTTTTGTCTAGTTAGATCTTTGTATAGGATTGCCAGTTTGGACATTCAAAGAATTATTAGAATAATGTTATTTAGTGTTTAATGCTCATTCTTAATAGTTGTTGCTATTTTTATCATTTTAGCAATTTCTTAGATGAAACTAGTTGTTTCTATTTCCTAATAGAAACTTGATGTTTCTACTACTGTAAATATCTTTGTATTACTTATTGAGCTTCATTTTGCTTATGTAAATAAATTCAATTCATTCATTGATTATGGTATCAGAGCACGGGTATTTTTTTTGAAATAATTTTTCATTCGTGTGAAAAATTTTGTGCTTCATTTCGAAATTGCTCTCTAGGTTTTGAATTTGATGTTTGAGTTGTTCTTCGATGGTTTCATGAGGGTTTTTGGTGTCATCTGAGAGATTTGAAACACTTCCCTCGTGCTTCGTGTTGGATCGAACGCTGTTTGACCATTGTTCGAATTCTTTTTACCGTGTATATTTTTTTGTTTGACCTACTCAATTCCACCTTCTACTGCGGCCAGAAGTTACGTCACCTCTCGAGGCATGGTAAAACCCTATTGCAAATCTAGGTTTCGTATCAGCAAACTGAAGTGGTGATAGTCGTGGTGATTATAGACTTCCGAAGTGACGGATCTACAATTGGCGAAGACCGCTCTTTGCCACCGCGTCCAATCTTGGATCTGCACCACGAGACTAACGTTTTTCTTTGCGGCAAAAGCCGAGACTGCTAGCACTTCGTTGCTCCCTCCAGGCTGACTGCAAGCGTGGCGTAAAACTGTTGGCGTACACAAACGATACAGAATCTCTCGCCACCAAATTTCCATCGTCGTTCACCAAGCAGTCGTCGTATGCTAAAAGCGCTCGAATGTGCCAGGGTCTATCTCTATCGTCGACGCAAAGGAGCCGCAACTGATGTGGAGACGCATGTGTTTATCATTTCTACAGCAAATGCAGGCATACCATCTGTGAATATGTAAATAAAGGCATCAACATTCATCCGGCTAAGCACTGCACCACGACAATCCGCAACACATTAACAGCAACATAGTTGATGATTTGAAGGAGCGGATCTGCAACAACAGCAGGAGGCATAGCTGGTTCCTGTTTCAAATTTTCGAACGAATCTTCATTGGGGTCCTTCTTTGCCATCGCTATCGGCTGTCATGGCAGAATTGTCGTAGCAGCATTCTCAAGGGGACCGAATCTTGTTAATCCAAAGATTCTGAAACTGGACGTAATAACACATGGGCTCATCCTGGTGGGCTACATATTTTTAGGGATAGTCTGGTATGTTATATATCTTCTCTTTTTTGCATAAAGAAGTAATTATGAAGACCACGAATTGCTGGTAACCTGCCAGTATCAATTCCTCAGTATATATATTTTCTTTTAATTCTTCAGAAAATACAGATTTTTTTTTTGTTTCTGGGCATACAAATATTCTCCAAGTTTCTTCCTGCCTAAGCCTCTCAGAGTGATTTCTGCATTAAAATTTCAGCAGATCTGCATTAAAATTCGTGCCAGATTTCTTTGGTGTTTTCTGTGTCTTGGGAAATGTGCAGATGGCTTCGTAACCAATCTGATGTTGGAAGGCAGTCAACGCTTTAATGGCACCAATTATAACATCTGGAAACAGAGAATGTTGACCATTTTTTAATATAGGCGTCTTGACCAGCTTGTTTTGGCCAAAGAGCTTCGTCCTGGTACAGCTAGTACCGATCAAGATAAGTTTGATGATCGAAAGCGAAAGGTTGTTATGCTTCTCAAACTTTCTGTGACTGATGATCAGTTACCGCAGATTCCTTTCGGCAAAACAACTGCTGAAATTTGGCAACATCTGAAGGAATTGCACAAGACATCCGGCAAGAGCAAAGCTTTCTTTCTCAAGAATCAGTTGTTCTCCATCATGATGGACGAACATATGTCTTTACAAGAAGATCTTAACAGGATTAAAGACATTCGAGATCAGCTCGAAGCCATTAGTCGGACCATGGAGGAAGAAGATATGGTAGTCATCACTCTGAAAAGTCTACAGAAATCTTATGAACACTTCATAGAAACACTCAACATTACCACCACAAATGTTGATCTTAAGTTTCTAGCGTTATGCACCAAACTCCTGCAGCAAGATCGTTGGAAACAGTACTTTGGTAATGGTGCTTCATCAGCCTCCTCGGAAAATGCTTTTGCTGCCAAATATCAATACTCTCAGTCCTTTCAGCAGAAAGGTTCTTCTCAGCCTTTTGATCCTACTAGGAAGAAAAGTGTGCAGTGTAATTACTGTCACAAGTTTGGCCACATGAAGAAAGATTGCCGACAAAGGATTGCTTATGAATAGAAGAAACAGGGAGGGTCCCATCAGACAGTGAACGTTGTAGAACATTCCGAGTAGACAGAATCTGGCTTTTACGGCTTTATGGCTAAAAAGTCTTTAGATCATGTCCCATCTTCTACCTGGTACATTGACTCTGGTGCATCACGCCATTTCTCTCATAGGCGTGAATGGTTTATTGACTTCTCACCTTTTAGTGATTCCGTGGTATTTGGCAGAGGTGAAAAGTACACGGTGGTTGGCAGAGGTACAGTTTAGATCCAGTATGGTGGGCGCACACTCATCTTCCTGAATGTGTACTATTTTCCTGGTATGGAAATTAATCTGTTGTCTGTCAGCTAGATTATGAGGAACTCTCCTCAGCTTGTTGTAGTGTTCAGTGCGCACAAGTGCTCTATTATTGACAGGGAGACTAGTCTTACGGTTGTTGTTGGCCTAGAGGATCATGGTCTATACAGGCTTCTTGACACTAGTAATTCTCTAGAAGTGGCTCTAGCAGCTCGTGTTTCTCCCATCAACACTCTGTGGCATCAGCGATATGGGCATCTAAACATGCAGTGTCTCTCTCAGCTCTCTCGAGAGGGACTTGTGTCAGGGTTACCTGATATTCAGACTCAGTAGTTGGGAGTATGTGGCGCCTGTCAAGCTGGCAAGTAACATTGGTCTTCATTCAAGGATGGAGAATCTTGGCACGCATCTAAGGTACTCCAGTTAATTCATGTTGATATTTGTGGTCTTATGAATACATCTTCTATTACTGGTTGCAAATATGTTTTTCTTATTGTAGATGATTTCAGTAGAAAGATGTGGGTGTATTTTCTAAAATATAAATCTAATGTATTTAATACCTTTCAGAAGCTTAAAACCTTAGTTGAAAAAGAGTTTGGCTATAATATCATGACTCTTAGGACAGATAACGGGGGGGGGGGAATTTTGTTCCTCTGTTGTTTCCAACTTATGTGATACTCATGGCATCAAACGCTAGTTAACTACACCCTACACTCCTCAGCAAAACAGTGTTGTCGAACGCCGCAACTGTACGGTTGTTGAAATGGCTCGTTCCATGTTACAACACAAGAGTGTTCCGAACAAATTTTGGGCTGAAGCAATGTTTACTGTTGTCTATCTTCTTAACCGATCACCTACTCAAGTTGTTAAGGGGAAGACTCCCAAAGAGGTTTGGTCTGGCCGCAAGCCTAAGATCAGTCAACTCAAAGTATTTGGCTCAGTTGCACATGTTTGGATTCCAGCTGCTAAGCGCTCTAAGTTGGATTCCAAAAGCCAGAAACTCATGATGACAGGGTACAATGATCATCACAAGGCCTATAGGCTGATAGATATAGCCACTGGTCATCTTAGCTTCAGTCGGGATGTAGTATTTGATGAAGACAGAGGATTCTTTCAGTCTTCTCCTTCTGAGCAGTATTTTGAGGATCAGCCTCACAGTGTTCTTCTTCCAGTAGGTCCACCTGATGGGAGGGATGATGCAGCATCAGTATTTGATAATACACTACCTAAGCTTCCTCCGGAAAATAACCCTCCTCTTGTTGCTCCTATTGTTCCTGAGTCTTCTCCACCTCCTCCTGATATTGGTTCCTCTACTCTCTGGCCTAAATGGTGGGCTAAAACCATTGGTGATCTCCGAGATAATGAGCTCCTTGAAGGTAGAACTTCTAGACATAAGAGCAAACATCAGTCTACAGTAAATTTTGCTCTTATGGCTAACCTGCACAATATTTTTGAGCCTCAAACCTATTCACAGGCTAAGGGTACATCTGAGTGGGAACAGGCTATGTAAGCTGAATTCCAGAGTCTTCAGAAAAATCACATGTGGACCCCTTTCTGATCTTCCTGCAGGGGAAAAGTCCATCAGCTACAAATGGGTGTATAAAGTGAAATACAAAGTTGACGGAACCCTAGACAAGTATAAAACTCGTCTTGTTGCTCAAGGGTTCTCATAGAAGGAAGGCATCGACTATGAGGAGCCCTTTGCTCCTACAACCAAGATGAGTACCATACGGCTTGTCCTTGCCCTAGCAGCTTAGTTCAATTGGAAAGTTCATCAGATGGATGTAAAGAGTGCTTTTCTAAATGGTGACTTACAGGAAGAAGTCTACATGACGCAGCCTCCAGGATTCAAGGTTGTCGGTCAAAAACAGAAAGTGTGTAGATTAGTTAAAGCACTCTATGGATTGAAACAAGCTCCTCGGGCTTGGTACATGAAAATTGATCAGTATCTGACAGATCATGGCTTTCAGCAGAGCCCATCTAATGCAAACCTGTATATCAAGCATACTGGTGATGATATTTTCTTTGTGGTTGTTTATGTGGATGACCTTATCATTACTGGCAGCTCTGCACATTTGATCGATGGGATCAAACAAGACTTATGCAGCACCTTTGATATGACAGACTTGGGACTTCTTCATTATTGTCTAGGGGTTGAAGTCTGGCAGATTGAGAACAACATCTTTCTCTCTCAGTCCAAGTATGCCAAAAATTTTGTGGACAGGTTCAGAATGCAGGATTGCAAACCGGCCACGACTCCTATGGAACCAGGGCTCAAACTTTCAGCGCAGTCATCTCCCCCCTTGTGGATGAAACTTTATTTAGGCAATTAGTGGGCAGCCTCATCTACCTTACTGCCACTAGACCTGACATCCGTTTTGCAATGAGCTACATTTCCCGGTTCATGTCAGCTCCTAAGGCTAATCATTAGATAGCAGCAAAGCGCGTGCTACGTTATGTGTGTGGCACTCCTGATTATGGACTCCTATACAATCGAAGTTTTGATCCTATACTCAGTGGTTACACAAATTCTCACTGGGCCAGTTCAATTGATGACCGTAAATCTACAGCTGGGTATATGTTTAGTCTAGGATCCGATGTTGTCCCTTGGACTAGTAAGAAGCAGCAGGCAGTGGCTCTCTCCTCAACAGAAGCCGAATATCGGGGAGCAGTTAAGGCATCTTGTGAGTCAGTTTGGCTTCGACGTATGCTTGCGGATATGCATGTTTCCCAGACAAGTCCTACTCCCTTGTTCTGTGATAATCAGGGAGTGCTCAAACTTGCCAAGAATCCAGTCTTTCATGAACGAACAAAGCATGTGGAAACCCATTGCCACTACATTCGCCAGCTTGTTGAAGACAGATCCATTTAGTTGCGATATGTTCCCACAATGGAGCAGCCCGCAAACATCTTCACCAAGCCTCTTGGTCCTGATAAGTTTGTAAAATTCAGAGGGTCTATCGGTGTTGTAAATAGATTGAGCATTAAGGGAGGGTATTAGAATAATGCTATTTAGTGTTTAATGCTCATTCTTATTAGTTGTTGCTATTTTTATCATTTTAGCAGTTTCTTAGATGAAACTAGTTGTTTCTATTTCCTAATAGAAACTTGATGTTTCTACTACTGTAAATATCTTTGTATTACTTATTGTTTGCTCATGTAAATCAATTCAATTCATTCATTGATTAAGAATTGTATTCAGAAACGATTGCATAATAATACAAACCCTCATTTGCTGCATTGGTTTTCCCACGTTGGGTTTTTCTGGGGACATTTGTCCAAAAACAACAGTGTCACTTGTGTGTGTGTTATTTCTTTCTTGCTCATTTCTTGTTTCCACATGTTATTTATGTTGTGAAGGTTGCAATTGCATTTATTTCGATGTTTACTGTGTAATAATGTAAATAACTTGTAAGAGAATTAGCAAGTAGGAGAAATAACATCAAATTGA
Source organism: Pinus taeda (assembly GCA_000404065.3). NCBI lineage: Eukaryota > Viridiplantae > Streptophyta > Pinopsida > Pinales > Pinaceae > Pinus > Pinus taeda. The sequence continues at coordinate 92,914 of APFE031364316.1, forward strand.
TGCAGTAGGAATTTGGGTCTACAAAATTTCACATACTACAAGTCTAGGTTTATGGCAATGGAAGCATGAGACATATTTCCTCCTTTGAAATCTTGCATGGTTTCTAACCTCATCTCTATGAGCAAATTGCATCCTTACATAGTATACTTTCTTTGTTTCATTTATCTACTTTTGGTTTTGCTGCTTGTTTTTACTTGTTTCCTTACTAATCATATTGTTGGTACCTTCTACAGGCCTTTTTAGAGTTTCTTTATCATCTTTTGTGGTTATCTTTGAGCTATTGCTCTTTTCAAACTTATTCTTCTTGGAGACAACCTCCTTTTTTAGATTTTTATACAATCTATTCTTTTCATCTAACTCACCTCTAGCTAAAACATTCTCAGCCTCTAATCTTTCACATTGTAGGTCTCTTTCCTTCAATCCATTGTTCATCACCCCTTCTATTCTTCTAGCTTCTTCTAACTTTGACCTTAGGCTAATGATTTCTTCCTTATACTCATGCTCTTTCTCGTCACATATATGTAGCAGTTTCTTGTGATCTTTGTTTTCATTTGTCAGTCTTTCAATTTCGATCAACGTTGAATCAAGCTTAGCTTGATGTTCATCTGTCTTTTCCTCATGAGAATCAAGTACTTTTAAAGTAATAGAACAGGTCTCATTAGGTTGAACACTTTCTCTTTGAGAGGCCTTTCTCTTCTTCCTCTTTCTCTTCTCTTTTTCTGCACTGCTACTACTAGTATCTCCTTCATGCATGAGTTGCAACCTATCCCAAATTTCTTTTGCAAATGTTAGATCTAACACTGTCTCAAGATCCATATTGTGAAGATTGTTATACATTGCACATTTTTCTTGAGCACCCATTGTTGTTCTTGCGTAGAGGGGAAGTCTTTCTTGTATCCATCACACTCTAGCTTCCAAACATTAAGTCCATAACCCATCAGTTCAGATTTTACTTTTTCTTTCCATTCTTGAAAGTTTGCAATATTGAGTATAGGTACACTTTGATAGTCCATGACTCAACCAGGTCTACCTTCCAACAGTCAGATTGATAAAGAAGGAACCCTACTCTAATACCAATTGTTGGAAACTTGACAAAGAGGGGGGTGAATCAGTTTAGTGCCTTCATGGATATCAAATTTTTTGTTTACATTCCTTTAAATATTTGTCTAAACCATTAAATGAGCAGCATAACACCTTATGAACAATAGATTTAAAATAAAAACAACATGTAACATGTAAACCACAGTATAAAAATAAACACACAAATTCAACAAATGTGGACACCGGATATAAGTGGAAACCCATAAAAGGAGAAAACCACAAATTTGTTTTGTTGCGATGCAAAGGAAAGCTACTACTTCCTTTACTACATCAACTTTTTGGAGGCTCCAACCTCTCTGCTATTCTACAAGCTATAACTTGTTGGGAAGCTTCTACTCCCACTTACATAAATTTTTTGCACGCTACAACCCATAGGAGACTCATACCTCAACAGACTCAAACCTATTCTTTTTCAAGCTACAAATTGAAAGGAGACTACAATCCTCCAATACATTAAAAAAAAATATATATATATATAATGTGTTGGTTTACCTGGACAATAATTATGCACACCTCCATCTTTGTCTCTGCCTCTTCTCCTCAAATTTGCTTCACACCATCCCTTTTACCTCTGTCTATTTGTGCCAAGTAGCTCACAAACAAGGACTCACAACAACTCAATCAACTCTCGCACATTCTCAAAAACTAACTAAGCCTTCCAAAAGTACATATTTTATAAACAAACTTCCTGGTTGTTAGTATTCCACATAAGAATATGAAGTAAACAGTTTACCTCTTTGTACTCTTTTCAGATTTTGAATATTAAAACGAAAGATAAATTTCGAAATGTTCAAACATACATCATGCATTAGCATAAGCAGACTTTAATGATTACAACAACGACATATTACTGTCAACATCCCTAGTTCAACAATATCTACCATCACCCTTTGCATCACAACTTCTTCATGCCATTGCCTTGCATCACAATAGTGATCAACATCTTTGACAACACAAATCAACTCAACAATATACCTTTACAACATACCCAGCTCAACAACATAGCTACATCATAATAAGCAACCTCTAGCAAGCCTCATATTCAGCTCCTTCACCTCCTCAGCTACTCCAACAACTTACTTTGTCATCAATGACAACAATGCCAACATTGTGCTTTCTCTAAAGGTCATGGACTCTTACTTAAGACTATGGTTGGCAGTCACTTGAGGAGCGTATGAGTGATTCATTTTCGGGTACTGACTTGTTCTATTTACAATTCACAATAGGTGCCTTGGCTAGCTTTATTTGGATACTTTTGTGAGGAGGAATTCTCCTATTTTTCAGAGCACAAGGGAAGTGTTTTTTCTTTTGGTTATTTCATGCTTTCCCTAATGCTATTTTCTGCAAAGTTGAGTGCCCTACTTGTGTGAATATTAGGTAGATTCCAATTCATATTTGCATGCATCAAGGTACATTGTTTCAAGAAGTTCTTTAGTGTTTTATCAAGGGTTGACTTGGTTTCTTTTTTCAATGCATGAGGAGGGTGATTCATCTTCCATAAGTATGGTGTTTTTTATGTTCAAGTGGTGTGCCCAAGTTGAGTGTGCATGAAGCCCTAAAGAGAACATTTTCCTCTATTACAAGATATTTTCCATAATTATCTCAGTTCTATTCTTGGTCTTCCTTCATAATTAATATTATATCTTAGCTATAAGAAGTGCAAGCAAGAGAGTTCTAGTATCTTCGTGCTTCATTCTTCTTGCTTCCATTCATTCTCATTTCAAACATAGTTCCAAGCGACACGTGATGCTATTGTAACTACCATAGTTGAATTGGGAGTAGTGTGGAGACTGTGAAAATCTAGGCATGATGCTTCTTGTTACCCATGTATAGATAGGGGTTAACCTAGCAGCAAATATTTTTTCTAAGATGTAAATTTCCAATCAGAAACGTCATATGACGCTCAAATGCCTCTCGCCCACTCATTAGTCATCTCATCCACTTGATCGGATTGCTCACCAAATGAAGGTAGGCCAACAACCATGAGGTACATCAACTATTGTTTCATACGAAGTGCTTACAATCAATGTTTTTGGCATTTAAGTAAGCATCATGGGTTGAAATTAGATATGGATCATGATGCTTGGAAGTTATTCTTGATGTCCCATTCAACCTTGGTGGTCATATCTTCCTTCTAGCAATGTGCAATCTCCTTGGGGCCTTTCTTTCATTGTCTAGGATGAGCAGAAATAGGAGGCCTTGATTGATGTAGTGTGTCCACAACCCTCCATACTTAACACTAGCCATCTATCCATGATACTTTGCCCTATCTTTTGTTTGGTTGTCCTCAATTGCTCATACTGGTTTTCTCTGAGAAGAGGGGCTTGGAATTTGCCCAAAGGTTGATGCAGCTACAAAAGAAAAGAAAAAAAGATAAAAGAATATGTCGATTTTTAAAAAACAAAAAAGTGGCAAGGGATGAAAAACAACTAAGAGCCAATTTAATTTAAGCTCTACCCCCACCATCTGCTTCAGTGATGTCTTTCTGCTCTTGTCCACTATGGTGAACTCCTTCCTTTGTAATCACATTGTCATACTTTGAGGTTTTCAACAGATATTCCAGCAATTCAATTTATCTTTGACACTTCATAAGTACTTCATCATCACTTATAATTCCTGCATGTATACACAAATTATCAATTTGAAAATTACAAGGTTCAACAGTCTCAACTGTTGCTTCACATATCAGTGCTTCAAACTGATTCTCATCTCCTTCTTTCACAAGAAATTCTTCCTGGATTGTAATAGCTTCAAACATCAATGTATTACTAAATTCTTTCTATTGCAATAATTCACTGTTTTTCCCATTTAAGAGACATTCTCCATCCTTCTTTACTTCAGAATATTCATCTTCTGAAAGATACTCTTCCATACTTTTGACAGCTTCAAAAGGCTACTCATCCTCTGCAAAACCTTCCTTTGTCAGTGACCAATCATCAGATGTCCTTTCTCCCTTTGCTAAATCTTTTGCATAGACTTCTTTCTTCAATTTTGTGATTGCCTTTTCTTTTTCTTGAGACAAATCTGCCTCCCCTTCTTCTTCAATACACTTTGCCTTGTTGTCTCTCTGTAACCCTTATTCAAGAGCTATCCTTGCCCCATCATTTGCATTAATATTCTCTTGCATTTGTTCTTCATCAATAACATAATCAAATTCATTAGATTACCTCTCTAAAACAATATTCCTTCATTCTTCATCAGAATAAGATCCTGATCTTCCATCTCTATGACAGCTTCAAATGACTATCTTCTCTCATTAACTCAGCCATCAACTCTTTTCGCTGTAACCAGTCAAATTCTTCCTCTTCTGAGAAATTTTCTTTGTCACCTTTTACTTCAAGATCTTCATCCATTCTGAAGACATCTTCACAAATTTGCTTTTCTCCTGTAATACTTGCAATCATACACAAATTATCAGTTTTAAAAACATAAAGACCTTGTGGTCTCACTTGATGCTTCAGTCATCATATCTCCTTGTTGTCTTGAATTCTCATAATAATTCATAAGATCTTCCACAGATCTCTAGTCTTCATCTTTAACCAGAACTTCACCCTGTTCTGCTTCACAAATGGAAACTTCCATTCTCAACTCAACTTCTCTGAGTTCTTCCACCAACCACTTCACTTGCCTCTGTTGTAGCCTTCTCTGTAACTTAGACCACTTCACTTGGACCAAACCTTGTCTCTGGTTTTCCTCTAGTATCATCCTTAATACATTGAGTTGTTCTTTTAACTCTACAATCTCCTTGTCAAGCTCCTCTTGACTCATTCTCTTGCCATTTTCCTTGGCATCCTCCTTCTTCACTTTTCTTCTATTGTGGTCTTCCTCAGAACCTCTGTTATCTCTATTATGGCTATCAATAGTCATCTTCTTCTCTACCTTCATGAGTTCCTCACTCACTTACTGTGAGCTGCACTAAAGCCTCTGCAACAACAAGTCGTCCCTCCAGCCACTTACCTCACCAAGCTTTCCTCTGTACTTGGTCTTTTGGCAAGCACTTGGTTTGCTATTCTCTCGAACCTCTTTGAGCACTTCTCTCTGCTCCTTCTAGGCTTCAACTCATTTGCACCTTTTAAGAACACAATTGTCCTCTTATATTTCAATCACAAATGAAATACTAGGTTCTGACCACCTCTTCTTTCATTCGGAAATTCTTACCAACTTTCTTCATCCTTTAGCAATTCTACCCACATCCTTTGTGGAATTGCCTTTATGATCTTTCTGTGAGCTGCAACAAAACCTCTGCAGTAACAAGTCTCCTTCTTTCTACACATGCCTCACTAAGCTTCTCTCCTCTGAGCTTAGTCTTTTGGCATCTCTCTGGTTCTCTCCTCTGGAACGAATGCACTCCTTGCTCTAGGTTGCTGCAATCTTCTCACCTGCTATCTTCAAGACCTTTGCATGATCTTGTTCTACCATTCACCTGCACTTTGAATGGATTGTTCTCTGTTTCCTTTGCATCTGCAAATTCTCCCATATTCTGCTACACTTTATCTCTATGTGTCTACTGTTTGTCAGATTTAAAATCTGATCTCCTCTTGCCTGTATACATACCTTCAAAACATAACTTTGTTCTAAGTTTTCTCAAAGAATTCTTACACACAGAATTTCCTTGTTTTGCTCTCATACCAAATGATGCCAACCTAAGCTGCATATACCCCAATGATACAGCGTAAGCCGCATATACCCATAGTATGCAAATAAATTACATGTCACACTATGTGTGTACATGTCCTAGGAATTTCAAATATTCCTTGTCTTAGTAAAACCTTCACAAATGGAGGTTTAAGGCTTCTTAATTAAACTCTACGTGGAAACATTCATTTAACTATCCACAGGTTATAACTTTGGGTTACTTTCACCTCCGACGCTTATCAACTATACCCTAGTCTTCAAACTTTGGTTAAACTCAAACTTAACCCATAAAACATTAATCCGCTTATTTCTATTATAATTTCCATAATAGAAATATCTCATAAATCACACTTAAACCTTACATTTCCGCCATTCCACAAACATTTGCACATACATTGATGCTCTCCTTAGTGCATTAAATCTTTGTCGTCAATCTCATTCCTTGATCCAACGATTATCGTGTCACCCGATCGCTAACTAGCTTAGCCGATCTCCATTGTTGATCTGTCTCATGCGATCCAATGGCTATCACGTCATTCGCTTGCCAACAAACTTGGTTGATCACCACCATTGATCAATCTCACTCCATCCAACAGTTATCACAATCTCGCACAGATATCTACACAAACGATATCAGATTGGAAGCACGCGAGAAAAGTGGTTTTCTCTCTCCATTGTTTGCTACATTGTCAACCGCTAAAGGTAATCGCGTAGAATTTAGAAATACAGCTTACCACCTTTAGGGCACGCGAGAAACTGCTTACCCCTTGCAAATACCACTACGTCCTTCTACTAACACGTGGTGTTAATCTCTGCAATTCATCTTCTTGACTTTATTACGGCGACTTAATCTTATCCGTCTATCGCACACAATCTCGTCCGTTGATTTGATGGATCCAATGGTTACTGAACACTGTTACGTTCTTTTGGTTCCTAATGTGTAATCACCCATTTGGCTTTCTGCATGTGTATTTGTCTTCGCCTCACGATCTTCACTTGTTCTGATCTCAATCTCCGCTTGCGCCTTTATGCTTCCTTCACCTTCGTTCTAACATTAAAGGCTTTCTCCAATACTGTCTGTGTGTAAAACCATAACACTCCTCTATGCACTTTTTCTCTGATTCTGCACACCTACAACCTACGTTACGCAGAATTACTCAAGTTCACACACAACTTATAATTCAAATACACATCACACAAACTCATAATCGGGTTATCTGTATTAATAAACAACCATTACACAGAACTTTCTTCCTCAGCCTGATTTTCAATATCAGTGGCCTTCCCTTTCCTGCCCGTAGGCTTAAATGACTGACTCTCTGACTCCTGACTGACTGGCTTATTCTCTACCTGACTACTATGCCTTTTAGGCTTATATTTATACAAAAGGTTTTGTTTAACCAATTCTAGTTCAAATCCTTAATCTACTGAACTAAATCCTGAATATCCTCTAAGTCCACTTTTAACTCCAGTAATCCCTAAGAATCCTCTCTAGTTCCACGAACCATGACACCACTTTCTAGTCTAAGACTTATAATTGGTTTCCAACTCTCTCGTCGTCACTCATCATCACTCATGTTCTCCTACATTCGAGAGCATTTACAAATATCCTCACAATATCTAATTAATTCCTATTTTAATCACTCAAAACATTAATAATGGCATACATAGGAATCCAACTTCCTTGAAAACACAAGACCCCTAAGTTAACTAGAACATAATGAAATTGTTGAGTTGTATGCTCCTGCATCACATAGCAAACTCTTGCAAGCCAAAAACCAAGAAGATTCCGACCCTGGAGATAGGAGACCCTGAGATAGTTGCTTACAGAGAATACATGCAGGAGCATGCTCTCATCCGCAAGTTTATGGGTTTTTAGCCCTCGAAGAAAGCACTGAACTGGTGGATACAGAAAAAATGGCACCCCAAGGGAGGCATCAAGATCTAGCTTGGATCTAAGGGTTTCTTCAGACCGATCATTGATTTGCTAGAAGATCGAGATCGAACCTTTGAAGGAGGGCCTTATGTCTTCAATTCAGCGGGTCCGTACACGTGGTACTGAAAGGAAAATTTCACCCCGGAGAAGGAAGATTTCGCAAGAGTGTCAATCTAGATCAAAGTTTATTCCCTTCCAACGGACTACTGGTCACCCTCAGTTCTAAGAGGAATAGGCAACAAGATTGGAGTGTTGAAATACATAACTAGGTTCGGTCTTCATAATGACATATGTAATCATGATTTTATGTATTTACTGAAAAGAGAAAAATAAATGTATTATTGTTGTTCTTGAGGCATGGGTTTCATGCTCAAGAGAAATTTATTTTTAGGTCAAGCACCCATTGAGTGCTTCTAGGGTTTGTTATTTAGTCTACAAGTCAATTGAGTCATTGTCATGTATTGAAGACCCATTTGGGCATGTTACATATTGTAAAAAGAATTTATTTGAGTCAAAATAGAGTCAAAAGACCCTCCAAGACCTCATCATAGTGCAAAGTTCATGCCAACCTACATGAAGGGGCAAGTCGGCCTAAAGATAGCAATTTGTATCCCTCACAAGCCTATAAATAAGAAGGAACTCGACCTCATTTGGAGACTCACTCAAGCAAGTTAAATCTTCTCAAGATAGAAGCTAGAAAAGGACGAAAAAGAAGGAGAAGAACTAGATCAAAATTTTTGGTCCTCTTTGTCTCTCTCTTGTGTTAGGGTTTCTACATTTGTTGGACAAAAGAATTTGTTGGGCAGGTCGAAGTTGTAGCAGAGTTTGCTAGGCAGGTCGAAGTTGTAGAAGAGTTTGTTGGCTAGGTCGAAGTTGCAAAAGAATTTGTTGGGCAGGTCGAAGTCCCAGAAGAATTTGTTGGGTAAGTTGAAATTGCAGAAGTTGTTGGAAGCAAGGTTTGACTTGGTCTTGGAGGGTCTTGGTCAAGGGTCATAGGTCTTGGAATTCGTCAATTGAAGTTCTATAAGAAGAGAAGAATTCTTGTGGGTTTTCCTCTTAGTTGGAGAGGATTTGGCCCTGGCTGATCACCTACATCTTGTGTCCTATTGTCTCATTGATTTTATTGTTTGGTAATTGTTTGATGATAAAGAACACTAATAATAATCATCAAATGTAAGAAAAAGCTAATCAAATTAAGTAAAAATACATCACAAGCATGTATCAAAGTAAGAGAAATCACCTAATCTAGCTGCCCCTAGATTTTTCAACATGGTATCAGAGCTAAGGTGACAAGACAAGGAAAGGCAGCTTAAAGAAGGACACTCAAGGGCCGAAGCACCAGAAAAGCATCAAGAAGTTCAGTCAAGAAAGAAAAAGAAGCCTAATACCTAACAAAGAAAGAAGAAAGAGAAGTGAAGCATCTTAGATCTATCTTTGGGCTATATTCCTCCACACATGCGAAGATTAGGGCATCATCTTGCAGAAGAAAATTCTTATGTATTAGCTACTCCATGAGAGCCAAAGTTTTGGGGCAAAAGAAGTCTCCCTTGCAAGTCAAATTAATAAGAAGAAAATTCCATCTCAAACAAAGGAGAAAGGAGACAAATCCATCCATATTCTAGTCAGATGTATGAACTAGGGTTTCTGCAGATGAAGGCATCAAGTTGAAGATATTAACACCAAGGAGCATCTTCACTTGACAAGTAAGTATCTTTATATCTATATTTGAATCTATCAAAATGACTCCATTTTGCAAGGAGAACAACAAATTGGTTGAATTGTCAACATTTCTTGCATGGAAGAAGAGGATAGATTTGATCCTCATGGAAGTCGTTGAGAATGTTAAGGGTTTTGTTACTAAACCTCCAAAGGAAGAAGCTCAAGCTCTAGCTGAATACATGAAAAGGGAAATAAGGGCTCAAGGAATCCTTATGCAGCAAAATCGGAAAATTCAAAAGACATCTATGACAAACCAGTGTTTTAAAAACCGACCGGTTTGAACTGGTAACCGTCAAACCAACCAATTAGCTAGCTCACCGGATCAAGCCAGCAGAAAAACCTGGTTTGACCCTTCATTACACCCAAAAAAGGGACAAATCGGTCCTATTCAATTGGTTTAGGACGAAACCGACCGGTTTGACCACAAACCGGCCGGTTATCTGCCATGGCTATAGAGGACCCACGCAACGCTGTTTTCCAAGTTTGTAGGGTGTTTTGGAGGGAAAGTAAGGGTTCTTTCTCTCCAAAAGCACCCTGTCGAAACCTTTAAAAGGCCCTTCTCCCTCTCATTTGTCCCACACATCTCATTTGGAGTATTTGTGAGTTTGATTGGGAACTTGGAAAGTGTTGAGTTTTTGTTGTAGTCCTCTTGGAGGCTTGGAGTTGGAGTAGTCATCCAGATGATGTCTATGTAGCTCTTGCTGATGATGATGACCATGTGTCTTGTAGTGGCGATGAATTTGATGATTGATCATGTATAGACTCTAGAGTCTAGAGTCTAGACTTGTAGTCTTGTAGTAGGCCAATGGCCTCATAGCTTGTAGCATTGTTTTTGAACTTTATAGGCCATTTAGAACCTCATTGCTTATGTATTTTGTCGATGATATGTATTGCACTCGGTGCCATTTTTATATATTCACCTTTGCATGGTATATAAATGAGCAAACTTTGCATATTTTGTCTGTATTGGCTTGGAATCATGGTTTCAAATCTTAAAAATAGTTCTTTTCATTAAAAATTAATTATTTAATGTATTTTTTTTTAAATGATTCATTTAGACCTAACCAGTCCCAGTTCAACCGATTCCGGTTCGAAACCCGGTTCATTAGGTGGACCAGTCTGGTCACTGGCTCCGGTTTTTAAAACATTGTGAGAAACAGGTGGAATTATTCTCCGTAAGTATTGCAGGAGAAGTGATATCATTGAGAAACAAGCTCTACAAGATGATGATACCAAAGGAAGAAGGAATAGCCTCATACTTCATGAGGGTGTTAGAAAAACGAGACCAACTACAAGAATCAGGGGAAATCATAAGAAATGACCACCGTGGTACTAAATACACTACCTAATGGATGAGGCAACTTCATATAAAACATTTTTGGAAAGAAGGAAGCCATCTCATTCAATGAACTCTGGTCACTGTGTAAAATTGAAGTAAACAGGGTTGAAAGCAAAAGGCGATGTGGCACCAGGTGAATAAATTCAAGCATTTGTTGTCATGTCTAAAAGAAAAGGGAAGGTTTGAAAAAACTTGGTCCTCAGAAAAAGAAGAAGAAGGATATGTCAAATATCCAATGTTATGGTTGTCAAGAATATGGGTATCACAATAAAGATCGTTTGAAATTCAAGAAGGAAAACAAGAGGAAAGAAAGAAATAAAGCTCATATCACCAAAGAAGTGGAAGAACCTGATGAGAAGAAATCCAAAGGGATATATCTTCACTATTAGGATTTCTCCAATGCATAGAAAGGAGAAGTAGGAGGTGAAAAGACCTCTACCATGGAAGTCAAGATGAGAAGCACTATGACTAAATGCATGTTAGTAGAAGATGGCAACATATTAGAAGCATACTGTTAAAACAAGAGCTCATTAGAAAAGCTTGAAAGGATAGCTAATGTAGAAGGCTACATGATTGTAGCATTGATCATAGAAAGGAAGCTTCACCTCTTTTGGAAGAAGCAAGTGTCTCATTGAGAATTCCATCTTTGTTAATTTTACGTATGTTCTATGCTGAGAGCAAATTTACTTCAATTTTCCATATTAGCTCAATATCAATTCCAGATTAGCAATCACATTTAGCATGATAGTAAAATGCAGATAAAACATAAACATAAATCGCAGAAAACAAGCCAAGACAAGAGCACACAAGATGTGGCACCAGCCAAGGACAAACCACAATGTGGGGAAACCCTTGATCAATTCTTCTTATGTTCTTCAATAGTTCAGCAGAGAGAGAGATAGTACATATACATCAGAAGTCAACATTTTGACTTGACAAAATAAGAGCAGAGATTTTCTCTAAGAAGATGACACATGAGGTAGCAGATTTGAACTCAGGTGATTCCATCACCATGCTAAACCTATCATTGTGTTGCACCATGCTGCACCCATCATCACTGTGCATCATCAATGTGTTGCACCATGCTACACCATCACACTATGTTGTTGCACCCATTCATGCTTTTCCATCCATCACAGAGCTGCTCTCATCATTGGGTTGCTCCCATCACCGAGTTGCACCACTCCCATCACCACTACAGGTATACTACACCACTTACGTCACTATGCACTATGCTTTATGTCAACAGTCCTAATCATATGTTGTCCAATCAGTGCACTATGCTGCACCATTTACATCACTATGCACTATGCTTTTATGTCAACAATCCTAATCATATGTTGTCCAATCAGTGCACTATGTTGCACCATTTACATCATTGTGCACTATGCTTTTATGTCAACAGTCCTAATCATATGTTGTCCAATCAGTGCACTATGTTGAACACACATCTTTCAACATAACTTCACGTCATATGCGTGAAGTTGTACACTATCCAAAACAGCGGTCAGATTAGGCATCATATTGTTGTCCTCTTTCCAGCTTATAGTAATCCTCTTCGAATACGGCCAGCATTTAAAGTGCATTCGGACTGTGACTAGGGCATACACAGAACTGTTGTGAGGTCTCTTTTAGACCAGCGTGTAGACCTCTCTTTAACTGCATTAGGGTTGTCCTCCTCCATGACTGCGTTAGGCATTAAATTCATCTCCATAGAGAATTTAGGCAACGTCTTAGGATCTCTTATTGTTGTGTAGAACCTTGTGTAGATCCACCATAAGAGTTGTCCTCCATGTTATGCTTCTACCATATTAGGACAGCCTTAGGGCTTTTACTTAGCTGTAAGTAGGGCTTCTTCATCTCAGCATTTAGGGATATTGCAACCAGCATATAAACCCTTGTTTGACTGCATTCTAGTCCCTTGCTGAAGTGCATCCAAGTCCCTTGTAGAATTGCAGCCTAAGGCATGGCGAACTTCTTCTAAGGATAGTGTATCCTCTTGAGGATTTTTCCCTTCCACTAAAACCCAAAACAATGGAGAGAAGATATCACAAGAGTGAATACTAAATGACTTGCAAGGCACCTCTATTTATACTAAAACATAAAGGATAAGTGGAGGTTATTTGGTTGTTGTCTGACCTTGACAAATTGTCACATAACACAAATAAATTCATATCTCCATGAATACTTGTCAGAATCGGATGATCTTTAGATCAATCCTACACCTCTCGACGAGAGGAATCCAAGAAAAATATCAGTTGCCATGAATAAGTAGACCCAGATGGAGTTTGGCCCTAGTTGCCAATTTTAACACTCTCTCTCAACTAGGAAGAAGTCCATCTGCTAACTCATCTGCCAGACTGTAGTATCTCTGCCATCAGTGCCCTGCACTGCTCTGCTCTACTGAACTATGAAGAAGAAGAAGTGATCGAGAATGTATCATACCATCCTCTACTAACCCGAAGTTAGTCCCATATAAAAGAGAGTGTCTCATACCACTCTTACTGACCCGTAGTCAATTCCAATAAAGAGAGTGTGTCAAAACACTCTTACTAACCCGAAGTCAGTTCCAATAAAGAGAGTGTGTCATAACACTCTTATTGATTCGAAATCAATTCCGAAAGAGAGTGAGTTATATCACTCTTACTGACCCAAAGTCAGTTCCAATTGATCCCAGATCAATATCATCCTAGCATAGGGAGTATGGTAGTAATACGATGCGTTCATCGGTACTACTATGGTCCCTATCCTCATTCCCTTGCTCATTGGCCAGATGAGAGGTACTTCCCATGAGTCTCAGACTGCATGGGTAGGATGTCTCAGCAAGAGAAGGATGAACCACTCATCCTGCCTACATGTCACAAGGGTTATCCCAGGGGAAGGTTGAACCACTCACCCTGTACACAACAAATCACTAGGGGAAGGCTGAACCACTCACCCTATGATTGTGTCTCAACAAAAGAAGGATGAACCACTCATCCTGCCTACATAGCAGACCACTAATGAAAGGTTGAACCACTCACCCTATGGTTGTTCATTGCACCAAGATGTACCCCCAAGGGCCCCAGAGCTCCCAGAGCTCAATGTCCATATCATACAGGACCCTTAGGAGAGAGTCTCTCCACGACTCCTAGTCGTTCTTAGAAAGTCAAGAATTTGACCTTTCCTAGGGGCTTCAATAGAATATCAGCGACTTGCACACTCAGTCTCGATGCGATGGAGCCTTCTTGCTCCTCGATGTACCATATCCCAGATAAAGTGGTACCTGATGTGTATATGCTTGGAGCGATCATAGAACATGGGATTCTCCAACAATCAAATCCCCCTCTTGTTGTCACAGAAGATCACGATGGTATCCAGCATGTGTCCAAACAGCTCACTAAAGAACTTCCACAACCAGACAGCTTCACACGAGGTTATACTCGCAGCTATGTATTCAGCCTCAGCGGTGCTTAAAACAATCGTCTTCTTCTCCCTTTTCATCCAGGATATTGGAGCAGAACCCAAAAAGAATCAGCACCCAGAAGTGCTCTTGCGATCCTCCACATTCCCTGCCCAGTCAGCATCAGAATAATCATCCAGCTTCACTTTTTCAGCAGTGTATCTCAATCCATGAGAGATTGTGCCTGACGATATCTTAAAAGATTCTTGGCACCAATCCAGTGAGGCTCATCCATTTATGAGCTCAACATCCTAACTGCAAAACATATATCCGGACGGGAGTTCACCAAGAACATCAATGCTAGTATGAGTTTATGGAACTCAGAGGCATTTCCCAAATCAGGTCCGACATTATTACCGCATAACTTCTTAAAGTTAGGCTTCATCAAGGTTGTCACAGGCTTGCAGTTCACCATTCCAATCCGAAATCCAACTCCATCTTACTTTTGCAAATGATAGGGTCTGCACCTATTAGAAAGAGGTCGTCCTCATAAGGTGCCAGTATGAGAGGTCTATCATCCACAACCTTCAAGCAAAGGTTTGGATCGGCTTCACTCCTAGTGAATCTCAACTTCATCAGATAGTTGTTTATACTTTCATACCAAGCCCAGAGTGCTTGCTTCAAGCCATAGAGGGCTTTCTTCCACCTGCATATATGAGACTCCTGATCATGAATCTCAAACCCCTCAAGTTGTTCCAAATCCGTGGACTTGCTACATGAAGGGAATGGTCCCCTTGTAAGTTTTCCTTCGGTACATCTCGAACATGTACTTCCATGCTCTTCTTGAATTCAAGCATCCCTTTCACCATCTGACTCACATTGGATAGGGCCTTATAATGAAGATGGGAAAACCTTCGATGCCATTGAAGAGATGTGTCACACAACATGGTCCCCAATGGACTTCCTACAACTTGTTACAAATTGTCAACCCTAAACTCAAAAGCATCTTTTAAAAATTCCTTATCCACACACGTACCTTTCCATTGATGAATGCCACCTTGAAACCTTTGTCTTCCATTGCCGAAATGGACACCAGGTTCTTCTTGAGATCAGGTACATAAAGAACTTGTAAATGAATCGTGTTACCCTCATTCAATTGAGGGGTAACATTCCCTACACCCTTTCCAGGATAGGTGGCATGTAGCATAAAAACTATGCTGAAACACGAAAACTGATAGCTTGTAGATTTAATTGTAAAAATACACACAGGTATTTAATAATAATAATTTATTATTTATATAAAAATTGTATAAGATGATTTGAATGTACAATGAGGCCCTACTTTTATACCTCAGCAGGTGACCTTTCGTGAAAGGGCATGTCTTTTAGACATGCTTGTTCACTTTAATTAATGACTAATTTAACCTAACCAATATTTAATTATTTAATATTTATTTTTATTTTATTTATGTAATTGTTATAAATAATATTCATAACATAGCCTCGCCCTTCGGAAACTTGTCCTCAAGCTTAATACTGGGTTTTCTTCATTAGTCGCTATCAATGTATACAACTTGGTCATTGATTCATCATGTAGTCTTATCCAATACTATTTGCTTGGGTTTTATTTATATATATATATATATATATACACACACATTTTTTTTAATAATATTTTTTTTTGTTTTTTTTAATCTATTTTTTTTTTAATAATTCTAACAAATTTTTTAGTAACTCTATTAACTTTTTTTCTTTTAACTCTTATTTTTTTTAAATTAATTATTTTATTTTTTTAATTCATTTTTTTAAAATATTAATTAATACTTAGAAACTATATATTAATTATAATATAAATATAATTATATAATTAATTCTATATATATATATATATATATATATATATTATATATATATATATATATATATATATATTATATATAGTTTCGTATAGTTCTTTTGTCTTTATTTAAGGTACGAGGTCATGCCCGAGACCACAAGGTACAACAGTTGAAGTGGCTATGTGTGGCGAGGCAAAAGCAGCGTGGAGGGGTGCAACGTGACAGCGACAACGATGGTTGCACTGTGTGTCTTTGGCAGATATTTAGGTAGCAGATTTGGCAGAAGTGTGCTATTTTGCCTGCTCATCAAATCCACGTTGGATTTGCACCACCTCAACCCTAGCAATAAACTATGTTCTAAGATCTATTTCTAGTTGTTGTGCCTGCTCCCTTTGCCTTGCAATATCATGCAAGCATTGTTGTATCGACTCCTCAGAATTGTTCATCTCAGAATCAATGGATAAAGAAGCTAAATCAGTCCCCAACTGCCTATTAGACAACTGCACATTCTTTATCTCATAAATTGTGGCGTCATCAGGCTGGCTCATATTCTGCCGCGGAGAAGCGAGCCGTCGACCCTACTAATCAAATTGGCCAACCCAGATTCAACAATCAGATGATCGAAATCACTCGAATGCTCGCTTCCTATTGTTAATATTTTTGCCGTTGTTGATGTCTGATAGACAACTATGCAACAAATCCCTCTTTGTATTTACCATCATAATGTCGGCAATGTCAACGACCAAGACGGCCCCGTCTGCGAGCCGGAGAGCTTCAGTCATCTCGTCGGAAAAGTTAACATGGCCTTGAGTATTACAGAGATAAGACTTGGCATTGCCATCAGAGGGATATTGTTGATTAAGAGCCAACTTTCTTCGTTCATATTCTTCCCTAAACTCTTTATTTTCATTCCACATTTTCACGAATTTTTTAACCACAAGTCTTGACCTATTCTCTAGGTCAGAAGCGTTGTGATTATCCCTATAGAAATCAATATCGCATCATCCTTTGCAGCCCGCAGTTGCAAAGAGAACTCATTTTTCTAATATTGATGAGTGCGTAGTCGATCGAGAGATGGAGAAAGGTGGTCCACGGAAGAATTATAATGTTGGAGGTCTTTCTCCAAAGAGCGGATTTCTGAATCAATGTCCCGCAACGCTTTCTTCTCATCCCAAATATCTTTCAATTTCCTCTTCAAATTCCAATCTTCAATGCTCAAAACTTGTCCTCTTGATTTCTCCAGATCTTTTATCTGTTTCAGCAAGTGGTTCTCTTCAGATTTCTGAATCAATGTCCCGCAACACTTTCTTCTCATCCCAAATATCTTTCAATTTCATCTTCAAATTCCAATCTTCAACGCTCAAAACTTGTCCTCTTGATTTCTCCAGATCTTTTATCTGTTTCAGCAGGTGGTTCTCTTCTACTCGCATATTGCGTCCTCCCTTAAATTCTGCCTCTAGATTTCTAACCGCTAGATCAATCTCTGGTTTAGATGAGGGAATATTATGGTTATCGCCTTCCTGCAATCACTGACCATTACCTAGAAGCCCACCTCGCTTCTTGATAAGTCTTGTCTCATCATCCTCTTCACCATCCCAATCAAAAGATTGAAATTGAGTGACTCTCTTTCTATGTCTATGGTTGCGATCATCATCATACTCATGTGGATCTTCATTTTTAGGATCATAATCTGTATTTGACATAACCCCTTCTTCAAAATCTTCCATATTCATATCATCAACTTTATTTATATCATTGTCATATTCATCATTATCATCAACATTTTCACTTGGATCATCATCTTGATCTGTATCATGCTCATATTCAGCACTATCAACATTTTGATCGAATTCTTCTTCTTTCACATTTTCCTCTCGACATGCTTTAACTTCTGCAATTGATTTTTTTAAACACTAAAATGCTTCTTGAATTTCACTAAAATGTTCAACGTATTCAGGATGTGAACGTAATGGCACAATCTGCGGCGAACTACATTCAAAGGCCCGCATGATTATATCGTGTGCCATGGCTCTGATACAACTATAGCATAAAAACTATGTTGAAACACAAAGACCAATAACTTATAAATTTAATTGTAAAAATACACACAGGTATTTAATAATAATAATTTATTATTTATATAAAAATGTATAAGATGATTTGAATGTACAATGAAGCCCTGCTTTTATACCTTAGCAAGGACCTTTTGTGAATGGGCATGTCTTTTAGATATGCCTTTTCACTTAATTTAATGACTAAATAACCTAAATAATATTTAATTACTTAATATTTATATTTATTTAGCTAATTGTTATGAATTATATTCATAACATGGCATTGGCTCCAAGTATAATCCCTGCGATTGTTTCCATCTCTACCAAATTAAAGAGAGCTTCCTTCTACCCGATGAAGTGTCTTGAAGCACTACCATCAATAAGCCAAATTCCCAAAGAGTCTGGAGGAGAGGTAGTGAAGAGGGCCAATATAAGATAATACTCCTTTAGCTTATTAGGAAACAACATTTGATTCTTCATATCTGGAGTTCCTTGCTTTCTTTGAAGAGTCGGCCATTTCCTTGATGACCAGCATTCCCTTTTCCTTTGCCATTGTACCTGTGATTCCTCTAATCACTAAAGATGCCCTTGGAATGATTGTTATCATCATCAAGTGATGTGTCCCTTCTATTCGGCACTCCTTCACATAATGTCTGAACTTATTGCAAGCATGGCATCTGCCTTTCCTTCCACCCTTAGATTTGGACTTCCCATTAAAGTGATCTTTGGGTATGCCATCAGATGCTTTTGTTGCGCCACTTAGATATTATTCTCTGCTTCAACTTCACCCTTGGTAAATTTGAATTGGGATGAGGAACCCATTGAGCCTTTTGCCCTTTCCAACTGTCTTCGATGATTGCTCTTTCACTCTTGCTTGGGCATTGTCTTCACCTCAACTCTGATACCGTGTTAATTTTAGGTATGTTCTATGCTGAGAGCAAATTTACTTCAATTTTCCATATTAGCTCAATATCAATTCCAGATTAGCAATCACATTTAGCATGATAGTATAATGCAGATAGAACATAAACATAAATCGTAGAAAACAAGCCAAGACAAGACACAAGATGTGAACCCAGCCAGGGGCAAACCCCAATGTGGGGAAACCCTT
Organism: Pinus taeda; assembly: GCA_000404065.3. NCBI lineage: Eukaryota > Viridiplantae > Streptophyta > Pinopsida > Pinales > Pinaceae > Pinus > Pinus taeda. The sequence continues at coordinate 112,029 of APFE031364316.1, forward strand.
GATCAATTCTTCTTATGTTCTTCAATAGTTCAGCAGAGAGAGAGAGAGAGATAGTACATATACACCAGAAGTCAACATTTTGACTTGATAAAATAAGAGCAGAGATCTTCTCTAAGAAGATGACACATGAGGTAGCATATCTAAACTCAGGTGATTCCATCACCATGCTGAACCTATCACTGTGTTGCACCATGCTGCACCCACCATCACTGTGCATCATCAATGTGATGCACCATGCTGCACCATCACAATGTGCATCATCAGTGTGTTGCACCATCACAGAGTAGCTCTCATCATTGTGTTGCTCCCATCACCGAGTTGCACCACTACATCACTACAATGCACTATGTTGCATCATTCCATCACTATGCACTATGTTGCACCACTTACATCACTGTGCACTATGCTTTTATGTCAACAGTCCTAATCATATGTTGTCCAAACAGTGCACTATGTTGCACCATTTACATCACTGTGCACTATACTTTTATGCCAATAGTCCTAATCATATGTTGTCCAATCAGTGCACTATACTGCACCATTTACATCATTGTGCACTATGCTTTTATGTCAACAGTCCTAATCATATGTTGTCCACTCAGTGCACTACGTTGAACACGCATCTTTCAACACTCTACTTCACGTCATATGCTTGAAGTTGGACACTGTCCAAAACAGTGGTCAGATAGGCATCATGGTTGTCCTCTTTCCAGCTTATAGGAATCCTCTTCAAATACGGTCAGCAATTAGAGTGCATTCGGACTGTGACTAGGGCATACACAGAACTGTTGTGAGGTCTCTTTTAGACCAGCGTGTAGACCTCTCTTTAGTTGTGTTAGGGTTATCCTCCTTCATGACTACATTAGGCCTTAAGGTCATCTCCATAGGGAATTCAGGCAGCGTCTTAGGATCTCTTATTGTTGTGTAGAAAGGTCCCATTTAAGAAGCGTAGAACCTTGTGTAGATCCACCATAAGAGTTGGCCTCCAATGTTATGCTTCTACCATATTAGGACAGCGTTAGGGCTTTTACTTAGCTGTAAGTAGGGCTTCTTCATCTCATCATTTTGGACTATTGCAACCAGCATATAAACCCTTGTTTGACTGTGTTCTAGTCCCTTGTTGAACTGCATCCAAGTCCCTTGTAGAATTGCGGTCTAAGGCATGGCAGACTTCTTAGGACAGCGTATCTTCTTGAGGATTTTTCCCTTCCACTAAAACCCAAAATAGTGGAGAGAAGATATCACAAGAGGTGAGTACCAATTGACTTTCAAGGCACCTCTATTTATACTAAAATGTGGAGGATAAGTGGGGGTTATTTGGTTGTTGGCCGACCTTGACGAATTGTCATATAACACAAATAAATTCATATCTCCATGAATACTTGTTGGAATCAGATGATCTTTAGATCAACCCTACACCTCTCGACGAGAGGAATCCAAGAAAAATATCAGCTGCCATGAATAAGTAGACCCACATGGAGTTTGGCCCTAGTTGCCAATTTTAACAATCTTGTATGGGATTCATGGGATGATGGTATGATGACAAAGGAGTACAACAAGTCAATATGGTTGAAGTACTTTCAATCAAAGAAGGTACTAAAGGAATTCTAGAGGAACAAAAAGAAGAAATGACGTATGTATGCATGTATTTTGAGTCATGTCATCATATAGTTGCAGATAACATGGATAAATGCTCTACCTCATGAGCATGATCGAAGAAAAGGGATCTCTTTCGTTGGAAAGATGCATGAAGGCATGGTTCACATATTGACAAGATGAAATCAACATAATATGTCCTCATATCGAATATGAGGTGGTTAACAAAGACGAAGGAACTACAGATGGATGTTCCTAAGGAGCAATATGTGAAGAAAGGAAGAAATCGTGAAAGTTGCAACTAAGTTCACAAGGAATCAACATCCAATGAATCTGATGTGACATCTCCATGGAAAAGGTATGAAGACCTTGATAAAGTCTGAAAAGGAAGAAGACCCATGACATTGAAAGTCTTGGAGATGCGTTTATGAATATGCAGGATGTTGATGTCTCTAGCAACAGATGTCATGATGAAAGGCCACCACAAAAGGTAATTTTGATTTGATGTTCATTTTTTGGTTTTCAATACCATCTTGATTGTTTAATGCAGGGCTACCAAAAAAAGAGTTGTGAATGTCACCTACAACTAGATCTCATGTGGTGGGATGGAAGATCATAACGGAAACATGATGTGGAAGAGGTGGTTGTATGAAGAAAAACCAGATTGGAATAGAAAATCACTTTTCGATAAGGAGAAGGATGACATGACTAACTTGAGGAAAGTGATGGATGGTTGATGCCCTACAAGTAGAAAGCTTCATAACAATGAAGATAAAATTCATGACATCGAAAGGAGGAGCTCAACAAGCATCTAAAAGTCCAATGATCTCCACTAAAGAAGAAAGTTGTTGTTGGAAACAAGTCCCTGGTTAAGAGGGAGCCTGGAAGCAAGTCCCTAGCTAAGAGGAAGCTTGGAAGCAAGTCCTTAGCTAAGAGGAAGCTTGGAAGCAAGTCCCTAGTTAAGGGGGAGCTTGGACAAGTCCCTGGATAAGAGGGTGCTTGGGTATATTGCTTTTACAAGAATGGGTACATTCCTTTATAGGAATGAGTATATCCTCCCTAATTGAGAAGGAGAGATAGACACATCATTCTTGTCTTCACTTTGGGAAGAAAGAATGGAGGATTGGGTAAGCATCTGACATCTAATACTCTTTGAGGATGTGGTAGGGTATCCAAGATAAGAGTAGTCGAAGAGGACATATATTCTTTGAGGGTTGGGAATCTAAGATAAGAATAGTTCTGGAAGGACATACCCTGTGAACACCCTGGTAGGGTCTGTTCCTTGAGAGACAATGATGAAGGTGTCTATAAATCATTGGTCTCGCCAGCATTGTGCTCTAATCTTGTGGAGAGATAGAGTTGTTATTCAAGGCCTTCCTATGTGACAATGTTGATGATATGATGTTACACAAATGGGTGACCAATCTAACTCTTATGAAAATTCTTCAAATTGTGAATGGCCAAGTACCTTGTATGGATTATGAATACCTCCCTAGTTAAGAGGGAGTGTTGAAATATGTAACTAGGTTCGGTCTTCATAACGACATATGTAATCATGATTTTATGTATTTAATGAAAAGAGAAAAATAAATTTATTATTGTTGTTCTTGAGGCATGGGGTTCATGCTCAAGAGATTTATTTTTAGGTCAAGTACCCATTGAGTCCTTCTAGGGCTTGTTATTTAGTCTACAAGTCAAGTGAATCATTGTCATGTATTGAAGACCCATTTGGGCATGTTACATATTGTAAAAATAATTTATTTGAGTCAAAAGACCCTCCAAGACCTCATCATGGTGCAAAGATCATGTCGGCCTACATGAAGAGATAAGTTGGCCTAAAGATAGCAATTTGTACCCCTCACAAGCCTATAAATAAGAAGGAACTCGACCTCATTCGAAGACTCGCTCAAGCAAGTTTGATCTTCTCAAGATAGAAGCTAGAAAAGGACGAAAAGGAAGGACAAGAACTAGATCGAAAATTTTGGGCCTCTCTCTCTCTCTCTCTCTCTCTCGTGTTAGGGTTTCTAAATTTGCTAGGCATAAGCATTTGTTGGGCAACTCAAAGTTGCAGAAGCATTTGTTGGGTAGGTCGAAGTGCCAGAAGAATTTGTTGGGTAAGTCGAAATTGCAGACGTTGTTGGAAGCAAGGTTTGACTTGGTCTTGGAGAGTCTAGGTCAAGGGTTATAGTTCTTGGAATTCGTCAATTGAAGTTCTATCAGAAGAGAAGAATTCTTGTGGATTTTCCTCTCAATTAGAGAGGTTTTCGCCCTGGCTGATCGCCTACATCTTGTGCCTTATTGTCTCATTGATTTTATTGTTTGGTAGTTGTTTGATGATAGAGAACACTAATCATAATCAAGTGTAAGACGAATCTAATCAAGTTAAGTAAAAATACATCACAAGCAGGTATCAAAGTAAGAGAAATCACCTAATCTAGTTGCCCCTAGATTTCTCAACATGGAATACAAACCAGTTAGAAAATGAGTACCTCTAACATTATGTTAGAAAATGTTTGGATGAACTATAATGTGCAATATGGTCAATCTTTCCATTCTTGTAAGCTAGATGATTCCTTCCAAAGCAATTTGATCACGTAGATTCTAATTTTACTATCATATGCTTCTTTCTGTGATGCCATGCTTTACAAAAACCAAGACTCTTCTAGAGAATGCAACGGTGTATGTTATCCGACTTTCTACTTTCTAATAAAAGAAAGACAAATTGCAAATGAATCTGATAGAGACAAGGCTTTCTTCAATGGTAAAGATCCTTGGGATCTTCTCCTTTCGGCTTCTTCCCTGGTTCTCCCTTTTCTTCAGCTATGTGAGCTTCACTCCTTTCCTTTCTTTTGTTTTAACTTTTTTTTCTTGTTTTGTGGATTGTTTGGAGAGTCCCTCCTAAAATGACCATACTCATTGCATCCATATCATTGAATCTTGGACATATCTTGTTTTTCTTTGGACTTTCCAAACTTCCCTTTCTTCTTCTTCTTGGATTTTACAACAAAGGCTTGAGATTTCTCATTTGATTCAATGCCATCCATTGCCTTCAATCTTGTTTCTTCCAAGACACATTGAGCCCATAGTTCATCAAAAGGAGTAGTACCTTTTCTTGATTAGACACTAGTTGTAAAACCGCTCCAATCAAGTGGCAAAGCATTTAATACACAAGTAGTCATAATTGGTCCCTTATTTGTGAGATCTTCATAAGATAAGTGGCCATATCTTCATCCTTTGACTTACTTATTCTACGTAGTTGAATACTCAAGCATATCTTTTGACCTGATGTACTTATAGAGTACAACTTCAACAACTTATCATAGATTGGCTTTAGATAACTTCAAATCAGCAACAAATGGACCGAGATGATCTTTTATGGATTCAATAAGAATCCTTTGTGCCCTCACTTCTCCCTTCTTGTATCTTGCTAATTCTTGAGTCTTCTCCTTTTCTGGTTGAGTTACTTCACCAAGAACATATTCCATGACCTCATTTTTTTATGAGCACCAAATCAATCCTCTTCTTCCATGCAAGGAAGTTTGTTGACCCAACGAGCTTATTACTTTCCTTGCAAAATGTAGCCATTTGATCTGTAGATTGAGACATGAAGCACAATATGGTAATTACTTGTCAAACGGGTGTCCTTCTTGACGATCTCTCCAATTATCTTGATGCTTTTAAGCCCTTCAAAGAGACTTCAAAGATGCCTTAGAATGATGAATTCTAGGATGCCTTCAACAATAGTGTCTTCAAGTTGCTTCAAAGAGTGGAGGATGTTCCTAGGATTTGATGCATCCTTCTAAGTTGTTTTCCAACGAGCCTTTGAATTGATGGCCTTCCAAGAGAGAGATAAAGCAATCTTTCTTTTAATATGATGGGGTGTACTAGAGATCCTTCAACAAGAGCTTGTAATCTTCCTCCCTCAATGAGGGCTTGATCTTTCTTAAGATGATGAGGTCTTTAATGAAAGATTGATGCAGTAATCTTCCTTCTAGGTTAATAAGTAATTTTCTTCTTTCTTATCTCCTTCCGCAAATGATTTCTCTTGACAAGCAACCTTCTCTTTACAAGATGATTTCAAAGTTGCCTCCTTCACCTTAGCTTTGATACCATGTTGGAGAATATAATAGGGCATCTCTTAAAACAATTCTCCTTTCCTTAACAATTGCTTATGAACTTTAGTTGCCATTTTATTGTTCTTTATTAGATTATTTTCATCAAACAACTATCAAGAACATAACCATTAAGATCATAAAAGACAGAGGACGCAAAATATCGGCTCCAAGACAAGGCAAAACCCCTCCAAGGGGAAAACCCAAAAAGAATCTCTTCTCTTCTTATAGAATCAGTTCAAAGGAGAATTCCAAGACCCCAAGACCAAAGTCAAGACCTCCTCCAAGCACCAAGTTAGCCCTCCAAGAAATGCTCCCTCTAACAAGCTCAAGTCAACAGGGTCAACGAAAGTCAAACTTCAAAGGTTCTACTATAGTCAAACCTTTCAGTCCTATAATTCCAATCTACAATTCGGCCTGCAATCTTCGACCCTACAATAGATGTAGAAACCCTGGTTTCTTTACACGTGCCAGCCTTCCAAGAGATCTCCTTTAGTGAGTCAAAGACATCTTAAGTCAAACCCTTCAAATCTACTTCAAACAAGGTTTTGGCCCCAACCCTGCAACAGTTGTAAAACCCCTAATTCCTTTGCATGTGTGAGAGAAAATGATCACAAAATTCAGAATTTCAGTTTCTTCTTGGAATGCTTCCTTTTTATAGACCTTTGCTCCTTCTTTCTTGCTTAAGATCGAACTGCAGAAGTGTGTCCAAATGAATCGAACTTGATTGCTTAAGATCGAACTACAGGGTTGGGGCCTTCCAAGAGATCTCCTTTAGTGATTCAAAGTCATCTCAAGTCAAACCCTTCAAATCTACTTCAAACAAGGTTTTAGCCCCAACCCTACAATAGCTAGTAAAACCCTAATTCCTTCGCACGTGTGAGAGAAAATGATCACAAAATTCAGAATTTCAGTTTCTTCTTGGAATGCTTCCTTTTTATAGACGTTTGCTCCTTCTTTCTTGCTTAAGATCGAACTGCAAAAGTGTGTCCAAATGAATCGAATTGATTCCTTTATATAGCCTTCTCATGAGGTTGAATACGCCTCTTCTAGGCTGACTTGTCACTAGCAGGGCCAACTTGTGCTTGGATGTCTTTTTGACTTTCTAGACACAAATAATTTATTTTCATGTTACAACTTGCCCAAATGGGTCTTATACAATTGATATTGACTCTCTTACCTCATCACAATTATTCTTATGACATGAAAAACCCTAGAAGCAAGAAGAACGTGTTGAACCTAGTTGACCAATCAAAAGAAGCATGAAACCCATGCTTGAAGATAACAATTCTTCTTTCTTCTTTTATTTGTTACAAAAGATATATTTAATGACATGAGTACAATGAAAATTATGAAGACCCAAACTAGTTACATTTTCCAACAGACCAAACCTAGTCAAGATGGCCAAGCGAGCCTTCACACATCCAAGCACATTACAATGGAATACCTCAAGCCTTTTAAAGTGTAATGTCCCCAACCACTTAGGAAACTTATGATGGAGTTTGCTAGCCTAACATGGTTCTTGTAGGCTAAAGCGGGGAAAAATTTAACAAAGGGACTTAATTCGCCTATGGAAACATTATAAAAGTCTTAAGGGGTGAAAAGGGGACATTTCCTAGGCAAGTGAAAAGTCAATTTAACTTTATAAAGTGAAAATATTAGAAAGTGACTGTGTGAAAGCAAAAAGGGTAAAATGGCACAAAAGTGGCCATAGGTTTATAAAAAGAAAAGTGTTTTTGGGGAGAGTTTTTGAGAAGAAGCTTAGAGTTTCGAAACCCTGGCCGCCATAGTTAATTCTGGTGTGTTGAAACTAGGCACTCTAACTAGTTCAAGGAGTGAAATCAATCAGATTTACCAATGAAATTCAAAGGAGAAGAAGATTTGTTGGAGATATTGAGGTAGAAAAAGTGGTATCAGTTGAGTTTGTGTTCTTATTTGGTATTTTCTATCTTATTTTGACAGGTTGGAAGAACCAATGAAGAGTCTCAGCTTCAAGATCAACTCAATGGGTCGATTTAATGACCAAACCTCACACTGCGGAAGAGAGCACATATTTGCTACATCTGGGTCGAGTTCCTAATCTGTGCGACGAGTTTCCTTTTATCAGAAGGGTGCATTTTCTGGACTTGGAACTTTTTATCAGCTGAATGAATTCTGAGCACAGAGGTAGCTTTTCTTTGTTGTAGCAGAGATTCGGGGCATACGAAGAAGTGTCATCACTCTAACAGACTGATGCCAGCATCTTAGATAAACATTCCAGATTTAAGGGATCCGTGTTGATGATTGTAAAGACGTCGAAATCTCCCTATGCCACACTGGAGTGAATACACAACAAGAGAGGGGCCAAGTTAGGGGTCTTCCTAGCTAATTCGAATCAGAGACACTTATTCCTAAGCTGCGTGGAGCATAGAACACTTGGAACGACTGTTGAAGCAAATATATATATGCTGGAGCCTTAATAATGGCAAAATCTGAAGTTTTGAATGTGTACAGTGGACTGTCCAGCTCACTCTCTCATTCCAGGTTTCGCTGTGTAATTATTTATGAGTTTACCACTGCTATCTCCTTTTGTAATGTTCTGAATGTAAAAGAAATCCATGCTATATAATTTGTGAGTTGATGTTGAATAGAAGAGGTATATTTTATGCTCAGTTTTGTGTTGTTCATTATTATGGAAATTGCCTGCTGAGGCTGTGAATTTCATTTGGAGACATTAATCTACTGAAACCCACTGTGTGAGAAAATTAAACTATCCAGTAACACCTACAGCATTGTGCCTGTGACATGTTTGATGTTGAAATTTGGTACCGGAGGACAGGTGGTTCCCTTAGGCTTTGATCTTTGGCCTAGAGAAAAGTGTCCAAAAGATTTTAATTTTTCTCCTAAAGTGACTTTATAATTTTTTTTATAAAGTTAAAATCTAATTTAAAAATGACTTTAAGTGATAAAGTTACTAAAGTCTAATTTTAAAGTGACTTTAATAAAGTTAATGTAAAATTAGAAAGGAAAAGTGACTTTGGAAATAAATGACTAAGTGGGGTGAATTAAAAAATAGAAAGTGAGATTTAAATGAGCATTTAATCTCAGCCCTTGATCTCAATCTATTTCAGCCATTGGATTTAGGGATCACCCAAAAGTCACTTAGGGTTAGATTAAAGGAGGAAAATGAGGAAAAGGTCATTCGTTATTTCATGAGCAGATTGAGAGAAGGAGAGTAAGAGAGCAAGGGAGATTTCTGGATAGGGAGGAGAAGGAGACAACAGCTTGGCACACATTCCAAGGTTACAGTTTAGCAAATCCGTACAGCTAAGTGAGAACACTGTAAAAGGCAGATTTTTGGGCACGATTTTTAGGAGGAAGTACAATAGATTTTTGCACAGAAATCGAGGGCCGTACAGCTGATTTTTTGCACAGAAATGGGGGGCAGTACAACTGATTTTCTGCACAGAAATCGAGGTCCATACAACTGATTTTTTTGCACAAAAATCGAGGTCCACACAACAGTCCATATAGTCCGTACAATAGTCATACAACAGTTTTACAACAATTTTCTAGTTGGTTGTGTGGCACGAAAATTGAGATAAGTTGTAAAATTTGCTTGCTGATTTTTGCTGAATATTTCTCACTGTCAAAAGGCATTTCTTTTTTTTCAGAAATAAGAAAGAGCTCTCGAATTGGTTTTCCCCAAGAGTTGTAGGGGGTTTTTCCAGGGTCACATTGACCAAAAATCACTGTGTTCAAATGTGTTAAATGGCTATCTGTACCTGTTGATTTTTATTTCTGCATTTTCCAGCATTCTGTAAAATTTCTAGAATTTGTGTTTTTAGCAAAATTTATTTTTTCAGTGTTGAATGTATGGATATGGGAACAGGCATTTAACTATATGGGAGAAATAGGGTGAAACTGAAAACCGGGGTGGGAAATGAGAATTTTTTACAAACCACGAGGGAATATATATTTAATAGTCCAATTCATTTCATTCTAATGGGTGGTGCTGGTGTTTTAATGAGAGTCTAATGGTTGCAATCTTTAGGGACAATAACTTTTAATTTTCAAGATTTTTTCTTGAAATTTTTTTCTGGGAAATAAAGGAAATTGAATTAAGGGGTATTGCAAGGAAACCAAGGAAAATAATAAACTCTAATGTATGAAAAACATTTTGAAGAAAGGAAAACGAGGACTTCATGTTCAAACATAGGAATCATCCATTTCTCTAAATCTCCAAATAGTCATGGACAATCATTCCAAAGTATTTGAGACTTCCAAAGGTCTCCCACCTATTTGTGATCATGATCATGTTATTCACTTGATTCCAAGAAGTGTTCCAGCAAACATCTGACCTTACAGATATCCTTACCTTACAATGCAAGTATAATTCAACCTAGCCAAGGTTGTTTCTCTTATCCAATAGTATTGGTGCATAAGAAGGATGGATCATGGCATATGTGTCCATATTATATAGAGCTCAATACGCTCACTATTAAAGATAAATTTCCCATTCCTATCATTGATGAATTGTTGGATTAATTACATGGAGCAATTCACTTCAACAACTTGTATTTTTGTTCCATATATCATCAAATTAGAATGAAGACAAAAGACATTACAAAAACAAAATTCAGAACTCGTGAAGGTCTTTATAAAATTTGGTCATACATTTTGGGCTTACTAACGTACTTTCCACATTTCAAGGTTTCATGAATTCTACTTTCAAACCCTTTCCTAGAAAATTTATGTTATTATTTTTTGATGCTATACTAATTATAATGTCTTGGAAAGATCAAGTTCAACATGTTTGACAGGGTGCTTAAACTATTGGAGGAGAAATAATTGTATGCAAAACGCTCCAAATGTTTCTTTGGAGTACAAGAGGTGGAATATTTGGGTCATATTGTATCTCATGAAGGTGTTAAGATATATCCTAGAAAAATTAAAGCCACCAAGGAATGGAAAATCCCCACAACCCTAAAGAATCTTCGAGTATTTCTAGGGTTGACAAGGTATTATCGCAAGTTTGTTAATAATTATGGGAAAATAATAGCACCTCTCAGAAAATTACTGAATAAAGATAATTTTTTTTCGACTCCAAAAGAAACTACGACCTTTGAACATCTTAAAGAGGCAAAGAACCAAGCTCTGGTCTTAGCTACACTAGACTTCACAAAAACCTTTATTATGGAATGCGATGCCTTAGGAAATGGAATTGTTGTTTTAATGCAAGAAGGAACACCCATTTCTTTTGAAATTCATCCAATCAAGGGAAAGTATTTATGAAAACCTATTTATGATAAGGAAATGTTGGCAATACTGCATGCCCTGAAGAAATGACGCCTTTACCTAATACGAAGACACTTCAAGGGAAAAATAGATCATGATAGTCATAAATAATTTTTGGAACAAAGCTTATCTTTAGAAGAGAAACAAAAATGGGTCACAAATATGTTGGTTTATGACTTTGAAATCATTTACAAAAAAGGGAAGAAGAATGTTGTTGCAGATGCTCTCTCAAGAAGGGATGAGGATGTGGAAGAATTGTTCTATGCCATTTCTAATATTCAACTTGATTGGATATCTAAATCAAGGGATGAATGGAAGAATAATGAAAAGATGTAGGCACTTATTCAAAATTTGTGGCAAGATCCCAGTACACTTGAGACATTTATCTAGAATTATGGTACAAAGATCACTTACATCTATGTAAAAACTCGTAACTCAAACAAAAGATTATTTTGGAATTGCACATCTATCCTTTAGGAGGGCACTAAGGATTTTTAAAAACTTACCATAGGGTCAAGAAGGATTTTTTTTGGGATGGACTTAAATATGATATTTAGAAGTTTGTGGTAGAATGTTTGTTTTCCAACAAAATAAAGTTGAGACAATTAAAACCCCAATTCTGTTAAAATCTTTAGCCATTCCAAGTTAATGTTGCGAGAAGGTCTCGATGGATTATATCACACGTGAACCCAAGTTTTAAGGAAAGAGTGTCATCTTGGTTCTAGTTGATATCTTACCAAGTATGCACACTTTTGTGCATTGTCTCATCCTTTTAAATACAATCAATCACTACTACATTTATAGAAACAATTCAAAATATACATGGAAAACCAAAGATTATTGTAAGTGACAAAGATCCCATTTCACTAGAATTTTTTGGGCAGAATTGTTCTCTTGTTTTGGTACTTAATTAGCTCATAGCTCATCTTATCATCCTCAAATTGATAGGAAAACTGAGATAGTGAATTTTTTTTTGGAAGGATATCGTTGTTGCTTTGCATTTGATAAACAAACACAATGGGTCAAGTGGTTATGTCTTGCAGAATGGTGGTATAACACTTCCTTCCATACCACAGAAAAAACGAACCCATTTATGACACTTATGGATATCATCCACCATCCATCACATTGCCTTTAAGGGAAAATTGTAAGGTTCAAGCAGTGGAAGATCATGTCGAGCATCGACAAAAAGTTCTCCAACTATTAAAGGATAACCTTGTGCAAAATCAAATGAAACAACATGCAGATCAACATCATAGTGATAGAAGTTTTGAAGTAGGTGATTGGGTATTGTTATGGATACAACCATACAAACAAATATCCCTCAAGAAAGCTAAAACGGAAAATAAATTATCACCCAAGTACTATGGTCCTTACAAGGTGTTGCAAAAAATTGGTACTATGGCATACAAATTAGAGCTACCTACATCTTCTTGAATACACCCAATTTTCCATGTTTAATGCTTAAAGAAGGTTATAGGTGGCAAGCTTCAACTTCAAACAATATTTCTAGAAATTGACGAGGAAGGAAAAATCATATTGGAGCTTGAAGAAGTCACGAAAATAAGAACCTGAAAGCTACATAATAAATCAATTTCAATGTATCTCATGAAGTGTAAGAACTTACCCGCTAAATATTCCTCATGGGAGGATGAATATTTTATACAGAAGCATTCATAACTACTCAGGTGTTGAGGACAACATTTTTTTGAAGGAGATGGGCATGTTAGGTCCCTATAATACTAGTGTAGCCCCCATATTGTTATTGTTGTTCCCCATAGAAGCCCACTATTATTATTGTTGTACCCTTACATTATTATTTTTATGTAGGCCCTAATTATATTGCGACCCTTTAGACTCTTATATATCCAAGGAGGGCTTTTCATTTGTATCATTAAATAATTGTTCATTCATGTGATGTAAAAGGATGTTGCCCCCTCGAATAGGCTTATATTCAAGTTGTTGATCTATATTTTCTTCTATTTTGTGATTTGGTTACATAACACAATACTTCTCTTAGGCCTCCTAACTGATCTCAATCGAAGATAATGAGTCTTATTAAAGTCATGCACTACTAATACTAGGGTAGTGCACATGACATCTTTTATTTAGAAAATTCTTGTGTGGCTTCCTCACTAATTGTGCTTTGTGTTACCTATTAGGTTACCTCAGTTATGATACCTTTTTAACTTTGATTGCTTGTTGGACTGAAGACAAGGATCTCTTGTGGCCACCAACAACCCCCCTCCTTATGAAGTATTATTGCTAATACGAAATAAGTGGGGACCCTCAAAAAAATCAATTAGTGTTACATTTTATTTTTTAGATGAAACTTACAACATCATGGACTTAGGAAGATACCTTGAAAAATCTAAAAAACCTAAGTTTCATAATGAAGAAAATTAAATTTACTCCTTAAAGGATATCGCATCGGCAAAAGATGATAGGATACACCTTCTAATGAGTTAAAATGACAAAAGGCGAGAATGCAACGCAAAACCTCATCGCATCGCATATATTGAAGAAACACTCACATTGAAAAATTTTAAAAAATCGCCGATATGTGATATCGCATATCGTACATCTCAAAAATCACATGAATTACACAAGGATTATAATGATCTGTGATATTGTGATATTGCGATATTGAGATATTGTGACATTGCGATACTGCGATAATGCGATGTTGCGATACTGTGACCTTGTGATAAAAAAACAGTACGATGACATTGTGATATTGTGATACTACGATCTGCAACATCGCAAAGCAAAATCATGGACCTCTCCATTGCAGTTGGTTCTGGCTCATTATTCGAGAAAACTTTTTAGCCAAGAGTTGGTCATGTATTTTAATGTGAATTAATGAGTTATTTCCAGTTGTTAATGAAGAAGGGTGTTGTGTTTTTTGAAGAAATAGCTCACGTAAGGTGGCATGTTTTGCATATCTTCGGCATTTAAAATTTTTCCTGTCATTAGTCTTTTATCATTACTTCCACCTCAATGTAAACTGCAGGAAAGAAGGACGAAGCGTTATACAGGGTACTATGCAGAAAACTACAAGGAGGGAAGGTAGCGCTCCAATGTACATTTCGGAAGGCATACTTAATCCACTCAAGGAAGAAAAAGAGCCGCGGAATTCTTCCGAGGCATCTATCACATATTTCTCATATACAACCATGGTTGAATGGGTACTGAATGATGCTGATCCCAGAAACAAACAGTTTAACTCTCAGGGTCAAGAGCTCATGGAACCACTGTTTTTACAAATTTTGAGCTTTATACCAAATGAGAGAAAAAGGTGCAAGAGGCAAAAAATCGCATTAGGGAAGCCCAGATCAAGAAACAGAGGCAGTTTCCGATGCGCGATTAGCGCTTCACGCTAATCGCGCATCGCTAAGAAAAATTGTTCAAAAAGGAAGGTCCCTAGTTACTCAGTCACCTGCGAGCCCCGAAAATTGCTAGAAATCAACGATAGAAGTAAGCTGGAAACAAAAGACTGAAGCAAAAGCAGAAGCAGTCCAAGGGTTAACCAAGTTGAAATGGGATTTTTACCAGGCATACATGGTAATGCTACATATTCAGTGGATGATTCTCAAGTATATCATCAATTTTACTGAGAAGATAATGCCAGCTCTTGCCGATTCTGTTTGCTTAACTCAACCAAAGGTGGAAGACAGTTAGCCGACTCTACTCAGAAAAATACTGAATGCTTGCGACATTAAGGAGTAGATTTAGAAATAGTTACTAGATTTAATTTTAGAATAGTTTTGCTTAGAAAGAGGACGATCATTTAAACCGAATCCTCAATTTCTGTAAATAAGTTATTTAGTTAGTAGTATTTAAACCCTTCTCATGCATTTAGAGAAGGGTCCAGAAATTTATCAAAAATTGTCCTCAGAACATGCACTTTTGCACCCTCCGAGGAGGTTTTTGTGAATGAATGGAACAGGGTTTATTGATATTTGCATTTGATATCTGCTACTGATGTTGCACTTCTGTACTCTTAGTGGATGTTAAATCAAGGAGAGATAAATCAATTATCGCTTGAAGCTCATGAGTAGGACTAGTTATAAATGGTACTTTTATCTCTTAACCATTTCTGCTTATGCGTTAAAGTGATATTCAGTTTTCAATTATTTATATATTAAGCATGGATGTCTGAGTTATCATTTGGCACTTTTGTACGGTGATAATATTTGTTTATGTTTAGTGTATGAATAGCTCATTTATGCGATAAGTTTTAACAACTGTTTCGTCTAACTTCTTATACGAAGTAGCTCATCTTTATCGAATTCTTTTCTTATGATAGTTGAATGATCTTTATTACCAGTTATTGCTTGAAATCTTTTTAGATTGCATAGAATAAAGATCACTCCCCGGGTTAGCATTTTTTATTTTATTTTTTTCTGTTTATTAAAATACAATAGCATAGCATTAGATTAGATAGGAGTATTCCATTTAGAACAGAAACACCCATCTTTCTCACACACACACACTGAATTGGGAAACTGGTCCCATATCCCCAGTCAGACCCGCTATACCAAATGGATAAGGAGCTGCCAACCAAGGTCTGGACAGGGCGGGTATCCCCCTTGTTGTCGACCCGATTTTTCGGGCCTTCAATAGGCTCATCTACTACTTAGAATTGATTAGCTACAAAATATTATGCTAGATACATAATGTTACTAATTTTGAAATCTATTCCAAAATGATTCAAGAAAACTTGTTGATGTTGATCCTATTGGAAAAGTCTTACTAAAAGAGAAACATAGTCTTAGAACTAATTAGTTTGAATTGAAAATTTTATTTGCAAAAGAAAAAGAGAAATACAAATTGATAAAATTTGTGGTTTTCAACTGATTTCTTGCATGTTTATGCCAGGAATGTTTGTTTTCATAGCTATACATTTATTATTGGAAAATAAATCAAATGACATTTGGTTGTAGAGGAGAATGATCCCGTTTTGCCACCAATTTTATCTCAAAAATTTTATACAAACTTTGAATAAACTCTTTGTTAAGGGCTTATGATAGAGTTTTAATCTATGCCCATTAACAAGAAAAATGATTCCTTCCTCATAAATAATATTTATTCTTACTGATCCATTTCCAAAAACATCTTCAATCTCATAAGGGCCTAACCAATGTGTTTGGAATTTCCCTTGAAAATATTTAAATTTTGAGTCAAAGAGAAGGGCCCAATCACTTGGTTTAAACTTTTTGACCTTCATAAACTTGTCATGCTATCTTGTCCTCTATTGTTGGATTATGCTTTTCCTTTGAATGACATATTGTTTAATCTTGTCCAACTCATTTAGTTGTGTCAATATTTTCTTTTTGGCTTCAAATAGATCTAGACCCAATTTTGTTGTTGTCTTATATGTCTCCACTTGGAACTTAATAGGAATTAGAACTTACTTTCCATAAATATGCTCATAAGGACTATGTTCAGTGGTGTTCCTCCATGTGGTTTAGTATGCCCATACTGCTTTTGGAAGTCTGTTTTCCCAATCATTCCTATGTAAATGCACGATCTTGGTTAGTATGGATTCAAGAAATTTATTTGTGGATTCCACTTATCCATTAGCTTGTGGATGATATGGAGTATATTTGTGATGCCTCATTTTTTATCGCTCCATGATCTTATGAACAAGCTTGGATGTGAATTGCGCACGCTAATATGTTACAATTTATTTTAGTACATCAAAACGAGTGATGTAACCACATCACAAAATAGAAGAGGGATAACTTTATTATTATTTTTGTGCCTCATAGAAGTACACTATTGTTATTGTTGTGCCCTTACATTGTTATTGTTATGTAAGCCCTAATTATATTTTTACCCTTTAGACTCCTATATATACCAAGGAGGTCTTGTCATTTGAATCATCCAAGAATTGTTCATTGTATTATTGTAAAAGGATAAGCCACATCACATTTTTAGTAGAAAAATTTAGTGGCTTAGGCTTAGCCATTTATTAACATAATCTATGAAAACAAGAATGTAACTATTTTTCTTGGATGGAGGATTAATGGGTCGAACAAAATCTATAACCCATTTCTCAAAAGGATCTATTAGTACATATGGTTGTAGAGGCATTTCATTAGAATGGACAGGTTCCCCATATTTTTACAACTATCACATATTTTGACATATTCTTTAGAATCCTTGAAAGGAGAAGGCCAATTAAATATCCTAAGAGAATTACTATGTATGTAGTATGTATGTTGGAAAAATCCCCCCCACAAGGTTCATCATGACATGCTTTAAGTATCTTAGGTACCTCATCTTATTGAACATATCTTCTAATGATCAAATTTGCTCCTATTCAATATAATTCTCCTTCTATCCAAGAATAATGTGCATTGAATTTGATAACTCTCTATCTTTCTTTTGCAGATAACCAAGGAAGAAATTTTCTTCTAGAAAAATAATTAGTAATGTCTACAAACCAAAGAGATATAGTACATATTACAAAAATATGTTCATTAGGAAAATTATCTACTATAGGGATTATAATATTATTATTTTGCATCCTAGAGAGCAAATCAAGAACTGTGTTTTTCTTTCCTGGAATATCTAAAATGGTAATATTAAATTCCTGTAGTAAAAGGAACCATCGGGTGATTCTACCATTAGTTATTGGTTTATTCATAAGATATCTAATAACATAATGCTCCGTGTGAATAAAAGTATCATATCCAGTATTGTAATGTCTAAACTTGTTGATTGCATGGAAAACTACCAATAACTCCTTTTCTGTGACTATTTAGTTCAACTTTGAAGGAGTTAAATCTTTTCTTGTATAATATATTGAATAAGGATTTATATCTTTATGTCCAAAAAAAACCTAAAGATGTATATGAGGCATCACTAGAAATATGAAATGGAAGGGACCGATTTTACCCTCTTAAGATGGGTGCCTCAGAAATATTATGTTTCAACAATTCAAAAGCTTTTTGACAATCAAAATCTCAATGAAAATCACAATCTTTAGGGAGTAATTTAAAAAGTGGTGAAACAAGTTTTGTGAAGTTTTCTATAAACCTTCTATAATATGTTGTGAATCCAAGAAAAATTCTTATATCCTTTTGACATTTAGGTACCAAAATCTTGGAGATGACTTCAACATTTGCTAAATCCATCTTAATCCTAGAACCTTAAACATGATGTCCCAAAAAAATTCTTTCATTAAATACCATAAAGCATTTCTTATTAGTTAATGAAATATTAGTTTCTTGAAATCTAAGGAATTTTTCTAGTCTTTTTAAAGCTTCTTCAAAAGTTTATCCATAAACAATAAAATCATCCATATATACTTCTACACATTCATAGATCAAGTCAAGAAAAATACCCAATACTTCCCTTTGAAATGTAGCAGTTGCCTTAGACAATCCAAAATGAAGTACTTTATAAGCGTAGACACCCTATGGACATGTGAAAGTTGTCTTGTCTTGATCTTCAGGTGCTATTTGAGTATGATTATATATGCTAAATCCATTTATAAAATAAAAGTATTTTTTCTTGCTAGTCTATCTAAAACTTGATCAATGGAAGGTAATGGGAAATGATATCTTAAAGTTGCTTTATTCAGTTCTCCGTAATCAATACAAACTCTCCACTTTCCATTTTTTTTGGCACAATATTTAATGGTGAAACCCGCTAGCTATCTAAAATTGGAGAGATAAATTTTACATTGAGCAATTTCTATAATTCTTCTTTAACAATTTCATTCAGATGAGGATTCACCCTTCTCTAAGGTTGTCTTACAGGTTTGGCATTATCTTGTATGTATGTATGTATGTATCTATATATATATGTGTGTGTGTGTGTCTATATATATATATATATATATATATATATATATATGATGCATGAAAGTATTTGATTTTTGTTCGTAGAAAAAGATCCATAATTTTATTAATCAAGAAGAAAATAAAATTACATTTTGCATATGATAAAGAAAATTCCCGAGGTTAAACACCTTTCAGCACAAAACTAACAAAAAAAATCCAAAAACATAATGGAGGACAAAACATTAGAGCGACCAAATGTAAATGGACATTTACCGCACTATCCAATTTTTTTTCCATTCTTTCTTTACACCTTGTGCCAAACATCTGTATCTGGTTGATAGGAACCATTAATAGAAAATTTCCTTTGAACACCTAGGGAAATTATTTATCAAAATTAGAACTATTCGAAACATGGGTTCCTTTTGTGCCCCCACGACAATATAAAATCTGCATAAGTCTAGCAGTAATAGATGTTGGTGGGAAAGTTCCCTAAGTCAAGCCTTGAAAACCTCAACAAAGCAAGATAAAACAATCAACAAAGAACGCTCAATCAAGTGATCTGAATATCACTCGTGAGTGATCTCAATTAAATAATTAATGAATGAAGGTATTACAAACTCATGTGTCGGTGTGTGTCTATGTTATCTTAGGCAACGGATCGATTAGATTGCAAAATACAAAGACACTAGAAAATGGAAGACATTATGAGAAACACAGTAAGCAAATACAAGAACACAACAAATTAATAAGGAGTTCACCCTATCCTCCAGGGGTACGTTTCCGGTCTAGCTTTCATTGGTGGCCTTCTTTTATTGTGTCTTTAAAGCAGAGTTTTTGCAATGAGGAGCTCAATTTGAGTCTCCTGAAATAGATAATGCTTAGTAGGGTGGTTCTTTGAATCCCAAAGCCACTAGAGTGCACAAACTCTTTCCTTACCAACTCTTGACCTCTCTGGTCTTTAATGGGAAGAGCCCAATGTGGTACTTAATTCCATATAGATCCTCACAAGGATTGCTTGAACCTCTCAAGACTTCTGTCTGCTCGATGATGCCTTAGGTTAGCTCGGCTCTCTATTTTTTGCTTCTAGCTTCATTGTCTCTTTTGCCTGTTCGTTCACTATTTTTCTTCTCTGGCTCTTCCTCTCTTTTCTTCTTTGTCTTGTTCTCTGTTTGTTCATGGCTTAAAGCTAATCTGTCCTTGATGGTTCGCTTCCGCTTCCACCCCTTCAGATCGCCTGCTGCTATTCACTTAGAGTTCCCTGCCTATGCATCATCACCAACGTCCCACAGGGAAGTGACCACTTTTCCTCTCACAAACTGCGCTAGCTCTTCCTCAACGGTTCAGTATTTCGGTTACGTTGTGAGATGATTCATCTACCAACTCAGTGGTCAAATCGGACTTCAGACTTTTATATGCCACGACTTAATTCCCCCATCAAATCTGGTTTCCCATCGGGCGCAATCTCTGCCGTCAGATCTAGAGCCCCCATATCTTAAGGTGTTCGCTGTTTTCGTGTGGTTGACTTGCTTGACCGTTAGCCGGCGATGAGAGGCGATTTTCTCTCTCATCCACCAGACACACGTCATTCAATGAATGGAGTTGCTGGTTCTCTGCCCAAATCCGCTTACTGCCCAATGTGCCTCCAATATTCTGTCGGTTTTTTGAGCGTGGGACCTGCCTTTTGCCTTAGCACTTTCCCTACAGTTTCCCGGCTTCCCATACGACCAAGTGCTCGGGGCTTTTCCTTCTCAAGGAGTTTTTCCCAGCGATGCGCGATTAGCGCTAATTGTGCATCAGAAATGGCCTCCATTTCCCAATCTGGGCTTCCTAATTGCTAGTTTTGCCTCCTGTACAGTCTCCATGGGCCTCGGTCGGCACGCTTTGACCGAGGTCCTCGTCATTCCTTGCTGGTTGCAAACTGCCACTGTCTAGAGGTCTCCCTGATAGCTCTTTATTCATAAATTCGAAGTCTATCCTGATTTGATACAATCATGGCACTTTGATAATTTTCATGGATCCAATTCAGATCACGACCTTCCCACTGAAAAAGATTTTGGACCACCAAAAGTTGGTTTTCAAGCATCGACTAAGTGAGGGTACAATTACCTCTCTTGTCCAATCTCTATCCACTTTGCACTGCTTGGCTTTGAACCCTTGAGCCCAATTCTGAGGTACTCAACATCTCCTTTGTGCGTCGTCCTCACCTTCCTGTCCAGAACTGTGTCTTCCTGTAATTCATTAAGATATTCAGGTAGTAGGTCATCAATAGAAGGCAATTAACTCTGCTCTTCAGGATCTTCAATTAGTGAAGGTTTAAACAATCTCAAGCAATATGCATTTACGACTGAGTAGATGTGCATGTAAGCTAGTAGATCAAGGGGAAAAACATTCTCACCAATCTTCTCAAGTATCTTGAAGGGTCCATACCTAATAGGCTTTAGCTTTTTACCTTCACCTTGCATCCTGTCCTTGCTGATATATAGCCAGACTTGGTCACCAACTTGGAAACTATGCTCCATTCGATGCTTGTCATGCTTGCCTTATATTTGCTTGGCTCTTTCAGCTGTTCTTGTACTCCTGTGGTCTCTTGGATTTGTCAATGAACAGTTTCCCTACCACACATTGTTTCCTCAACTTTGGTTCTTTCCCCAGACCAAATCCAAGGAGACCTTGGGTGTGAAACAAACCAGTCTCAAAAGGAGATCTCTGTGTAGAAGAATGTTTTTCTCTGTTGTAAGCATGTTGCACATAACACAAATGTTCATCCCAAAGCTTAGGATGCTTGCTGCAATATCCCCTGAGTAACTGGATCACTTTCCTGTTAGCTACTTCTGTCTAGCCATCAGTTTGTGGATGAAAAGTTGTGCTTTTCTTCAGTTTGGTGTCCATCAGTTCCCACAGACTTGACCAAAACTTCCCCACAAATCGGGTGTCTCGATCAGATACATTGGAAGTGGGTAATCCAAAATGAACCCATACATGTTAAAAAAATAGTTTTGCAGTTTGTTCAGCTGTAATCTGTTTATTACAAGGTATCAGAATACATATTTTGCTGAACCTATCCACAACAACATACAGATAATCATGACCTTTCCTAGATTTAGGCAATCCTCCAACAAAATCCATGGAAAGACTTTCCCAAGGGTGAGAAGGAATTGGTAATGGAGTGTAAAAGCCTAGTTTTCTATTGCTGGGCTTGCCTTTAGCACACATAGTACACCCTCTCACATATCTAGAAACTGTCTCATTCATTTTCGGCCAAAAAAAAATCTTTGCAGTTGTGCAACTGTTTTACTTACCCTGTTAGCGCTTGAAATTTCACCTCAGGCTGAAAAAGGCAAACCTCAAGGCAACATCAAACCATTTAGCCTCGTAGCTAGCCCTACGGGGCAGGAGAAGGCTCTCTCAGGTCAATCTCAGTAAAATCTTCAATGGATGAGATGACCAATAGGGTAACACTGATTTTAGGCTAGTAAACAGATAAAAAGGGTTGATTTAATAAAATGATGGGGTTTTTCTGGGCTGCATGGGCAAAGTCACAGCTTGAGCAGAGAAAGATAATGAGTAACACAGATTAACGACTGAGGCAAGGTAGGCAAGAAATTTAACACTAAATCTAGATTTAAATGGGTTGGCAAGACTGGTGAGGAGCTGACAAGGGCAAACTTGAATCCTTGTCAAACAAAAGAAAATATTGAACATGAACAAACTTATAGGCAGAGCATATAATACTATGAATTCTACCTAAACACTTCATTTGTTCACTCAGAAATGATCATGAAGGGAAATGAAACATAACAGTTTACATATGAAACACAAGAAAAACTGATGCTAAATTTCATACCACAGGAATCTCAGAAGTCAGAGCTGTGTAATTTCATTAAATTTTCAGCCAAAAACTGTACATGGTAAGCTCTATTCTCCACCAGCTCTCAGCCCTCAGAAATCTCTCTCTCCTTTTTTTTCTTACACTAAGAATTTACAATTAAAATAATCCTATCTGTAGGAAAAACAGATCGACCCAAAACAGGGCGCTGTTTAAACTGACATTACAAAAATTCACAAAAAAACGTTTCATCCATCCTACAAATAGAACAACATTTCTACGATTGGTTTATTAAGAGACAAAATCTGGAGCAAAAATCTCATGAAATCATGATTAAGGATCGAAATAGACAAATTCGTTTCTCTTGAAATCCTCTGATGGCTGACACATGGAGCGCAGATCCCATTGAATAAAGTCTAGAAATAGGCATCGAATCCTATTCTGCTGTTCTGGCACCGTTTGAATAGCGGTCACAAAGCGTTCATTGCCTGTTGATTTCTTCTTGACAACTATTATCAAGGATCCTGCTACACATATTACTTTCGTGGCAGTCCTGAGACCTAGATTAACCATCGCAGTATCCTTATGGCTTTCCTCATGGCCAAGTGGTGTCAAAGCTTCCTTCTTTGGTACTACCATGCCTATAAGCCCACCCTTCTTCGCAGTCCTCCAAGTGTGCATTCTACCACCATCTGTAATTCCAGCACACATTCCAGCCCCAATGGATACCTGCCATTAAATTTCGACTTTCCAAAGTTTCTCGAAAGCTGCTCGACCTTTCCAAGTTTGAAAATACATCTCTTGCATCTGGATGGAAATGCCGAAATAAATCTACATAATCTCTAAAGAAATCACTTATCCATGATATTTCATCTGGGGTGTAGATATCATCTGCATTTCAATGCTTTGAGAAAACGAAGCTTGAAATTTAGTCGAGGACGCACTTCTGGACCCTCTCCTTCGTTTGGCACATAAACATTTAGTAAAATATAGTTACCATGGTCTGTTTCCATAAGTCGCCCTTCCCTGCATAAATCTACATCTGTAAGGTCCAATGAATTTAAATGAAGCACACCAGTAGCAAGCGATGAACGTTGAATTTCAGGAATCGTTGCCTCAAACAATTCATGCTCATACAAAGATAATGGATAGAGCCTATAACGTTTTCCAGGATGTATCCTTCCAGCTCTACCTGCTCGTTGATTAGCCAACTGTGTAAATGAGGTGCCAGTGTCCTTGTCTACGAGGCTGATGGACTGTAAGTCTCAAAAATGATACCATTTAATCCATAGCTAGCTGCAGAAGCAGGAGCGCACGCTTGGCAATCACAAGGCACCCAGAACACATCACTGCCCGTTGGACCATATGCAAAGCATGTTCCCTTTGTGCGGAGAAAGATAGCTGGAACAATGGGTTTCACAGTACTACGATAAACTTCCTCATTTGTAACATATTCGTCTAAAACAACACCAAATGCGCCTTCACTTTTTCGACGTATGCAGTCAAATCCACCTTTAGCTTTGTCTCATGGACAGTCAACGAGCAAGCCTTTCCATCAATTGTTATAATGTCTGCTTCATTTATTATGTATTTTTTCATTGCACTTCTAGGATTATCAACCACGTTGTTTATATCAGTCAGACTGCAAGCACAACTTACTTCATTGGCAAACTGTTTATGTTTGCCTGATAGCTGCGATTTCAATCTGTCATTATCCATCCTTCTACAGTTAGAAAAATCTTTAAATCCATTCTGACACTCTGTGGGGACAAGAAAATCATTATCATGTGGCCTGTGGCTTTTGAGTATTATTATTTAAAGTATCCTTCTTTGTTGACAGTGCGTCTTTACCCCAGAGGTAGTTCATTTCGGACAGGCCACTGAAATTTGAACCTTCCAATAATTCAATCTTATGCATAAGAGTAAAAATTTCCAAGTCAGACTGACTCATTGTAGCACCATAACCTGCCAAGAAAAAAAGAACAGTTCTTCAAGATTTATAGCCATTTTTGCTGGTACATTTGAACTACCTTTCCGAGCACCAAGGAGATACAGCAACCTCATAAGTTTTACAACTTCTATCTTCCTCTGTTCTAGAAAAGAAGAATCGTTTCTGTCAGAGATTGAATTTTGCTGTGTAATATGGCTGTGACCACCACGGGAAATGACTGCATCCTCATTATTAGGAGTTCCATGCTGACTAAGGCTTGGAAGAGCGAGTAAGTTTACTATGCCATTCAAAGATCTGAACATTGTTCCCTTGTCAGACTGACCAAAAGACTGTAGATATATAAAGCCTGTCCAGAGAATAGTTGGTCTAAACTGAGAATGTGCCATCAGACATCCCAAGGCATCTATTGGAAATTGACTAACAATATCTCTAGCACAGCTTTCTTGTGACAGTGCTAGAATAAGACAATGTAATGCTCTCGGGTCCTCAAACCTTACATAGTCAGCTGGTTCCATTTTACATTCTTCAGCTCCGGATTGTATTTTGCTCTCTTGGGCATGTTTTGAAGCACCATTTCCAGGTTGTTTGTCTGTCTTCCTTTCTTGATGTAGAGGCAAGCAGCTAGGCTTTGGGAACAATAGCCACCTTGCCAAGGTCACATTAGCAACAACTCTGTTTACCAGAAATGATCAAATGCAGGGATTGCTGATGATGTTTTGTTTTCTTTTGTTTTTACAGAGGTAGGAGCTTGAAGTCGCTGCCAGTTGAAGAGCTGAAGAACAAATTACATAATCTAAAAAGCACATTTAATGATTTCTTCTTCAAAACCCTGTTTTGAAGAAGAATCAATCTCTGACATGAGAAGGAGTCTAACATACCCCAAAGTGACCGGATATTAGAGAAGTGTGCGCTTCTCGAATTATCTTTACTCTTTTAGTTTGTGGAATGCATAACTTCCCGCAATGGTATAAGAGTCGGTCCTTTACATGATAATCCAATTCTTCTACTTGTTTTCCTTGACATAAAGTTGCAGATACATCTTTAAAGTCTATATCTTGAGCATATTGTTCAATGTAACTCTCATGTAACACAAAATTATGCTTAAGTATAGTAGATGCATTTATAATGGGTCTAGATAGCATATCTACAAATTTATTATGTATGCCCTTTTTATATCTGATGACTAAATGAAACTGTTGTAGAAAACCCATCCATCTATAGTGTCTTCATTGCTGCAACTTAGTTTGGGAGTGTAGATATTGAAGTGGTTGATGATCAATATGTATTACTGTCTCTTTTCCCATTAAGTAATGTTTCCACTTTTTCACACTCTGTACTAATGCATACAATTCTTTATCATATGTAGGATAGTTAACTACTGCAAAATTAAATGTTTCAGAATGATAACATATGGGTTTACCGTGCTGTGTCAACACTGCTCCCATGGCATAGTCACTGGCATCTGTTTGGATCTCAAATGGTCTTTGAAGATTAGGCAGTGTTAGTACAGGTGCTGTACTAATCTTTTCTTTCAAGGTGTCAAAGGCTTTCTACTATTTGCCTCCCCACTGAAACACCATGTTCAATCCTGTCAAATCATGTAAGGGAGCTACAATTAAGGAAAAGTTGGAAATGAACTTCCTCCAATATTGTGTTGCTCCTAAGAAGCTTCTAACTTCTGTAGTAGATTTGGGTTTAGGCTAGTTCACAATGACTACTACTTTAGAGGGATCTATCTTCAATTCACCAACCCCTACTATATGACCCAAATAATTCAGATATGTTTTTCCAAATTCACATTTTGAGAGTTTAACATAAAGTTTTTCTCTTTTCAAAACATCTAGTGTCTGCTTAACATGCTTTAAGTGTTCTTCCCACGTTTTGTTAAATATCAGAATGTCATCCAGATACACAAAAACAAAATCATCAAGAAATGGTCTGAGTACACCATTCATTAATCTCATGAAAGTAGTAGGAGCATTAGTTAAGCCAAAAGGCATAACCAACCACTCATACAATCCCTACTTTGTTTTGAAAGTAGTCTTCCATGCATCTTGTTCTGCAACTTTGACCTGATGATATCCACTATGCAAGTCTAGCTTGGAGAAATAAACAACTTCTTTCAATTGATCTAAAAGATCATCTATGCGAGGAAGGGGATAATGATTTTTGATTGTTATCTTGTTCAGTGCTCGGTAATCAATGCACGTTCTCCATGAGCCATCTTTTTTCCTCACCAAAATGATGGGTGGCCCACATGGTGATGTGCTAGGTCTGATGAACCCCTTCTCGAGCAACTCCTGCACCTGCTTCTTGATTTCAGTATTCTCTAAAGCTGACAACCTTTTATACCTGTGGTTGCAATAGTTGTTTCATCTCCCGAGTCTGACCCCAAATCTTTCTGAATAGCTGTAGCAGTCTTCTTCTTCTTTCCCTCGAACTTCTTAGGTCTCAGCTCTGGATGTAGAATCCAATAGTGCTCATCATCATGCCCATCCTTTACAGTGAGTGCATGAAGCCTTGCTTTTCTGTGCAGTGTTAGCCTTCCTTGCTTTCCATTTATGCTTTCTTTTCTCCTTATTCTTGCTTGCAGTGGGTTGGGATGATCCCCCAACTTCTGGACTTCCATTCTTTCCTCTAGCTTCTAGATGAGTAGCTTGTACAGATACCTCATCTACACTAGTGGGATTAAACATGGGGATAGTGTACCTCATGTAGCTATGTAGACCACCAATGTACTTCAATAGAGTCTCAGGTGAGTCTAATGATATTCCTATAATCAATGCTCTCTTTCTAAATTCTTGAGTGTACCCTTGCACACTTTGCCCTTTTCAATTGTAGAAGATTTTGCCAGCTCATCATGGCTTGCTGCATGTAGGCCAATGGATAGAACTTCTTTTTGATTGCAGAAACAAATTCACTCTAGACAAATATATTCTTACCAAGTCTTTTCATGCTAGCTTGGGTCCTTCCTTCCCACAAAACGAAGGCAGTGCCTCCAAGGTGTAGGCTTGCCAGCTGAATCTTGCTCTTTTCTGAATCGATATTTTTCACTCTGCAATAAACATCAATTTGTCTAATCCAATTGTCCATCTTTTCTGCATTCAACTCTCCATCATATATAGGTAAATCAAATTTAACATCCAATTTAATCAAATATGCCTTCTTTTTATGTTTAGGGCTATTAAGAGGTGGGAGAAAGATTTCTTCTTTCCCCTTACCTTTTGAATGGTCATGGAAATGTGACTCATCTTCTCCTTTATCTTGTTTAAAGCCCGATGAATGTTCATCCTTATGTTTTCTAAAGTCCCTATACATTTCTTTTACCATGGACTTTATAGCTAAGAAATTATCTATGAATTGAGGGTCTGGCCCCATAAAACCTTCCTCTGACATTGTCTTCCAAGGATAGAATCTCCCAATTTCAGGATTATTTTCGACCAACTCTCCTTCTCCTAATTTGAGCTTTGATCTAGTTAGCATTCAACAGCTAAACCAACACGATCTTGTCTAACCTTAACATCCTAAAGCTCTGATACCACTTGATCTAAATATCACTCGTGAGTGATCTTAGTTAAATAATAATGAATAGAGATATTAAAGACTCATGTGCCGATGTGTGTCTATGTTATCTTAGGCAACAAATTGATCATATTGCAAAATACACAAACACTGGAAAATGGAAGACAGTAAGAGAAACACAGTAAGCAAATACAAGAACACAACAAATTAATAAGGAGTTCACCCTATCCTCCAGGGCTACATCTCCGGTCCAGCTTTCAGTGGTGGCATTCTTTTATTGTGTCTTTAAAGCAAAGTTTTTATAGTGAGGAGCTCAATTTGAGTCTCCTGAAACAGATAATGCTTAGTAGGGTGGTTCTTGGATTCCCCAAGCCACTAGAGTGCACAAACTCTTTCCTTACCAAGTCTTGACCTCTTTGATCTTCAATGGGAGGAGCCCAATGTGGTACTCAATTCCCTAAAGATCCTCACAGGAATTTCTTGAACCTGTCAAGAATTTTTTCTGCTCGATGCTGCCTTAGGTCAGCTCGGCTCTCTGTTTTTTGCTTCTTGCTTCACTATCTCTTTCACCTTTTCGTTCACTATTTTTCTTCTCTAGCTCTTCCCCTCTTTTTTTCTCTGTCTTGTTCTCTATTTGTTCATGGCTTAAAGCCAATATGTCCTTGACAGTTCGCTTCTGCTTCCAGCCCTTCGGATTGCCTACTACTGTTCACTTGGAGTTCCTTGCCTCTGCGTCATCATCAATGTCCCACAGGGAAGTGGCCACTTATCCTCTCACGAACTGTGCCAACTCTTCCTCAACGGTTCAGTATTTCAGTTACATTGTGAAATGATTCATCCACCATCTCAGTGGTCAAATCAGACTTCAGAATTGTATATGTCACGACTTAATTCCCCCATCAAATCCAGTTTCCCATCGAGCACAATCTCCACTGTCAGATCTGGAGCCCCCAGATCCTACGGTGTTCGCTCTTTTCGCGCGGTTGACTTGCTCGACCATTAGCCTTCGATGAGAGGTGGTTTTCTCTCTCATCTGCCGAACAGGCGTTGTGCAATGAATGGAATCACTCATTCTCTGCCCAAATCTTCTTACCACCCAATGTGCCTCTGATATTCCACCAGGTTTTGGAGCACGAGACCCGCCTTTCGCCTTAGCACTTTCCCTACAGTTTCTCAGTTTCCCATGTGGCCGAGCACTCGAGGCTTTTCCTTCTCGAGGGATTTCATCAGAAATGGCCTCCGTTTCCCGATCCAGGCTTCCTAACTACCAGTTTTGTCTCCTACATGGTCTCCATGGGCCTGAGTTAGCGCGCTTTGGTTGATGTCCTCGTTGTTCCTTGCTGGCTGCAAACTGCCATTGTCTAGAGGTCTCCCTGATAGCTCTTTGTTCATAAATTCAAAGTCTATCCTAATTTGATACAGTCATGGCACTTTTATATTTTCATGGATCCAATTCGGATCATCAAGCATGCCAAACATGGTAAAATATGAAACTACGGTAAAATTCCACCTTGGACAACTCATACAATGGAGATTATGCTGGCATTGAATTCCTCTTTTTGATAGGACCAAAATCGACCTAAAGATCACCTCATTTGGAAAATAAGAAGTTGGATTTTGAATTTATGTACCCACATGCACATTTGAACAGGCCGACTTCAACATCAAATGGCAATTGTTGAAAACCCATCGAAGCCTATAAATACAAGTGAGGTAGAGCTCATTTGGACAACACTAACCAAGCATATTATTCTCTTCTCATTGATTGGTTCACACAGGTTTGAGGCAAGGTCAACAAAAGAAGTTTGCAAAGGTGCGAAATTACAAGGTTCAAGGCTCATAGTTGATCTAGGGTTTTTGGGCTATAGTCACAGGCTTGTCATATAGCATTTTCGACTATAGTCACTGGTACACAGGCATCAAGGGAGTGACTGGGATCCTATTTTTTCTCTCACATCCCCTCATGCATACGACTGGGTGTTTGACTAAAGTTGACCATTGACTGAAGTTATCTATAGCTGACCAAAGACCGAATAAGTTGTCCTTGACATAATCTAAAACTGGAACTTGTTTCTAAATGTTATTGGGTTGTATTGTTGATGATATTATATTGGTATCATTATACTCTTCTAACATTTTATGAAAATCTAATAGAAGAATAATCTCAAAGGGTTTTCCCCCTAGTGGGGTTTTTCCCTTGTCTTTGACCAATTCTGGTGTCTCTTGTTGATGTGATGATTGTCTCCTTTGTCATTGCATTTATTGCTTTACCTTCAATTACTGTTGATGAATGGAAATAATAATTGTAATTGGAAATATTGCTAATTGAAGTGTGAAATTGGGGTAAAGTAATTGATACAATATAGAACAATCTAAAAAATTAACATGGTATCAGAGCTAAGGTGAAGGACATGTTGAAGTTTCTAAGTATACCAGTTGGAAACCGTCCATGCACTTTACTGATTTATTCCTACTTACTTGTTCTGTTACTTAACAAGTTATTTACAATGTAAATACTGAAAATAAACACTAATGCATGCTCAACATATTACAGATCATCAACTGAAGGAAACAGAAACAATCACACCAAATGACACCATTATTTTTGGACCAATGTCCCTGGAAAAACCCAATGCAGAAAAACAGTGCAGCTGTCTGAGGGTTTTCTTATTAAGAAATTTTAGACTAAAATCTGGGTGCCAAATCTGGCTTACCTAATAGAGAATTCCCTTGGTAGTAGTACCTCTTAGTATCAGACAAATGTCCCGGCTGAGACCCCAGATAAACCCTCCACAGCTCCTCAGCTCCAATCTACCCCAAGAACCCCAACGTGAACCTTTCTGGACTGTGTTAGCCTCTCTCTACCCAGTGCTGGCCCTACGTCACCCTCAATGGGACTGCACCAACCTCAGGAGGCCCTGTGTCAACCTTCTAGCCCTCTGCATCAGCTACGCTGGCCTCTCTGAAGCACTGCACAGCTCTCGACTGCATCTATGTGGCCCTGCGTGAGCCCTGGTTGGTATTGCGTCACTCTCTCTGGCTCCTACGCTGATCTCCCGACACTATCTCTGCCTCTCTGTCTCTCTGTACTAAATTCCCCTCAACTGTAACTCCGATCACTAATTCTATCTCTCTTAGCAAACCCCGCTCTAGAGAATAGAATGATTGATCATCTAGTGTACTCTCCAAGTGACCCTCAAGCCTCCTCTTATACTTTTCTCGTTGACATATCAAGGACTGAGATTAAGTCCCTAATCAACGACTAAGATTAGATCTGGCTTGATCCATGTATTTTGGACCATTCTAACATAGTTTTATATTAATCCACATTAATATTTTAATTTCCCTAAGTTTAGACTTAGGGACTCCATTAAAAATATTAATTATTTTAATATCTCCTGAACTGTCTAGAATATGCCCAATCCCTTTCTAGGCATTGGAGATCTCATGTGCGCCAACCTCTCCACCAAATTTCGTGGCTAGAGCACATACGATGCTACCACAAATCAACACTCCCTCTTAGCGAGGACTGTGCTCTAGCAATACTCCTAACTGAGTATTACTCTGATCATCTGGCATCGATCATGTGTTGATACTTGGCCTACTGCCCACCATCCTCTGCACTGCTATATCCTGCACTACTGCCCATGGTTCTACCATCACCACTGCTGCATCTATATGACAACTCCCTCTGCATCCGTTCTGCTACTGGTCCTTTCTCCCAACACTGCATCTGCACTGCAACTCCTCTCATCATGCTGCATCATGTTGCCCACTGCTGCACTGCAACTTAGTTACTGAGAAGTAAGTAACTGTTCTCCCAACTCTGAACTCTCTATTGGGCTAGATATCCTCCTGATGTTGAAGCTCCCTATGCCATCGACAAGTGCTTCCTCTCTGACCTCTACGCTATTGCAACAAATCCCTGCATCTCGCACCGTTGCACACCTCTCTGTGCCATCCTGCACTAGTGCAACACTCTTGTGCCTCTTGCATTACTGCAGCCTGCTAGTCTCATGGTGTCTCGGGAATCCTGCATTGTATCTCTCTCTTCTGCTTCATACACATTCGTCTCTACCCACATCAACCCATCCTAGTACTCCTCTTTAGTGCTCCTGCAGCAAGGTCTAATCCAAGAGGTTGGGTACCTTGAGGATCCTGCCCCTCATCGCCTGTAGTCCACCTAAATATATCTCGATGTCTCCCCACTTCCGCTCAAGTGGTGCATGTGCACTCATGGCACAATCATCGTCTGTCTCCACTTCCTTCTCTACCCTTGTTGGCACTGCCTTAGTCTCGAAAGACTCTCCCTTACTCTTCTTCCTTGGACACTGGGTTGCATAATGACCCAACTCCTCACAGTGGAAGCACTTGATCTTGGAGAGATCCTTCTTCTTTGTCTTTTATTGCTTTCCCTCAGATGCTAGGGAAACATCCTCCTCCTCCCTCTTGAATCTGATCCCCTTGCCGCTGCTTCCCACCTCTTATTGTCGTCTGATCTCTTCTTGGCGAAGAGCTTCCCACATCTCATCCCAAGGTGGAAGTGTCCCTCTACCTAGTATACTCTAGACAAATACCTTCCAGTCTTTTGAGATCGCATTCAGGGCTATCCTCACTATCAATTCCTGATCTGGCGTGGCTTCTATAACAGTCAACTAATTGTTGATAAAGATTGTCATTGATGTCAATATGGAAGTATTCTAGATATTGAATGATGATATGAAGCCAAGGAGAAGCAGAGCAGATCCTTGAAGAAATAGGAGCAAGAAGCCAAGGAGAAAAGCCATTAGGGAAGCCATTGGAAAGACATTAGAAGCCATTGGAATTCAAGAATAGGAGCAGTCAAAGAAGAGCTATTGGAAGAGGTCATTGGAAGCCATGAGAAGAAAAGAGGAACACATTGGCGAAGGTACATAAATAGTGTTAACGGAGGAGTTAAAAATAATATTGCATGAAATACCGGAGAAATATCAGAGGAGTTAACATATCAGAGGAGTATTGTAGAGTATCAGAGTAGTTAACATATTGGAAGAGCGGGGGTAAGAAAGTACGGACTCAAGTCCCGCACTCAATCCTAGCCATTGATCTCATAAGTCAACCTTTAGATCACGGTTAACTGGGGGGGTTAAGGCCGATTTTTAATCCATGTTCTAGTCAAAGACCCACAAACCGTTGAGTGAGATAACATTGCAGACCTGCTGCACCATTATAATACATCTTAAATTAATATCGCATCACAAGTTATGAAGGCTTTTCACATTGAATCCCTTGACTATGATATAAGGTGCAGACCTGATCTCTCCATTATAAACCACCCTATTGTAATATCGCATCCGCGTGTATTGGAACCTTCACATCACCCATCTTAAAGGAATGTCACACTAAAACTGTGACTACGATAATACATGAGGACCCGAATAGGTTATAGTAACTGCCCTTAATATGACATCACATCCACTAGATTGCAAGCCTCTTTAAAGCCTTGCCACATTGAAATCCACCGATTGCGATATATACTGCAGACCCGATCAGTTTATGGTAACAAATCTAAAGAAATATTGCATCTGTCACATATTGCAAGTCTTGAAGAGATGTAATGATGGAAAACCATCAATTGTGATAATGTTGTGGACTTGACAGGTTTATTAACAACTTCTTAAGATCGTATTGCATCCGCTCCGTCGGTAGTAGTGGAATCACTATGTTATGTGCAAAACTCTGAAAATTACGATTGTGATTAAAGGAATGATGTGGCACGTGGGATCTCCAATATGGGTATAACCTCTCTTTTGATGTGATTTCCATGAATAATTAAGTCTGTGGATGAAAGGGCCTCTCTAATATAAATTTAATATGTGACATCATAAGATGACCTCTCTTCTAAATGAACGTGTCCTTTGAGTATTGGTGAACTCGAAGAGACGGAGGGAGCCGAAGATCGAGAAGTCGAAGGTCGAGAAGCCAAAAGGTCGAGCAAGCACAAAGGAAGCTGAAGATCAAGTGAGAAAAAAAGGAAGCCAAAGGTTACGCATATCAGGCATCTATAACAGAGAACAAGGAAAGTTCACAATGGCAAACTGTAAGAAGTAGGAGGACAGAAGTAAGTCATAGGTCTAGCAGGGTTGGGAGTAGGGAATTACTACCAAACATATCTAGACAATATATAGCAGAGGGTTGGTGCCCTTGGGGTTAGTGCCTCAGAATTGGAAGGATTGGTGTCATAGGAGTTGGTGCCTTGACAAGATAGGGTTGGTGCTCTGGAGGTTGGATCCTCACAAAAAGTCCAAGTTGGTGCTTGGAAACTGGTTGAAGCCCTATATACATTGTACTTGATTTATTGCAAAGATTATATTGGTAAAAGCATTTATTCCTGTTATTCATTTCTGTGTGTTGAAGCCCCGAAAATCGGGTTGAAAACAAGGGGGATACCCACCCGGTCCGGACCTTGGTTGGTAGCTCCTTATCCGTTTGGTATAGCGGGTCCGACTGGGGATAATGGGACCCGTTTCCCAATCTAAGGGTGTGTGTGTGTGTAGAGTTGGATAATGCTGATCTAAGAGTACTTTAAAGCTAATTTAATTCAAATTCTTAAACTAACTCTATGCTATTGTAATCTAATGAGAAACAACACATCTAATCTACGCTAACCCGGGATGTATATCTTCTATTATGCGATCTAAAGAGATTTCAAACAATAACGGTAATAAAGATCATTCAACTTATCATAAGAATAGAAATCAATAAGATAAACCACTTTGATAAGAAGTTAGGCAAAACGGTTGTGAACAACATATCGCATAATAAGTTATTTATATATCAGACATAAATAAATGACTCCACCATACAGAAGTGCCAAATGGTAACTCATACATTCATGCAATAACATATAAACAACTGAAAACTGTATATCACTTTAAAGAATATAAGCAGAAATGGCCAAGAGATAAAAGTACCATTTATGACTAATCCTACTCACAAACTACAAGCAAAAACGATTTATCTCTACTTGTTCTAACATCTACTAAGAGTACAAAAGTGCAACATCAGTAGCAGACATCAAAATGCAAATAAAAATAAATCTCGATCCATCCATTCATCAAAACTTCCTCTGAGGGTGCAGAAGTGCATGTTCCGAGGACAAGTTTTGACAAATCTCTGGTCCCTTCTCTAAATGCATGAGAAGGGTTTAAATACTGCTAACTAATTAACTTAATTACATAAATCTAGGATACGGTTTTAAATGACCGCCCTTCTGATAAAGCAAAACTATTTCTTAAAATTGAATCTAATTCTAAACTATTTCTGTATTTGCTCCTTAGTGCTGCAAGCACGCAACATTCCCCTGGGAAGAGTCGGCTAGTCGCCTTCCGCTTTCGTTTGAGCTATGAAAATAGAAATAACAAACGCTGGCACCTCTTTCTGGTAAACTAGAAGATATTTTCGAGAATCTTCCTCTGGCTGGGTGTATTCACTGCGTGTATTCTTGGTAATAACCCAAGTTTCCCTTAAACTGATTCTGCTTTTGCTATTTCGGTTTCCGACCTTGCGGATGACTGAAAAAGTTAGAGACTTAACTCTCTTAATAATTTTTTGCATCGAAAACTGCCTCCATTCTTCATTCCAGGCCTTTTTGGTGTGTAAGATTCAGGGTTTTTTGTAAACATGCTACTTTTGTGCGTCTTTGACTCTGAGCTTTAGGTGGCCTATTGACATCAGCATCCATTGAGTGATACTCTGGAGTCTGTGATCCTGTCGCATGCGGCATCCGTTTCTGAAGGGATTTCTTCTCTGTTCTCCGAGCATTGACGCTTTCCCCTTTTCCTTAGATGTTTCCTGCACATTGCTTCATATTATTTCCTGTCTTACAGTTGATGCAAAGGAAAAGAGTAATGGTAACAAAGATTGACATGAAAGCTTTAAGCTCTTATGAATGCATAATCACGACATCCGTAGTGAACTGACTCTTCGAAATACACGAGACTGTCCTTCCTGAATACTTTAGCATACAATCATTAATTTCTCTTAAGGCGCGCGCCCAATTTTGGTTAACGGACAACTTTCCATTGAATACTACGCCGAGGAAAATTTTCGATGGGCGTTTTCTGCGACTCGCATAGCAGTGTCGCGGATCGCATTGTCAAGATGTGTCCTCACAGAAAATTATGATCGCGGATTTTCGCAGATCGCATTTATCGCAGATCGCATCATCGCAGAATTTAGTCGTTCAGTCATTTGTGCGCTACTTATGCGATGTTGCGATATGCGACGCCGCATTTCGGCCGTCAGAGATTTCTTAAGTTTTTTCATTTAAGAGCGCTTCATAATGAATGTGATGCGATGAATTTCGCATCGCTTCTTCGTAGTTTATTATGCTCATAAGAAAAACGTTTCATTCTTTTGTCGCGATAAAGTTTTAAGGAGTTAAATACAAAAAAATTTCATCAAATGTTTATTTGGGTTTTCTATTAAGGGTCCCCATTTGCTTGGTGTTATTGCTAATATCAAACAAAGAGGGGGGTTGTTGGTGGCCACAACAATGGCGATTCACTAGGAAGAACCAGTTATCTCTGCTTTTCTATTGAATTTTAACTTCTGAAACAGAAAAATTTTCATAAGTCTAAATTTTATTATGGACAGATAGAGTACATAATGCCTTATCCTATCAATGATATTTTGTTTCAACCTTTTTCTATTCTAACCGTTTGCTTCCTTAGGGTTAGTCCTTGTATTTACCCCAGTCATTACTTGATCTTTTAAAGATAAAATAAGGTCATCTCTGTGTGCTGGCTTTTTAAAATATGCTCATTTGTCGTAGGTAGAGCCTCTGCTGCCAGCAGGCGTCCATAGCCTCGACAGGGTTACCTGTTACCCAGCAATGATCCTTTATCCTACTTAAGGCTATTTACAACCTTTCAGAGAAAAACCCATTTTGACACTTTTTCCTTTTTTATTCTCTAAAGAACAATGTCTTGGTTTGGTGGCCAAATTATGACACAGTCATTCACTTGATTTACACTTTTGCTGAAAAAGCTGGCTTGTGATGAGACCCCTTGTCTTTTGATTGCAACAATCTTAAGTCGTTGCCCTGTTTTGGTGGACAGTATTGGCAAGGTCAGCAAGTTATAATATCTGTGACCATGATAAGCCGGCTCTTGATGAGACCTCTTATTCTTTGAGATACAGTGTTTTCTCGGATTGTTTCTCTGAATGCTGCGATTTTCTTTAGTAGGGAGGAAACCATTGTTTTTCCTTAAGAAAGCTCTGGATGACAATAATAGAGTTTGAAAACAACAGTTTTACAGAGAATATTTATTTTATTATTGATACCTTTCACTGTGCTGATATAAAACAATTTTTTTGCCAAAGGTTTCTTTCATAAAATTCTTTGAAGTTGAAACTAGTATCATATCTAGGCTAAAGTTAACTCTATCTGTCAATAATAAAGATCAGATTTTTCGAAAAATTTTACTATTTGTACAAGCGAAAAATCAAAATCTAACAGAGAATTTGGTGTCTTTTTCTTGTGAACTCTTGTAGTAACCATCTACAACGGGTTTTATTTATAAGAAAGAAGAAAAAACGAAAAGCTATCCTACAAAAAATAGAAGAGTAACCTTCTATGGAAAATATATTTTCAGGATCTGACCATTAACAGGCAAAGAATCCTTTCTACCTGCTAAATCCTGCAACACGAACTTTGATGGGCCTATGACTTCTACAATCTGAAAAGGACCTAGCCTCATTTTCTAGAATTTTGTATGTTTGCCCTTCTCTTCATGAGCCTTATCCCATTTCAAAACTAGATCTCCCATCTGAAAATTTTTTCTAGTCATTATGCTTGAATCAAAAGAGGATTTTATTAGTGCTTGGTGATGAGCATGGGTTTTATTAGCTTGTTCTCGTTGTTCTTCTAATTTAATTATTTCCATTTGTCTTAATTGTAAGGAGGAAGTAGATACTTCATCGATGTACTGACTAAAGACAAGGAGGGAATCATTAAGTAGTCGAAGAACCACTTCCTTCCCATAAACTAAGTTAAAGGGAGAAGTGCCGATTGAAGCTTTCTTCGTTATTCTATCTGCCCATAAAGCATTTACCAAAGTTTTGTGCCAATTCTTCTGGCTCTGGTCAACTGTTCTTTTAATAATCTTGATTAAGTTCTTATTTGTTGACTCAGCCAATCCATTTCCTTGCGGATAGTAGTTGCCCGAATATTTCAGTTTGAACCCTCTTTTAAGTGTGAAATCAGTCATTGCATTCCTAGAAAAGTAAGAAGCATTATAAAAAATTAGAGCTGTCGGCAATCCAAATCTAGTGATTATAAATTGATCTATGAATTCAATGATGTTTTCAGAATTAGTTGTCTTGAGAGGTGCCGCTTCTACCCATTTAGTAAAATAATCAATTGCCGTGAGAATGTACCTATGCTGCTTAGAAGAGTGAGGAACGATCTCACCTATTATGTCCAAGCCCCATTGACTGAATGGCTGATCAATGTTTACCGGCTGTAGTGGCATGGATGGTTTCTTTTGTCTCCCTGCAGTAGTTTGGCAGACTTGGCGTTTCCTCACATAACTGTGTGAGTCTTTGAACAGCGTGGGCCAATAGTATCCTGTGCGTAAGATCTTATGTGCAGTAGCATCTCTAGCGTAGTGTCCGCCTGTGGGTCCGTCGTGGAGTTCATGCAAAACCTTTTTGGCTTCAGTTTTCTCAAGACACCTAAGAAGCACAGAATCATAATTCTTTTTAAAAAGAACATCATTTATGAGCTGATATTGTTTAGCTTTCAGTGTCAAAGCTCTTTTCTTGGTGTGATCCAGGTGTGCTGGAGCATACCCGTTTTTGAGATAATAAATGGTGTCAGCATATAATGATTCTGTATCGTTTAGGCTTACCTCATACGTTTGTACTTCTTCATATGAGTTTTTAGGAATTTGCGATGCTCTAGTCAACATTTTGCAGAAGCCTTGACCTCTGACAATGCTTGCTGGTTTGATTTCAAGGTCGTATTCTTGTAAATCAGTGATCCAATTTGCTCTTTTTTGACCCACGTCTTTCTGTATTAGAATATTTCTTACCGCTGGAAACGGTACTATGACCTTGGTATGTGTTTTAAGTAAGAAAGGTCTGAAGTATTTGATTGCTTTGAAAACAGCATATGCCTGTTTCTCCACGTATGAATAGTTAAGTTCAGCACCTTGTAGATTCAAGCTAAAAAATGCGATTGGAGCTTCCGATTTCTCTTGATTCGCTTGAGTTCGAATCGCGGCATATGATTTCTTTGAGGCGAATGTGTATAAGATAAAAGATTCTGAAAAATTTGGGGTTGCTAAAGATGGAGCATTAATGGTAGCTTGTTTGATCAGGTTGAATGCTTCATGCTCATCTTGACCCCATTTGAAATTTGAATTCTTTTTTATCATGGTTTGCAAAGGAGAAACAATTCGTGAAAAATCTGGGACAAATCTTTTCACAAAATTGATTTGACCAAGAAAGATTGCATGGCCTTTTTATTGTGAGGTAGGGATATTTCAGAAATTTCTTTGATTCTATCAGGTTCAATGTGAATACCAGATTTTGATACTATGAATCCTAGGAGTTTTCCTTCACTTAATGCGAAAAATGATTTCTTTGGGTTAAGTGAAATCCCATACCTTAAACATCGTTGAAAGATTTGTTTCAAGTCTTTGATATGGTCGCTTCGCTTCTTGGAGTACACTGTTATATCATCCAAATAAATTACTACAGATTTATTGACTAAACCTTTGAATGCGATGTCCATGGCTCTCTGAAATGTAGCGCCGACATTGATCAAACCAAATGGCATTTTCCGATATGCGTATGTGCCCCATTTAGTTCGAAATGTGGTTTTTAACTGATCATCAGGATGTACCAGCACTTGATTATATCCTGAAAATCCATCCAAGAAAGACATTAGTTCTGAGCCTGCTACTGCCTATAATATCTACTCCATAGAAGGGAGGGGAAAATTGTCTTTTTGACAGGCTTTGTTGAGATTCTGAAAATTGATGCAGATTCTAATATCTCCGCTTTTCTTTCTAATGGGTACCATGTTGGAGACCCATTTGGAATGTCTGATGGGGAAAATTATTCTGGCTTTTAATAACTTATTCAACTCAGTTTTTATTTGGTTTTCTAAATTGGGGTGGATTTTTCTGAGTTTCTGTTGGATAGGTTTTTCGTTGTCAATCATAGGGATAGTATGTTGGATAATAGAGGTGTCGTATGTCTTCAGCTCATCGTAATTCCAGGCAAAAACATTTTTGTATTGTCTCAAAAGACGAATATATGCTAGTTTCTCTTCAGGGGCTAGGCCGTGGCCTAGGTTAACATTTTGTGGTTTATCATCGGTTCCCAGGTTTACTAATTCGTAGTTCAGAGTTGAACTGTAGAGCTTAGAATTAGTAGACCTTTAAACCGACTTTTCAAATCGTATAAGTCTTCTAACTTAACCACCGATTTAGGTATAGCATTATCAGTGCTATTTTGTTGTATTTGTCAATCGTATGGTCTTCGTCAACTATTTGATTGGGATAGGATCCTTCAGAAGTGAGGAAATTTACAATATCAGGATCGTCATTGAATACCCTCCAGTTTGTTATGTTGTCGGGGATGGACGGTCTAAAGATTAATTCTATCGAGAATCTATCCGGACTAAAATCTTCGGAGGGAATGAGTCTAGAGGCTACGTTAGATAAAAGGTTTGTGCTCGTGTTTTGAATTCTTGGGATTGACGAAATATTGAATGCTATGAAATGCTCAGTCAGATCCTGTACTAGAGATTGATAGTGTTTCAAATGACTTGATAGGTAATGTATGGTGTTACGTACCTGTTTGACGACAATCTCAGAGTCTCCAAAGACTTGAAGATATTTGACATTCAACCCGATTGCTTTGTATAGGCCTTGCACCAAGGCCTCATATTCCGCTGTATTGTTTGTGCAATCGAATTCAAGTCTACACATAAGCATTGTCTTCTTCCCTCCTGGACTGATCAGAATGCATCCTGCTCCTGCTCCTTCGTTAGACTTAGAGCCATCAAAATATAATTTCCAAAACAAAGATGTATTTATAGGTTCTTCTACAAAATTAACACAGTTTGAATTATCAGTTTGGGAAAAAATTTCGACTTGGGACAAAACTGAATTTTCTAAGTAAGGTGATGTATGAGCATTGAAATTGCCGAGGAAAGAATCTACCGAGTAATTTCCTATGATGCTGTTTTTATATGCTATTGCTTCATTTTCCCCCTCCAATTCCGTTACTATGTACTTCTGGTGTAACTCTCGTTCAACCTTTATTTGATTTGGTTTACCATTGTATGGGAACCACATGTGCGACTAGTCGGTTGAGAAGTATCCATGGAGTTTTTCAGACCAATCCCTGCCAAGAATTAAGCCGTAGAATTCTGGGATATCAGCTACTAGAATGTCGATAACCTGACATACCTTGGGGTTAGACGAAAATCTTATGGTGACTTGATTAAGTTCGCCAATTACTTCGACTTGAGATCGATCAAGCTGAACTATGCGCACTACGGATTTTTGTGGTTGAACATTCAACTTGGCACATATTGATCTGGGTAAAATATTTGTTGAAGCCCCAAAATCTACCAAACAATTGTGCACATTTTTATTGAAAATTTCATAAGTGAGAAGAAAAGGGGGAGTGTGAGACCTTGATCTTCCTCCAATCAAGGCGATGTCATTTGGATC
Organism: Pinus taeda; assembly: GCA_000404065.3. Taxonomy (NCBI): domain Eukaryota; kingdom Viridiplantae; phylum Streptophyta; class Pinopsida; order Pinales; family Pinaceae; genus Pinus; species Pinus taeda. Next base: position 153,845 of record APFE031364316.1, read on the forward strand.
AATCTTATTGATCGTGTTGGTTGGAGGTCTTCCCATGTTGTGGGAAGCTACAGCTGTAGGTAAAGATGTAGTAGGCACGACATGTAATTCTTTCATCATTATATTCTGTTGATGTTTCAATTTGCTCAATTCATAAAGAGTGATATTAGCCCTAGTCTTTTTCATGTCATAAATAATATTGTATTCCATTTCATCCGACACTATCAGTGTTCTCGATGGAGGTGTTTGATCTGGTTGGAATGGGCTAGATTGAGTCACTTTAGTGGTCTTTTTCTTTGTTGCGACTTTATCTTTTGCTGTAGGGCTTGCGCCCTTCTGCTTAGGGGTAGTTTGGGGAGGATCAAGTTGATTTTTGCTTCGTGTGCTAACCAGAAATGCTTCTTGATCTTCTTCTTGTGGGAGGATGAAATCCCACATTCCTTGTAGTTCCACAACTTCTTCATCATCGGTCTGCCCTTCAGTGGTACTCTCTTCCTCTTCCTCTTCTTCGGATTCGACATTTGAGATAGCGTTGGGTGGTTTCACATCCATTGAAGGGCCTCTTTTAAAAGCTCTGTAGGGATTTTTTGAAGAAGTTTCTGCTACCTATTTTTTTATGTCAATCATCTCATTAGACATGGTCTTTAATACTTTTTGCAATCCTTCCAAATCGAAAGGATCTTTCGTTTGTTTCTTCTTGGGGTCTTCCTTGAAGGTGACTGTTTTAGATTTGCGTTCCTCTATCGCAGATCTCTTTTCCAGGGCTACTACATGTTTCTCTACTACTATCGCCTATGTCAGGTTTTCAACTAAAGTTGTTTTATTTTCCCTATCCACGAAGACTGCTAAGTTTGATGGTAAGGCCATAATATACCATTCACATCGTACTTCTTCGCTGGGTTGGGAAGCAGTGGGAATTTTGTTAAGGATTTTATTGAACCGTAAATTGAAATCTTTGATGGGTTCTCTAGCCTCGGCTTTAAGATTGGATAGGTCACTAATTAATGTTACCGTTGATCTGTCATCACCAAACTTGGTGAGGAATTGACTTTGAAAAATGTCCCAACTTGTGATAGACCCGGAGGGTAATGAAAAGTACCATGACCTGGCTGTTCCTTGCATTGTATAGGGAAAAATCCAGACAACAACATCCTCGTTGGTAACTCCGTTGAGATTGACAGAAAGCATGAAATTGTTAATGTGCTCTTCAGCTAGCATGCCTGCTTCTAGATTGAATTTGGGTAGCCATTTCTCAGGATGGGCCGATATTTGGCTCAAGGGTGGAGGCATTAAAACTGCCCCAGGATTGTTCCATGGAGATTAGGCCATCGTTGAGCTGCTAGTAAATGAAAGTGCAGAGGATGATCCCTGAGGTTGGGAAGATGAAGATATTATGATCTTAGATGATTGAAGAAGAGGGGTTGTGGAAGATGGATGAGTGGTTTGGAATGAAGATGTGGGTGGCTGACTTCGCGGTGAGGGAGTTGAAATGGACAATGTAGATGAAAGAGTCTCACTGTCAGACTGTTGGGGTGTTTTCCTTGCTCTTTTCCTGGTGGGGAGAGGGAATTCAGTTGGCTAGATGTCAAATTTTTCGCTCTTTAATCTGGTCAGGGGGTGAGCAGGATTGTACTGCGAAGTCACGCTGCTTTGAGATTTATCAGACCTCAGTGTAAAAATAGAAAATCACTGGAGTTTGCGAATCAGAGTTTGAACTTCAGGGGGTTCAATGGTAGATTGGACTGAAATATTAGGGTATGTAGCAGCGGTTAATACTCGAGCGAATTCTGACTCTAGATTTAAACATACTGGGGAAGTCGGGGGAGTTGATGAGGGTGATTTACTCTCAGAATGGTATTTAGATTATGATTTAGGTGTCATTCTAGCGCCAAATATGTTGAGGCCCCGAAAATCGGGTCAACAACAAGGGGGATACCCACCCGGTCCGGACCTTGGTTGGCAGCTCCTTATCTGTTTGGTATAGCGGGTCCGACTGGGGATAATGGGACCAATTTCCCAATCTAAGGGTGTGTGTGTGTGCAGAGTTGGATGATGCTAATTTAAGAGTACTTAAAGCTAATTTAATTCAGACTTTTAAACTAACTCTATGCTATTGTAATCTAATGAGAAACAACACATCTAATCTACGCTAACTCGGGGTGTATATCTTCTATTATGTGATCTAAAGAGATTTCAAACAATAACTGATAATAAAGATCATTCAGCTATTATAAGAATAGAAATCAATTAAGATAAATCACTTTGCATAAGAAGTTAGGCAAAACAGTTGCGAACAACATATCGCATAATAAGTTATTCATATATCAGACATAAATGAATGGCTCCATCGTACAGAAGTGCCAAATGGTAACTCATACATTCATGCAATAACATATAAACAACTGAAAACTGTATATCACTTTAAGAATATAAGCAGTAATGGCCAAGAGATAAAAGTACCATTTATGACTAATCCTACTCATAAGCTTCAAGCAAAAACGATTTATCTCTACTTGTTCTTAATATCTACTAAGAGTACAAAAGTGCAACATCAGTAGCAGACATCAAATGCAAACATTAATAAATCTCGATCCATCCATTCATCAAAACCTCCTCTGAGGGTGTAGAAGTGCATGCTCCGAGGACAAGTTTTTGACAAATTTCTGGACCCTTCTCTAAATGAATGAGAAGGGTTAAAATACTACTTCCTAATTCTAATAATAGTGTCTTTAAAAAATTTAGGATGCGGTTTTAGGCTACTTCTGAACTTGGTCCTTAAAACTGCAAGTGTTCATCATGGACTTGAGAAGATTCGGTTGGCCGACTTCTGCGCTGAGCTGGGCTGCGGAAATAGAATCTATGAGAGCTGGCACTACTTTTTCGGCTGCGTTTATAATGCATTTCACAGTCATCCATTGACTATGTGGCTTGACCAAGTATGCCCAGTAACACTCCCAATTTAATCTGTTCAGTTCCTGGATCGCTTTTCCCCTTTCCTGCGCCTTCTGCTTCCAGTCGTAGTTTATTTGGTAGGTACCCCGGGGTGGTCTCTTTGATTAAGTTGGCCCTGTGCAAATTCTCATTTACACAGTCGATAAGAATGTTTGCTTGCGTGACCGCTGCCTCCGCTGCTTGTTCCGCCTGCCTGATTTGATCATCCCATTTATTAAAGAGCAATTCTTTATGATTCTCGTTTATTCTGGGTGCACTTGCTCTTTTCCCTTCCTCTTCATCCTGCCAAGCTAAGTATTTCGTCACCCGTCTGTCACTCTGATCATAGTCACTTCGCAAGTCTGCCACTTGATTGGTGATTTTATCGCTCAGCTCGCAATAGTGACTCCACTGTGATATCTTACGTCCCAACTCTTCCTGTTGCTGCAAAAGTTTCTCATTTAAGTCAATAGATTCTAAAACAAATTCGGCAAGCTTAGGCTCGTATTTATGCATTTCTTGTAAAGTCTGCAACTGCTTTCCTTTTTCGTCTAGACTTCTTTGATAGCTTATATGCATCTGCTGAAAGTCTTCCTGTAACTTCTCGAGCTGTTTGGATGCTTCAATACTAGCATTGGCTTGTTGTAACTATCGTTGTAGTAGCTGTATTTGATTTTCTTGTTCTTCCAACAGTTGCTGAACTTTCGATGCCTTGTCAATAGTTGCAGAAGCATATGCTCATGCGATCTGAGACAACTTAGTGAGATTTTCTGTCGGGTTATTCTTGGGGTCTTTCCATAAGACGTCCAAATGTTCAGCATCTTGTGACAGTGTATTTTCTAGTTTTCTTTTCTTCCTTTGTCTCCTTACAACTGCTTTATGTTGGGGACTATAGAATACATCTAGTGGGGGAATTTATTCTACATTAAGTAGAAGCTTAGAAGGTGGAGCGATATGACTATGCTCCGTTTCTGTGACACTGCTGACTATGGTTGAAACCACTTCTTGCGTTACCTGTTTATTGTTCACAAGCATTCTTGGGGCTTGCCCTTCAATACTGATCAAATCGTTGAAGGTTTCCCATTCTTTGTCTAGTTCTGTTGTGACGAGTGGCGCTTTAATGACGGGAGGGGGGACATCTCTTGGCCGGGAGGCGATAACTTGTTGTCGCAACATTGCACTTGACTGGGCTGTATCTTTAGCTATTTCTTCGCTTTTTTCTTGGTCACTTCTAGACTTTTTAGAATGTTCAGGCACTCCTTGGGCGATGTTAGATTTGGTTCTGGAAGTGCTAGAGTTTCCACTGAGGCTGACGCTGGGAGTTGGTTCTCTAGCAGGCAGTCGCAGCTTCTCTAGAGGAACACTGGCCAACCTTCTTTCCCTGTATAACATGAATCTTTGGAGGTCATCTGGAGACAAATTAGACTGAGCTTCTCGCAAAATTCCCTGGAGTGAGCTTCTACTCCGAAACAAATCATCAAACAAATCTTTCTTTCCAACGAATACTTTTATTTTGACGTTCGTTGTAAAATCTTGGGCAACATTATTTGGGTCAAATGGCCGAGCTGGAAATTTAAATAATTGTAGACACGTCACATTCTCCACTTCGGCGAAAGCGTGTCCTACATCAAACAATGAGAAGGCCCCACAAGCTACAGGAAATTGAGGCCATATGGCCTTCTTCTTGTCTTTTAGGTCTTTGGTCAGGCTGCCTTCTGAGCAGGTTTGATAGGCAATTTCCCGAGCCAAAAGTTTATCGGGGATATATAGAGGTAGGACATGTGGAGGTACAGTGCTCCCAAACACTCTAATATAAGTGAACCATTCTTCCCCGAACCATCTTGCGATGGGGATGATGTCTATCTGCGCCTCGGGTGAGCACCTCAGGGGTTCTTCATCATACATCATTATATATAGGGGTAAGATAAGCTCGTGACAAATCTGATAGAAATGTGGGACGAACTGGGAATCCCATAACATTTTATGATAAACATGTATAGGTAATGGGTCCTGGGTAGTCCATTTCCAACCCATAGTGGGGAATTTAGACACATAACAAATAGAATCCATAATATACGCAGACATATAAAAAGGAGGATAGACCCTTTGAGACAAGGATCTTTTAGATCGGTAATTCATAACAGCCGTGTATAGATTATCAGAAAATATCTTGGCCCAATCCATAATATCGGCGTTTGTGGCAGCGTCTATTAGTGGTAGCCATTCAGACGAAAATTTATTGATATCCGGCATCCCAAATAATCTGCAAAGCATGGCCACAGCAAAACAATACGGAGAGGTGAGGGAACCAGTACTGTACATACCGTTTTTGTCCTTTTTAAGCGGCTCCTCTTTGCTGGACCAATCTTTAGTGGTCTCTGCTAGGCTTGGGTTCTCTACCGCAAATTTCTTGACAAATTGTGCATTGTAAGTCGTCTGCGGTTCAGGAAGATGATACATAAGCTTTAAATCTTGCGCAGTGAATGATCCTATGAGCCCATGTCCTTGAACCTTGAATTGTCTATTGTTTAACTCTGCATTGTCAAGTATCCACTTGATCATATCTGTATATGGTAAAATTTTGGGCCTAGCTGCTATCCGGTGAAGAAATGAACATGCTAGCTCCTCTAAGGACGCCCCGGAAGAGCGTTGTGAGCCCGCGACAGTATCAACCTTAATTACTCTAGGATTTTCTTCCTCCAACAGCCTGTACATGCTTTCCCATGTCGAAATCCCTGCGTCTCTGTTGCAGGCAGTGTCTATATACAAAGGCGCCATCTCCTTCGTCTTTTCCTTTGCCTCAAAGCTTTGAGCTTTATTTTTCTTTCCCATTTGCTCCTGTGTTTGGCTTTGAATCGTCTTGGCTCTTCGTTCCTGCAGATTACGAGTGAAGTAGAAATGAATGATTAAGAAAGGTGATGGGAGAGTTTTAAATGCAACAAATATATCAAATATGCCACTTTACGTGAAGTAATTCTTTACAAAAGCACGCATCTTCATTTCATTTAATAATTGACAACTAATTCATTTACTAACTTTAAAAGTGCATGATCTTGAGTCAGATTATGGTAAGTGGCTTTTCTTTGAATGTCGTGCCCGAAGGATTCGTGATTAAGTGATTTATGATTTGCTTACGTAACATCGCAAATTGCGCCATCGCAAATCACAAGATCACAGATTGCACCATTGCAGATTGCACCATCGCAGCGATCGCATCATCGCAGGTCGTAACATTACAGGTTGCAGAAGTTTAATGTTTGCCAAATCTTGCCAGTTCATTTCTGCGACATGCGATCTTGCGATCGGTGTTATCGCAGATTGGTAAATATTGAAGTTTTTCCTTATGAGTATTACTTCATTGCGATGCGATGTTATGCTTAACACAAGGGTCTTGCGCGTACTGATATTATAGAGGAATGGAGGAATTTCCTATATTTTTGCAATGTAGTTTTAAAGATATTTCCCTCATCGTAGACTTAGGTTAAAAATATTCAAAAGACCTTTCTAAGCTTACGATGGTAACCTTATTTTGAAGAAAGGAAAAACTTGCTTTTTTTCTTAAAAATTTAACTAAGGGTCCCCATTCATTTAG